>VDFB02000003.1:513245222-513290242 GCA_007258455.2 Sequoia sempervirens
GGTGGTTTTATCGGGCATTAACAAGTCAATCTTTTGGTGCAATGACAATCGTTTATGTAATAATTGGTATCAAAGCCTAGGTCATGGGTTCATACCCCTCTCTTGCAATGGGGGGATTGTTGCAAGGTGTATGCCCTTGGTCTCTTGTGATTTATAGTGCAGTGATTGGGTTTGTGGCATGGATTAACTGCCTCATATGATTCATTAACTCTGGCAATTGTATCGGGCATTAATAGGCTGATCTTTTGGTGCAACGACAACTGTCTATGCAACACATCTCAAGTAAGAACTCCTCTCATCCTCCAACATGCCACCTATGAAAGAAAAGGAACATTCCAAGGTGAATATGCACCAATCTAAGAACACAAGCATAAAATCCAAGTGATAACAAAGGCTCCAAATGAGATGTTGTCAAAGGTGAAAATCCCACATGATCAAGAATAGCATCCACAACACATGCTAGAATACATCCAACCATCCATACCTCATAGGTATCAACAACATCAATAGACTCATGTCAAGAACATATGCAACCCATAAACTACAATCAAGATCCATGTATCAAATTTTTCAATGAAGAACATACATATCTAATAACTCCCACTGCATGGGTAATGTAAAAGCATATCAAATCTACCAATCAAAATTATATCAAGGTGTGATAAGTGATGAAAATATGAAGTAAAAAGAATAATCACAATGGTCTACATGCACAACACCAACAATTGCATGCTCTCTCAAAACATGTTACAAACATGCCTTCCATGATCTTGGATAATAAAATCCAACCATCTTGTCCTATCTAATGAAATAGGTTCCAAATAATCCTTCCAAGGCTCTACAAAGTCTGGATATTCAAGATACAAATTCTTGAGTTCATTGAACCCAACAACTTTTGTCTTCATCTATCAACAAATTAATCTACAACTTTGTTAGACTTCCCACAGTTTATGTGTTTCAAAATAAATATATAACTCTATAAAAACTCAACCCATTTTAAGTTCCGTTGGTTCAACTTCCCTTGACTACTAAGGTACTGTAAGGCTTGATGATCAGTATATAAAACAAATTCTTTTGGCAACAAATAGTGCCTCCATTTCTTCAAATCTTGAACTACTGCATAAAATTCTTGATCATAGATAGAATATTTTCTCTTGGAATCATTCAATTTCTGTAACACTCAGAAAATTAATAGTAATTTTCAAACCCTTTTAACACATCATTAAGGGAAATTAAAAGTGTTCTAAATTTATTCAAACCATTATAAATAAGTTTCTGAAAAGTCAACATTTCTCATAATTCTTCCAAATGAAATAAAGAGAATTTGAGTTGCATTTCATAAAATAATATCATCATTGTAAATGAAACAAAGCATAAGTATTTCAATGATTTTCTCATATACATATATTCCTCTTCACTTGGAGGAATCAATCCTTCTAATAGAACATCTTTTCTATGTTAAGATATAAAACTTTAACTTCTTAAAATCAATGATACATTAAATACTTTCAATTATACTTCCATTTCAAGTTTCAACAAGAATTTCAAAATGTATATACATAAATAACGGGCTTCACAAGCCAAGTCTGAATGATACATAAGTACATCAATAGCAAATAATCTTGGATCCACCAACCGCCGTGACACCTTGGTCTTCTTGCGAGCTGGGGCCAAGAATGTGATTCAGGCGCCTTTTCCACCCAACCACGAAGTCCATGACTTCCCCGGGTCCCTTCCTAACTCGAAGGAATCCCCGGCCCTACATAAAGGAGCCTAGCAACCTGAAACGGTAAAACAGGAGAGCACTCTTGGTGCGTGCCTGATGCCTATATGCATTTCTAACATGAAATAAACACATTTCTTGCAACAGGAGGTGGCAGAGACTCAAATAAATTTCTAGGCTTTTAAAATAAACAATCCATCTATTTCAATGGTACAGTGCTTGGCCAAGCAAAATAATAATAAATGGTAGAATTAGAAGAGGTAATACTACCGTCTCTGTTTGCCCACCTTCGGCACCCTGTCCCGGAATTTACCATAGTGCAGTTAAATAATACTTAACAGAAACTTAATACATTTTCAAACAGGCTTTCATCTTTTAATCAATTAAAAGAAGTGAATTTTTAGTACATTCCTTATATTTCAGTTGTAAGATGCCATTTATCCTTTGGTAAGTGTCCCCTTTTTAATTTGGATAAAGAACATATATATATGTATATATATATCTTGATAATTTTCAGTGCACTACTTGATAGTAAGAACAGTGTTTTCAATTTTCCATATGCATTTCTATGGCTGACAGTTTTAATTCCCTATTTCATTACAGGGTACAGAGTAAAATAATATACTGATACAATGCAATTTTTGTTCAAAAAAAATTCTGAGGTTTGGAAGACAATCTTTCATTCGCATTTCATGTTGTATTCTTGTAACATATTCAAGGTACTTTCCAGTCTATATGGTGTCTCAAACACTTCTGTTATTGTTTTCAGGTTTTAGCAATTCAAAGAACAGAATTCATACTACTTTTTGTTACATGGCTTTTCAAGATTTTTCTGTCCTTGCTTCAGATTCAAGATATTTATAAAACAGAATTCATACTACTTTTCTGGGAAAGAGTTTCCTGTTTCAATTTGTATTTGGCATACAATGCATGGGTATCTATTTATATATTTATATATATATATAGGTATATATATGTATGTATGTATGTGCAGTCATACTAATATATCCGCCATATATATTATTGATGATATTGACATATTAAATGTGTAAAATTCATGTTAGGTTGTATAAAATTGAGTAAGAAATTCTAGTTTCAAATTTGTGAATTCGCGGCGTGCAATTAGGTATTTTGTGGTTTCGCTATATGGCATTGGCGACCAAGGGCACCGGAAGAGCCCTTACCCTATCCATCAGGAGGGGCGGCTATGTCGACTGCGATGCCCTCCCGCAGTCGCTGACTTGTGGAGCCCGGCTTATACGATCCGTCGCTTCCCGTAGGGTGGGCGGGGGGATATCTAAGCAATTCAGCTCAAAAAAACGAACATTAAGCCGGTATAATGCGCATTAGGGTTTTACTATCAATTTTCATTTGAACTGGATACCCCAAACAAGCGGTCTGAGTCATTCACTTGAAAAGAATGCGGACTTGCCACAGAACGAAAACCCTATTTCTGAAGAAGGAATGTGTATCTTATAATTGCAACACAGAATAGTAAGCTGTTACCCAGATTTCAAAACGAAATTGGAAAGGAATTCACAGTTGTTTGTACTCTAAAACAAGGGATAATTCAATTCCTTACTGCATTTCTTAAAATAAAGATAAAAGAAGGCATAATGAAGAGAACCTGGCAAGATTTGGATCTATTTGCTAATGTTCCACAGTACCTCTTTTAATTTCCTCTATTCCAGAGCTCTGCGATGTCTACAATCTAAGTCTTTTTCTCTTTCTTAAAGCCTCCTCCTCTTTTTCGAGGATCATGCATGCATTTCCAGTTGATAGCAGTTTTTGCAAGGATTACCACATGCCCAGCAATTTGTTGGTTTTGAGACAGAATTTTCCAGAGCCCAATGCTCTCTCGGGCTGTTCATTCTTAATTCTTTTGGAAGAAAATTGACCATATAAAACAGATTTATTTATATCCCTTTTATGCAATTATTAAAAAAATTCATTTATGCAAAACAGATTTATTTTATGTTTATTCTTTTATTTAATTTGTTTTAATTTTTAAATACATTTCTTTTAATCAAAATATAGATTTAACCCTTTTTGCTCAAATTTATAATGAGAAATAAGGAAATAGAATAAGCCATATAATTTCATGATCTAATTTAACCATATTTCAAATTCGCTATGCTAATCATTTCACGCAATCACATTGTAAAAACGAACATGATCTAATGCAGCTACATGATGTAAGTGGTGTGTGCATAACCGAGAGTTTTCTCCTCTTCTACCCTGTCGAGAAGCTAACCTCCTTTTCCTCAATCACACTCTTGGCCTTCGATCACCTGCCACTCAGATGCACTCAGGCGTGCAAAACAAAAGAGTATCAGTAACCATTATAGGAACAATAATTAACTCAACATTTATATGAATGCATTCATAATTCTTGAAAGAAAACAATTATATTAAAGCATTGCTCTTAACACATATCATACTTCATATATTAAATCTCATAAGGTCATGATCAAACATTATCTAAATAAGTCATGGTCAAACTAAGTCAATGGTCAAAATAATTCAAGATCAAAATAAGTCAATGGTCAAAATAAGTCATGATCAAAATATGTCAATGGTCAAAATAAGTCAATGTATGAGACGTGACAATTTCTCACTAAAATAGGAAACAAGCTTACCTTCTTGACTCAAAATAGCTCATATGGCACTACCACTAGCATCACAATATACCTGAAACACCTTATCAAAATTTGGAAGTGCCAAAATAGGTTGCTCTATAAATTTATTATTTAAAAAAAAATCAAAACTCTTAGCTACTCCTAAAATCCATTTAAACTCTTTTATATCCCCTCTCATTGTCTATGTTAGGGGTGCACATATTCTACTGAAACTCTTAATAAATTTTCTATAAAAAAATTTCAAACCATGGAATGATCTTACCTCTGTAACACTCCTTGGTGTCGATCACTCAATAATATCCTTTAATTTCTCTAGGTCCATCTTAAGACCTTCACTTGAGACTACAAATCCCAAATATAAAAACTCATTCTTTACAAAACTACATTTCTTGAGGTTAATCAACAATTTATCTTCCCTTAGCTTCTCAAAAACTCTACAAATATGCAGCAAGTGCTCCTTTCCAAACCATGGAATGATCTTACCTCTGTAACACTCCTTGGTGTCGGCCACTCAACAATATCATTTAATTTCTCTAGGTCCATCTTAAGACCTTCACTTGAGACTACAAATCCCAAATATAACAAATCATTCTTTACAAAACTTCATTTCTTGAGGTTAATCAACAATTTATCTTACCTTTGCTTCTCAAAAACTCTATGAATTTTCAGCAAGTGCTCCTCCAGTGTCTTACTAAAAATTAAAATGTCATCCTAGTAAACAATGACAAATTTACCCAAAAATTCTTTTAATACCTCGTTCATGAGCCACATGAGTGTGTTTGATGCATTGGCTAGCCCAAATGGCATGAATAACCACTCATAAAATCCCTCTTGGGTTTTGAATATTGTCTTCCATTCATCTCCCTCTCTGATCTAGATCTAATGATATCCACTCTTCAAGTCAATATTTACGAAGTACTTATATCCACTCAAGAAATCCATAATGTCATCCATCATCGGCAAGGGAAATTTGTACTGGATTGTAGTCTTGTTAATGGCCCGAGAGTCTATACACATTCTCCACTCTCCATCCTTCTTTGGTGCTAGTACTGCAAGTACTATGCATGGACTTAGGCTCTCATGGATCAATCCTTTTCTCAACAACTCGTGGAGTTGTCTATTCAGTTCCTCATTCTTTGCAAGAGTCATTCTATGGGTTTCCTTATTTGGAAAACTAGCTCTTGGTATCAAATCCATCTAGCGACTAATCTTCTTCATTGGTGGCAAACCTTCAGGTACATTATCTAACAAAATTTCCTAGAAATCTCCTAGGAGATCTGAAACATCTACTAGTACATCTTCTTCTTCTTTGTTTACTCTAGGAGTCAATGTAATGCACAAATGCTCATGCTTCATACCATCTAAAAATTTCCTACCATCTACCAAAAAAACTCTTGTAAATTACTATATACCTTTTCTCCTTCCTCTTTTATGGGCTTCAACTTATGATGAACTCCATCCTTTGTCAGGGTATATGTGTCATAATGGCCATGATAGATAACACAGTGATCAAACTGTCATGGCCTCCCTAGTAATAAATGACATGTATCCATACCCATGATGTCATAAAACACCTCATCATGGTAATTACCAATATTAAACTTTACTAAACATTGTTCATTGACCAAATCTCTATGGTCTTTCTACAACCATGTAATCAAATATGGATGCAAATGCCTCTCTCTTTCCAATTGTAACTTGTTAACAATCTCTTCTGAAATGAGATTATCTATGCTACCACTATCAATGATAACATCATAGGGTAAAAGCACAAATTTTTGTCACACTTCCGGCCAACTAAATAGTTCTGAGTGAAACTATTTTGACCTGAATAGTTTTGGTCGAACCAGTTTCGGTCAAAACCACGTGGCCTAGACATGGTACATAGAGTTTCGAGTGAACCAGCTGGGACTAAATACATTAAAATTGGGCCGCACGGGGCAAAAGCACTGAAATCATGGCAGCTTAAGCTTTATATGTCTTGAGGGTTTGATGAAAGGGTTTTGGTGGCTCCCCTTTCTGCACTAAGCTCTTTCTCTAGAAACTTTATCGCTTGGCATCCTATTGGCGAGACAACTCGGCTTTTTATTCAGACTTTATGAGCTTTCCCAGCTTCTCAACTAAAATTATTTCAGAATGGCGTTTTTTTTTTTTAAATAAAATATACTTTCTTTTGAATCTCGAGTGGTGAATCCCAAATAATATGGCCGCATGTACATTGGATTTTAACCTCCATCACTGTCTTTAAAATAATGCAGAAACCGGATATGGATCCGCGCCGGTCACGAATTTTAATCCTCTTTCCTCATCCGTCAGTTACTGAAAGGAAATCTCAAATCGGTATAATTGTTTCTTAATCGGTCCGCAATGGATTGGCGTCATCCGGCAAATTATCAGTTCACCAGAAAAATCAAAATTCAGATGGATTGATTGCCTGTTGGAGAAAAAATTCTGGGGAAAATAGATGAACTTTCTATTGTTTCTTAACAGTGAACATCACTTTTCTTGAAGTTTCAAGCGTTCAGAAATCTGCTCTTAATTGTTAGGAAAAAATGGCCAAAAAAATTAAAATCTTGAAGATGCACAAGGGAATAAACACCATCAGATATTGCCGTTCATTAGTTTACATCATTTTGAAATTAAAAACATAAAGACCACTTTTATGTGGTCAAAGTTCAGAATTTTTTTGTTGTTGGCCAATTCCTTTATAAAGTGTGACATAGGTTTGCGCTTTTACCCCACAATATTTACCTCTATATTTTCACATTGTGTGGAATAAACTCTTTCTTTGAACTAGTTCCTTTTCTTAGAATGCTCAGGTTTCTCTTCCTCATTGTGCATTCTCAGAATGCTTAGATTTGGCTTCCTCATCTACATGCACAACTCGTGCATTACCTTCAGGTGTCCTATTTTTCCTTCCTTGATTTTGTGGACACTTTTAGGCTTGATGTCCTTCTTCTCCGTATTATAAACAGTGTCCTCTGAAGCCTCCTCTCCAAAGGCCTCGTCTAGATCTTCCTCTTCCTCTTTGTTCACCATTGTTTTGGTCATGAGGGTGATAATAATTATCTCCTCTTTGGTATTGACTGGAACCAGCTTCTTCATTCTTCTTTTGATCTTCATTTCTTCCTCCATAGGATCTCCCACCATGACCTCTTCTTCTTTGTTTACATTCAAATCTTCTATTTAGCTTATCTTCTACCTTCAAGGAAAATTGATAAGCATCTTCTATTGGATCCATTCTAGCCAAACTTAACTCTTCTTGAATACTTGGTTTCAACCCATTTATATAACGAGCCACATTTTTCTTGTTGACCTCTGAATGACCTATTCTGATTATGACCTTGTAGAACTCTTCTATTTACTCCTTGACAAACTTACCATCTTGCCTTAAACCTTGCATCTTTTTTAGTAGATCTAACTCATAATTAACAAGAATAAACTCTCTTTAACTTCTCCACCATTTGGTCCCATCTTGTGATTTTCTCTTTACCTCTTCAATTTATTTCTAGTTGTACTTCTTTCAACCAAATTTTAGCATGACCTTTCAATTTTTTCTTTGCAAATATAACCCTCTCAGGATCTTCTATCTCTTCGTATTCAAAGTACTCTTCCATGTCATCGATCCAATCAAACAATTCTTTTGGATTGAGATTTGTAGAGTATGCCTATTTTCCAACCTTGGAGAGGGTCTTCAATAATCTAACTTGATCATGGTCTTCTAGTTCATCTTGTGCTTCTTCATACTATTCTTCTTCTTTAGCTTCATCTTCACTTTCATCTCCTCTTCTATGATCAATTCCTCTACATAGCTCCTCTTGAAGTGCTTGAACTTGTCTCTAGAGGGCTCTAAGACCCTTATCTTGTACTCTAATATTTATTCCAGCACCACAATTCCTTTGTGGAGGCATTCTGATCACTTAGTTTACAAACCCACAACCATAAGTCCCGGTGCAAGCTGCCTCATGTTCAATTATCTGTTTATACACTTAGGAACTCCTTCTCTAATATCACTTGATGAAGGAAAACTCTCCCTTGAACACAACTTACACAAAATAAAATTCAAGAACAATAAACATGCAACTTTATTATATCCTCAGAAATCATCTACACACATGAAATCAAATGCATTACAACTATTTGGTCATGTAATACCACTATTACAGAAATATGGGATGCAAATACATGTAGAAAATCAAACATGCAAGTCTACGAATGGAAATAATGACCACTGAAACCCCAACCTTTGTTCTTTGCTTAAAGGCAAGAATTTTGTCTATCTTCTCATCTAGAATGAATCAATCTTCCTTTGTAACCACTTTATAAGACTTTTTCACTTTCCAATGAATTGTCACTTCTATTTTTGGCACCCAACAGATTCAGTTATCCTTTTTTTCTAAATTTAGAAAATTCCTAAATTTTAGTTTGATTTTTTAGGAGCCATAACTTTTGACTCAGGTGTTAGATTCGCATATCGTCTGCGTCGTTGGATAGATCTCATCAAGCGCAAGGGTTGCAATAGTCTATTTCTAATATACCTTATTTTTCAATAGCTTTTCAGGCCCATCTGAAACCTCTTGGTACCTCAAAATTGACTTTGAATATTTTAAAAGGGATATTTAAGATAAAAATTAATATCTCACAAATGAAAAATGGTATTGAATTGATTTCTTCACCTTTTTCTTTAATTCACCATTTTGGAGCTCTCTGTAAGATTACATTCCCATACATGCACAAATGCTAACTTACTTAAAATAGAAACCTATTATTTTTATCTTTTCTAATATTACTAAAACTAGTAAGTAATCCTGCCATTTTTAGTCCTCAAAAAATATTCACTAAACCTAACTAAAATCAAAATAAACAATTTTTTATGGGATGCAAGATTTCCCTTACACCCTCGATGTTCCTACATCATGAACATAGGTTTTTTATTGATTATCAAGTTACATGTTCTATACATGTGGAAAAATAGTAAAATATTGAAAAAATATTGACATTAGGTATTGATGTCCTTGTTTCAAAAAAAAAAATTTGAATTTCAATACATATGAAACAAGTTATATGTTACGACATACACCTATGTCTAAATTATAATTACTCTAACTTCGGAAATTAATTAAAAAATATGTAACAAAAAATTATGATAAATTATCAATGCACTATATATTGATATTACAAATATATATTTTAAAAATTATAATTTTATCTTTTCTATAAAAAAATTATGTTGTGACATAAACGTCACTTTCTAAAAATGTTTTTTACTATAAAAATGTTATTAAAAGTTACGTAAAAAAATTCACAATTTATTTCTAAACTTTTAAATATATATATATATATATAATCTACACACAAATCCTCACAAATCACTAGTTCACATCATCTTCGAATTCTTAAAAATTTAGCTACTATAGGTTTTAGAAAGTGAAGATTTAGCTAAAAATGTTGATTTCAATGTCCTACTTTGGCCAAAAAGTGGGACTCATTATTGCATAATCACCCTATTATTAATATAATAGTGAAAATTAATACCATGTTTTAATATTAATCATCATGGACATATTTAGTCATTAATATTAATATTAATAAGCATGAAATATTAATATTTCACTAAATAAAATCACTTTTATGAACCTAAAGAATGAGAACGGTCCACTTAACATTTGTAAGTGGCTACATGGATCTTAATTTTTTTACATGTTTGATTCATGTTGTCAAATATTAACATTGTTCACATCATTTACCATAGGAAAACCTATATGTTCACTTAAAATATGTTTTATAATGAAAAGGCATGGGTGGAAGTAAATTATCTAGAATAGAAGACCAAATTTCATTCCAATCATTTTGATGAGACTTGAATCTAAATATTAATATTTGGATTTCTTATGGATAAGTCATATCCTATTTGATTCTTCTTGTAAGCCTTGTTGGTAAGAGGCTAGGTTCTCCATCATCCATGTAGTTAAATTTTGAAACTAATGTTGTGTCATGGAGTAAAATTCCACCTTAGGAAAGTACTATGGTGTCAGTTGGGCTAAATGTTGGAGCATAATTTCAAATAGTTCACTCGTTAATCCTGGTTTTATTAATTCAAATAATTCCCTCATATCATTAGTAAACATTGGAGAAAAAAATTACATATTCTTCAATTTCAAACTAACAAAAAAATACTATTGAAGAACCCATATTTGCAAAGCTTCAAAAAAATATTTTAAGAGTTGTTGGCCAACCTATACCTATAAACTTTAATAATTTGGATATTCATTCAAAACCCATTTATGGTTGAACTATTACTGAGGCATGTTCTTTAGGCCAAATGTTGTTAATATTTTTCCTTTATATTCATTCTCTAGAGGTCTTGACTGATAAGTATCTTTAATGAGATTTCTCAAATCTTGGAGCCACTTATCTAGGATATAATAGTATATCAATAATTTCAACACTTGACCTAGAAGCATGAGCAATTCTTTATTGTATTATTAGTGAGGCATTATTTAGGCCAAATGTTGTTAATATGTTTCCTTTATATTCATTCTCTAGAGGTCTTGACTCATAAGTATCTTTGATGAGATTTCTCAAATCTTGGAGCCACTAATCTAGGATATAATAGTATATCAATAATTTCAACACTTGACCTAGAAGCATGGGGGAAATTCTTTATTGTATTTTTCAAGAGGAACCTTGTTTATATCTCTAGGAATGAAAATTGGCACTACTAATTCCCTTGCCAATGAATCTACTTGTAGATAATTCTCTTGAATCTATTTTTTCCATTCATTTTCTTTTACTTTATCCTGTAAATTGAATGTATCAAGCTTAATAATAGGAATCTTTACTTTTTCATAATCATTATGTCTTAGAGACATATATATTTTCCTTAAGAAAAAAGACTCATATTTAATAAGGAATAAATATGCAAAGAGAATCAGTCCATTTCATCAAACTCAACAAAATCTATAATTTGAATATTTGACTATTGATATAGATATGGAAATATTGAGCATATCTATCCATTTTTCAGTTTTTACCTATAATAGAGTGTCCCTATGGGAGCTCTAGCCTTGGTTTCCAATATTTTTTTTGGGATAGCTTTGGTTTTGGAAAATTATCTTTATAATCCCAAATCAATGATTGCATCAAAATTTAAAGGTTTATATTTAGAAAAAATCATTATTATTCTTATATACATAGTATTTTTTGCAATTCAACTAACCAAATCCTTTTCCTTTCCTACATAATGTATGAGGAAGATTCACTTGATGATCCTTTGTCTACTTTAAACAAGATGTATCGATTTCTTCGGTTAATTGATTTAATTTCTTTATTTATTTTTAATTATAAATAATATTTTATTATCCTAATTGTATTGTCCATTATTAAATCTAGCTTCTTAGATATGTGTATAATCTCATCACTAGTTTCATCATTACTAGAAATTTTCTCATTATTTTTTTATTTTTTGAATTTCTTTTTCCCAGAAGATTTTCTTGAAGAATATTTACTCTTTACCTTCCAAGGTGTTGGTTTATAACCTAAATTCTTTCTTGTATAACCTTTCAATTATTTTTGGATCTTCTCATTTTCATTCTATAACTCCTCTGGTCTTTGAAGATGTCTCCTACCTTGTTGCCTTATTTCTTCTTGTGTTATTGCATCCTTATATAGTTCTATATTTTTTCATTTTTTTTATTTCTTTGAAACTTCAAATTTTCTTTGAGAAGAGTTTCAATAAAATATTCATCTCCTTCTATTAAAGATTCATCAGAAAGTGAATGCATTTTATTTTATTTTTCTTAAACCATATTTATATTATTCAAATACGTTTATTTTTTAATGTAGGATCTTACCTTGCGAAGCATCTTAAAGACTTTTTCTTCTTTCTTATCATCCCACAACTTAGTTTTCTTTTCTATATTTCTTCTAGGAATGGATTTTTAACCATGACAACTTTTTAAGGATTTTTTTCTTATTTTAATGTCTTTTCTGTTCTTACCCTCTTTTCCTTCTTCCCCTTTATTGATAAAAGTCATTTTGATACTAACTTTCCTTGCCAACATATCCATTAATTAAATATTGTTTCTCAAATATAATAATGTATCCATGGAAGCATTAGAGGAAAAAGGATTAACATAAATATATCTTTTGAGCATATTTAGAGGGATAGATGTAGAAATCAATGCTTCTTCGGGGAAAAAGTCTATGTATTACTTGTTATTGATATGATAGGAAATATATGATTGGATTATTGATTATTTTATAGATGGGGCTGTCAAAGATCTTATTGTAGGATTTGATTTTGGGACTTGTTCTAGTCTAGTCAAGATGAGTAAGAATTTTTATTACTAAAATTATCCTATGTTGAAGTTTTGGAGGGTTAGAAAATCATCTAAAGGTTGAGACATCTAAATCTCATAATTTAGGTTTCTCTCTAGTAATTAATTTCTCAATTATGGGTAAACCTATATCAAAACCAATATGGTCAATATAATGGCCATAGTCAATGAGGGAAGAAATTTCTATTGGATGAGATACTATTGCATAGAAATTTATAGGTGAGAAAATAGCATTCACCAATTTATAAATGCATTGACCATATATTGTGCAGTAAACTAAACATGGTTGGTGATCAACTTATTTGATTTGTATTAAAAACAAAATGTAGAACAAAGATGTTCATCCTCTAGATATATATTGAAATTAGGTCACACAGAACATTGTTCATCCCTTTTATCAAATTTTCCTTTGAATTGGGAAATTATAGTCTTATCCCAAACTTGATAGTATTTAGGTATTTATTAGAGTGGAAAAGTAAGTAGAACCTATATATCATAATTAAATTCAATATGTATAAATAACTCTTTTCACACCCTCTTTGATCATATTTAAGAATAATAAATGGTAAGTAAACTTGTTTGATGGTTAGGCCTTTGAATTGTAGATTTATTTATAACTACCTAATAGTAGTTAACATGTGTCCCTTTATTGCTTTCTCTTGATATAGATTAGAAATATTTACTTCAGAAAACTTAAAATTATCCTTTTCATCAACAAGAATCTCATTATCTTCACAAAATTCATTGATTGGAATAGTACTAGAAGTGATTACATCCATGGATCTCCTACTTTTTGTTCAAACAAATTATAGAGTATAAGTTATTAATCCTTACTTGAAATTTTTGTTTCACTTCTTTGGTATACTTTTTCCAATCTACAAATGCCCTTAAAATTCCTTCTTGGCTAACAAGTGGGTCTTATGTTTGTAGTCTTTTTGAATACTAAGGAGTTTATCCTAAATATTTAGAATTTAATAACATTACTATGATAATTGAATAAACGGAAACATAATTTCAATAAACAAAATATGGAACTTATTAACAACACATGGCAATGATACCAATTTGGTAGAATGGCATAAACACACAAAATGAATGCTTTGAAATATTATTATTAATCTCAAAGAGTAATATGGATATTCTAATGAATTCACAAATATGACCCAAACTTATTTGTTCAAGTTGATATAGACTTAAACAAATTACAAAGTAGATTTCTTATTAGCATGATCGCACTAAGCACAAGGTAAGAACTATAGTAAGAACTCTTTATAGGTGAATAATACACTTAAATTCCAACATAACTCGCATCCATTTATAATACATGTGAATTCTATAAATTTTTGCAGACCAATTAAGTAATTAAAATCTACTTCAATGAAGATTTGAAGTCTAAAATTCATCATATAAGTTTGAATGCTTCACTATTATTACATGTCCATGCTAGACTGTCATGTTTATTTCACTTGGATCTCAACCTCCTAATTAACTACATTACACATAGTTATTCACACCTATAAGCTTATTAGTCTACATTACACATAGTTATTCACACCTATAAGCTTATTAGTCTAGATTATGCGTAATAGATGTACCCCACTATGTGACTACATTTCAATTTATACTGCATTCGAGTCAGCACACTTGTAATAACATGTGGTCAATTATATGTTATACGTTACAGGTAGCATCTCTCCAATGATGTCATGTATTGTAGAGCTTTCTATAATTTTAATACTTATTTAAACTCAATATTCTTTAATAATAATTAAAAAAATCAACTTTATATAAAATTATATCATGCATTGATGTATAATATATTAAACTATTTTTCATAAAAATACAAAATTAAGTTACATCATCTTTATTTTCTTATTTCGGCCGACAAAAACTTGATTCGCATTTATTTCCGCATATTACCTTTCTATCATAAAATATAAACGCCAGAATGTCCATTGTCATCGCGCGCTAAACAATTTGAAGGATTCTTCTTGTTTTTACTTCGTGTTTTTCCTTCTTGTTTTTACTTCTTGTTTTTCCTTCTTGTTTTTACTTCTTGTTTTTCCTTCATGTGTTTCTATTGCCATCCTTCTCTTTGGACCCATGCTATATTTGGTATCTACTTGAATGAACTGATAAAATCTGTATTTCTATTTTTAAGTCCACATCCAAGCCTTTAATAATGTTTGGTGCTCTACGTGTGTGCCACATGTCATTTTTAAGCCTTAATCATGTGTCAAATCAAACTTGTACTTCCACAATGTCTTGCTATGGCCTTGTTTCCTATTTAGCTAATTTCAAATGGATGATGAACTATTTTTTGTTTTTCCATTGTTACTAAAGTTCAGAAAAGTTTAAGTTTGGGTCTTTCAAAATTCAAATTTTAATTAATTCTTTTTAGATTTAGAGGCGACAATTCAATAGTTGAGCATCATATTTTTATTTCTTATATGATGATTTCAAAACACCCAAATTTTTATACAAATTTATTTTACATAGCTCTCATTTACAACTAAGATTTCAAGTCCATATCATTAAATATGATGCCACAAGCATGTCTTTTTGTCTAAGTGTACAAAATGACCTTCGTGAAAAGGTAGATGAGTAGTTGTGCATTAAGTTATAATAGTTGTCCCCATTAAGTGATGTTTTATTGGTGTGTCTATGTGGCATTACATGATTTATTTATTTTTAGATCTAAGAAATGCATTTCATTCAATCATGAATGCTCATGATTAACGCTAAAAACTTTAAAGTCACAACTACAAGTGTTATACTATTGAAACAATGGACATAAATCAACAAATGCTATACTTGTTTTGCTCTCAAAATCCTTTATTTATACTAATTCATAAATAGAACTATTACCTCTCAAGCATGTGGGATAAACTAATTTATTAATAGGGATAACTTACAAAGAATATGTGTTTGATGATTTTATTACTACTACATTAACACAAAAATAATTAAGTAAAAAATAGTTAGAACCTTTGATCTTCACAAACTCATTCATTTCTAATTTTAAATTCAATACTAATTTTGTTTGATTAGCCTTCTTTTCCCTTCCACTTTGATTTGACTAAAATGTAGGTTCGGTTTGATTTGATGCTATGTGCTAGTATTTACAAAAATTAGATGGATGTGTTCAAATAATTGAATTGTCCATCTTTTTATCCACTCATATACTTGAAAATATATCATTCTAGAACATTGGATTAATCAAAAATGAAATTTTTATTTGGTTCAATCAAAAGAGTAAAGAATTTATGTTCTTAGGTACTTTCCTATTGCCTTTGATATTGTCTAATTTATAGGGTTTCATTCAGGTGAAAACTCCTTATGAAATAATAAAAATTATTCAAGGTATTTTTAAATACCACTTAGAAAAGTAAAAGAATACATATTGGATGAATGTGTAAAACATGACACCACTTATTGCTATGATGAATTCCAAGCTTGGGTATAGATTTGGGATTATAGAGTCATCCCACACCTACAAACTTGTGCTATGAAATAATAAAGATCTCATATAGACTTCCAAGTAGCATACTAGTAAAAAAACATTATTTTAAAATCTCATATCATACATATTCCAAAATCTTATATATATAACATCATTATTCTATTTTCAAAGTAAATTATACAATATATTTTAAAAATTAAATAACATTCATATTGTATCTTCAAATTAAATCTTATCCATGTTATTTAATTTCTAAAATACATTGTATAATTTACTATCCTCAATGATATTTACTTAATTATCTACTGATATTTACTTACTTAATGAAAGCTGAATTTCCTTTTCAGCAATTGATATCACATAAATTTCGACAAACATTAAAATTATAGGCACTGGAAATATCAAACATGGGTAAATTGTGAGTACACACGCAAGGAGACGACATATCAGCACTAAGAGAAGACCCGATTTACTGTATTTGTGACGGAGAGTGAGAATGGGATTTCAAGATATGGCTGACGGATAAACGGATTCCAATTTTCTTTGTATGGTAGCCGTCGGTGCCGCCCGATTTTCTAAGTACTTTACTTAATATTTTCCCTGTCCTTTCCACGAACTCCTCCAACATCTACAGTTTTTATAGAATGCCATCTATTTGTACTTATTCCGATCCAATTCCATCTGCATTTCCCTGCACCGACAACATTTTCTTCACTCCTGCTTAGCATTAATCAATGGAATCCTCATCGTTATCTCACCGAAGAAATGAGGAACATGATGCTTTCTCTGGAATTGAGCCTCACAGCACACGGAGAAAAGTAGAGGAATCTTCAAGATTGTTTGATGTGTTCATCAACCACAGGGGCCCTGATGTCAAACAAACTGTAGCCTTCCAGCTTTACAATTCTCTTACGGAGTTAGGAATACATACATTTCTTGATTCGAAAGAGAAAGAACTTGGAGTTTCATTTCCATCCACCATTGAGACAGCCATCCGCTCTGCTGCAGTTCACATAGCTATCTTCTCCAAAGGATATGCAGAGTCCCCATGGTGTTTGGCGGAGCTGGTTCTCATGTTACAAAGTAGAGCTAAGATCATTCCATTGTTTTACAGAGTCAAGCCTTGCGATCTTCGCTTTGTAGAAAAGGGAGAGTATGCCAAAGCATTCACTGAATATGAAAAGAAGAAGAGGTATATTGAAAAGCTTAGGGAGTGGAAGGAAGCCCTCCAATCTGTTTCATTTATCACAGGCTATGAAATCAGCAGCGATTTCAAGTAAGATCTTCGTGTTTCCATTGTACTTGGGTATTTTACATTGTTTTATTTTTTCACGGATGAAATTGCTAGAATAAGTGACCCAAATTTACTTCTAATTAAGATCCCCTCTTCCTTTGTGAAGTATCAGTGATTGCAAAAATATAGTGTTAGCAGTCGAAAAAGAAGTTGAAAGGAAAAAATCTCTACATGTTGCCAAATACCGAGTGGGACTTCACAGGCTTGTGAAAGATTTTGAAAGGGTTTGCCTTGATCAGCTTGTGGAAGAGTTTGAAAGGCAGTGCCGGACGAATGAAGGCGGCAAAGAGGAGGCTCAGATCGTCGGCATTTTTGGCATGGGTGGAGTCGGCAAAACAACTCTGGCCAAAGAGTTGTTCAACCGAAAGCACTCCAAATATGTGCGAGCTTGTTTTCTGTTTGATGTGAGAGAAGCCTATGCAAATAACAGTTTTCCTTCTTTACAAATGAAACTCGTCAAAGATCTATTCCAAGAAGATCGATTCAATTTTCAAAGTACAGAGGAAGGAAAGACTCATATCACGGATTGCATGGAAAGGAGCAACCAGTTGAGTTTCCTAATTGTTCTAGATGATACTGATCATGCGCAACAGTTGGATGCTCTACTGATAATGGATATGCTAAAGAAGTCAGTTGATAGCCTGATAATTGTTACAACCCGTGATGTAGGGGTGCTTATAAACACAGGAATTACTCTTGCTTATAATCTAAAAGGGATGGATAGAGACGATGCGAGGGAGCTGTTTTGTTGGCATGCCTTCGGCCAACCACATCCGGCTGACGACTACGAGAATCTAGTTAACTCCTTCCTAAATGTTTGTGGAGGCTTACCTCTGTCTCTTCAGGTTCTTGGCAGTCATGTTCACGGCAGAGATCAGAATTACTGGAGCTTAGAATTGAATAAAGTTAGCAAGACACTGCCCCGAGACATACATCAGAGTCTTAGAATAAGCTTTGATGCTTTGGACTACGAGGAACAACAAATTTTCATGGATATCGCATGCTTTTTTGTTGACAAATTGAAGAGTATTGCCATGGAAGTATGGGATGCATCAGGATGGCGCGCTCAACATGCCCTGCAAACACTAAAAAACAAATGTCTTGTTCAAGAAATAGAAGAGAATTTTATGGGTAAATCTGAGAGGCGTCAGGTAGGAGAAGAAATATTTGCATTGAGAATGCATGACCATCTGCGGGACTTGGGAAGAGAAATGGCAAATGGTACGAGCCGTCCTCATCGGCTATGGCGTCCACAAGATCTTAAAAATCTGGTATGCTTGTTCCTTCTCCCACTTTTTTCAAATAAAATTTGAAACAGGTGAAAGACACTCGCTGATATTATTTATAAACAGGGATTCATATTTATAGTTACAAATGACTTCAACAGCATCCTACAATCTGATAATTAATATGATAGCTAATTGAAGTTGTTTGACAGACAGACACGTCTACAATTCTTTATTGACACCTATTCAATACTATTGAGTTACGATTTTTTTTTCAACACATTCTGCTTCATATCAAGTGATAAATTTACATCTTGTAACTCATTAATACAACACAAGTCTGATCTGGTTATGTGATTGCAGGAATCGAAGGGATTCAGAAACATCCTCATTCAAACCAAAGGCAGATGTTTCCACTCATTTATTGACAAGTCCATGTATTGTCGAATTACATACTTTCTAGGGGAATCAGATGTTAGTGCTGACACATCAACGGTTTTGTCGTGGCTTAAGCTCCAGTATTGGAGTTTTCAGAATCAGCGTCAGCCATGCATTCCTTCATGGATTCCTCTTCAAAATTTGCGGTGTTTAATAATCAGCAATTTTCGTCTGAAACTTTGTG
Organism: Sequoia sempervirens; assembly: GCA_007258455.2. Lineage (NCBI taxonomy): Eukaryota > Viridiplantae > Streptophyta > Pinopsida > Cupressales > Cupressaceae > Sequoia > Sequoia sempervirens. Next base: position 513,264,529 of record VDFB02000003.1, read on the forward strand.
GCGCGCCCATTCAAAGGTACTTTCTTTATTATTTCTAGCCATTGAATGCAGGTTAACAACAATTTTTTTCCAAGTTGCGCCCACCCGTTGAAAATTTGAAGTAATTATATCGTCAAAATTATGATTGGTAGACATTATTTCACTTTCTATTTTCTAAGATGTAAGTGGTTTTAACAACTCGCTCGACAAAGAGTCGTGATAAACAAACAGAGTCGTCATGTCAGACATATTATATATAAGTGGTTTTAACATCTCGATCGACAAACACATTCATGTTAGGCGAAATTTTCTAAAATTAGATCTAAATATGTTACAGCCAAGCATTCTTCAAAATTTGGGACGTTCAATAATCAGCAAATTATTTCTCAAAACATTGTGGCAGAGCCACGTACAGGTATTATGTTTTCCTATGAAAATTAAATTTCCATTTAGCGTTACTTTCTTTATTACTGCTACACATTGAACGTAAGTTTAAAGGAAATTTATTTTGACTTTCAGGCGCCCACCCAATTGAAAGAGCTACAGATATATAATACTTCTTTGAAAGAATTTTCAGATTTATCAGGAATATCAAATAGTTTGGAAAAAATTGTAATTGACAATTGTAACCGTCTGAAAACCATGTCAGGATTATCTGATCTTAAGAAGCTGATAGAATTGAACATTTCTAATTGCTTAGACCTTCAGAAATTAAGTGTTGTACATTTGACCTGCGTGGAAAAAATTGTACTTCACAATTGTTATAGTCTGGAAACTATGTCAGGAACATCTGATCTTAGAAAGCTCGTAGAATTGGAAATTTCTGAGTGTCCGGTGTTTGAGCAGCTGTGTCTAGTGGATCTGAAGCTGAATAGTCTTCACTTTTCCAGATGTCAAAATTTGAAAAGAGTGACGGGTAAATTTGATCTGGAAAAATTATTCATATGGGATTGTCCAGAGATTGAGGCCTTGTCTTTTCTTCAAGATGTAACTTGCCTTGAGACGATTACCGTCGATCGATGTGGGAAGCTCAACAGTCTTCAGTTGCTCCAATGCCAAAATCTGAAACAATTATGCATATCAGATTGTTTGGAGCTTGAAGAGTTGATATGTTCTGCACTTGAAGCATGCCTTGAGAAGATTAGTATTTTCAGATGTGGGAAGATGAAGAAAATAATTTTTCCAACAAAACTTGTGGAACTCGTAATAGAAGGTTGCAGAGAACTGGAAAAAGTGACAGCGATTTGTAATCATAGTGAATGTCTGGAGCTAAATGAGTTGTCAAGCGTTTCCGAACTGAGTTGTCTGAATTCTATTGCAAGTCAGACTTGTGACAAGCTGCAAACCATACAAGGCACCGAAGGATGTGGGAAGCTTACCATTGATAAATGCGGGAAGCTTACCATTGATGGATATGGGAAACTTAATAGTCTCCAGTTATTCAAATGCCAAAATCTGAAAGAAGTATGCATATCGGCTTATCCGGAGCTACAGAAGTTGTCAAGTGTTGCCCGATTGAACTGTTTGAAGCGGATTACGATTCAGACTTGCGACAAGCTGCAGACTATACAAGGCATTGATGAGTTGCATGCATTGGAAAGTTTTACGTTGTTCAATTGTGCGGAGCTTGTAGAGCTGCTATTTTCTGCACTTCAAACATGCCTTGAGAAGATAAGCATTGTTCGATGTCGGAAGATGCAGAACGTAACTTTGCCAACAAAACTTTCGGAACTCGTAATAGAAGGTTGCAGAGAACTGAAAACAGTGGCAGCGGTTTCTGATCATAGTGAATGTCTTGGGCTACAGGAGCGGATTACAATTCAGACTTGTGACAAGCTGCAGACCGTACAAGATATTGATGAACTGCCTGCCTCGGGAAGTCTTCAGTTTTTCAATTGTGAGGAGCTTGAAGAGCTGTCATGTTTTGCACTTCGAACATACCTTGAGAAGATTACCATTGTCAGATGTGGGAAGCTGCAGAATATAACTTTGCCAACAAAACTTGTGGAACTCAGAATAGAAGAATGCAGAAAACTGAAAACACTGGCACTGATTTGTGATCATAGTGAATGTCTGGAGATACAGGAATTGTCAAGTGTTGCCCGAATGAGCTGTTTAAAGTGGATTACAATTAAGAATTGTGACAAGCTCCTGACTATACAAAGCATTGATGAGCTGAATGCATTGGAAAGTCTTAACTTGTTCAATTGTCCGGAGCTTGAAGAGCTGCCATTTTCTGCACTTCAAACGTGCCTTGAGAAGATTAGCATTGTCAGATGTGAGAAGATGCAGAACATAATTTTGCCAACAAATCTTGTGGAACTTGTAATAGAAGGTTGCAGAGAACTGAAAACAGTGGCAGCAGTTTGTGATCATAGTGAATGTCTTGAGCTACAGGAGTTGTCAAGTGTTGCCCGACTGAAGTGTCTGAAGCGGATTACAATTCAGTCTTGTGACAAGCTGCGGAACATACAAGGTATTGATAAGCTGCATGCTTTGGAAAATCTTCAGTTGTTTGATTGTGCAGAGCTTGAAGAGCTGCCATGTTTTGCACTTCAAACACTCCTTGAGAAGATTAGAATTGTCAGATGTGGGAAGCTGCAGAACATAACTTTGCCCACAAAACTTGTGGAACTCGGAATAGAAGAATGCAGAGAATTGAAAACAGTGGCACTGATTTGTGATCACAGTGAATGTCTAGAGCTACAAGAGTCGCCGAGTATTGCCCGAATGAGCTGTTTGAAGCGGATTACAGTTCAGACTTGTGACAAGCTGCAGACCATACAAGGCATTGATGCTCTACATGCATTGGAAAGGATGCAACTTTTATACTGCAGCAACACAACAATACGGAATTGCATTTCCATGTTGAAGGTATTGATTTGATTATTTTTTTAATAGTCAACCACATTTCTTGCAGAGCAGAGAGTAAAAATTTTCAGTATTAACCTTGATTTTCTTAAATAATCGCTTAGGTCATTGGTAAATGAAAATAGAGCTTTTCTTACTCATTTTTAATTGCAGAGCATGCCAACAGAGCTTCTTCTTCTTGTTGGAAAAGCAGTAGATGGAGCGGTGTCAATTTTAAGCCCACATCTCTTTTCTGACACCGATGCACTTATTTCAGAAATCGGTACTGCCAAAAGTGATAACCGTCAGAAAATAATGTGGGACTCCACTGTCATCTATTGCGCTGTTGTTGTGGCTAATACTTCCAGCGTGCAACAAGGAGAATGGATATTCACCGGGGTAACTACCGACTGGTATTATGGAACGAGTTATTACAATTTTCTTCGCCATTTTGAAGATATTGAGTGGCATGGAATATTGAAGAAGGGGTATAAGTTGAGAGTGAAAAAAGGTGAAGATTGGAAAATTCAGAATGTATTACATACAATTATTGATAGCCTATACTTGTAGTCATCTTCTCAGAAAAATATACACTATCACTAGTCATAATTGGTACGTGGATAGCTAATATTCAGCATTTACTATTTAAAGTTATTTATTCAATTATTTTATATGGTATTTAAAATTTTATTACAAGTGGTCTTTTAAGTTCATACTCAAAAGAGCTTTCATCAGTAATTTTATTTTAATTCTTATAGATATACAAATATAAAATTATTAGTTTGTAATATTAAAATATTTAATTAAAAAATTGATATTTCAATAATATTTTAAAGTAAATTAAATCAAATTATAATTTAATATTTAACTGTTTATTTTCATATAGTTATTAAATATGTTTAAAAATAATAAAATAAAATAGACTTATAACTTGTTTTTATATTTAACCTTATTTACTATTGACCATCATAATTTCATTTTCAATATATTCATAAATATTAAACATACTTGGTTTTATTATATTGTAATTGAAAATTAAAATAAGTTAAAAAATTATAATAAATTATTGTGTAAATTAATGCTTCAAATTTTGTTAGTTGTAAAATTGATCTTCACATATGTTAATGTGATTTTAATGCACAAAAATAAACTTGATCAATAAAATTAAAAAAGAACAAAAATAATCAATTAAGAATAGGAGGAAAACACAAGATACATACTAAAAAATATTCTAACATGAAAACTCAACCTTCGTAATAGAAAGGAGAGCATGAGAGTAAATTTTTTTAGTGTCGACCTTGTGTTTTGTTTTCCCTTTCTTGATTTTCTTAAATAATCTCTTAACTCTTTGATAAATGAAATGGAGTTTTTCTTTTCCCTTTTCAATTGCAAAGTGTGTTTCTAGAGCTTCTCATTGTGATTGGAAGAATCGTAGATGGACTTCTATCAACTTTAAATCCATCTCTTTTTTGACACCAATGTGGTCTTTGTAGTCAATATATAAATTTATACTCACACAGGTGGTACATAGCAAAAAATAATATCAAACTTTGCCATCATCTTTTGTTGTGTGTCTGTGGATGATAATCATACCTCAATCCAAATGATAAGTATCTTCCCTAGGTTCCTAATCTCCTCCAGTGGAAACAAATTCTTGACATGTTTAGAACACAAGCTAATCACTAGAATTTTAGGTGGTTATCTTTTAAAGGTTCTAAAATTCATTATGCAAGCTCTCTTTTTATATGTGTGTTTGTATGTATTTCTAATGTTTTCTACTAATTTTTTAAAGGAGTATGATTATCTATCCTAAAGTTTCTTTGGGTAGGGAATTTGAATTAGATCATAAGTGGAGTCTTATTAGTTGGGACCAAGTTTATAGGCCTAAGAAAAATGGAGGTCTTGATCTTAGGAATTTTGAGTTTGATAGTCAACCCTTGGTTTCTAAACTTTATTTGGAGATGGTGTTAGCAATATAATCAACTTTGGGCTAAAAAATTCATCATAAATATTAATGTGATATTGTTGTTGAGGAGGTTCCAAGAATAAACTTGGTTATAAAGGCTCTATGATTTGGAATACTATTAAAAAGGGAGAATCACTTATTGAGTGGAGATTTTTCTAGATTGTCAATTTTGGTCACAATGCTCTTTTTTAGACAAATTCTTGGGATATTTATCCTCTGATTCTCACCTCGTTTGAGTAATGTTTTTTTATAGGTTGGTTGGTTTAAAGTCTCTAACTTCAAGACCTCTTAATTGGTGGTGAAAATTTTTATATATGATTGGAAGGATTTTAATGTTGTCTAATGGGGGTAATTTGCTCAAGTTGTTATTTCGTCTATTTTGACAAATCAACATTGTTGTTCTCTAGAGGAGGTTGATGTCATTTTGTGAGACAATGATTTGAAGGGGTTTGTTGTCTCATGGTTACCAACTTATAACAAGAAATAAATGGGTAGGGGGTTTTCCTTGAATTTATTGAGCCTACTGATGAGATGATATTGGACGGTTCTCTCTTCTAAATGGACCCCCCTTCTTTCTATATAGAGGCAAAGGAAATCCGATCTCCCCTGTAACTATTGATTGAGTAGCTAAAGGTATAAATTTATTCCTTGGGTCAACATAAGAAAAATAGGTTTCTAGAGACCTTTCAAATGTGTTATAAATGTAGGGTTAGTCAGTATTATGTATTTCACTTTTTCTTCCAATAATCCTTTTTTGAGGGCTTTTGGAGGCAATGGTGGCATATTTGGAATCAGCCTCTTTTTCACATTATTTCTCTATCAAAACTTTGGGCTAGCTTGAGATGATCTCCTACTTTGGCCTATATTTTGTTAGTCACCTAGAACATAGGTTCTTTTTTCATTCTCTAGCAAATTTGGTCAAAAATAAATTATTGAATTTTCTATGGTTATCAAAGCCTGATTAGGTATATTTTGTAAAAGGTTTTAGATTATTTTAAAGAAACTCTAATGGCTAAGTGTTGTGTGGATGCAATCCTACCTCCTTCTGATAATCTAATTTTAAAGAAGTTAGATTTGGGTAATTTGATTGGTTTCACTAATCCTAGTTGCATGATCAAAACTTTTAATAAGATAATTAGAGAAGGTAAATGTTATCCTTTGCTATTACATTCTTTTAAAATTAATAGTGATGGGTCTTCATGAAGTAATCTGGGTGCAATAGGGATTGGTGGAGATAGGAGAGATAATTTTGGGTTGTTTCACTTCTTTTTATTTTGTCTATGGGGATTGATAGTAATATTCAAATGGAGGTTTGGGTTGTCCTTATGGCCCTCAAGAAAGCCTCTAAAGTAGGTTGTAAAAATGTTATATGCAAGATGAACTTCATACCTTTTAGTTTACCTTCTCAATAATGGAAATGATTTTTATTCTTCTTGGAGGTTGTCTTTGCATGTGGAGCAAATTATTCACTTTTCATGACTTTTTTATTCCATGTCTTTTACTCATATTCTTAGAGAGTGGAATGTTATTTCTATTTATTTTTCTAAATGAGTGTCTAATGTTGATCATAAATAGAACGTTATGGATTGGGGATCCATGTATTTAGCTCATTATTTGTAGTTTCTAAATCTCCTTCAAAATAATTTGGGTTGATGGTTTTTCTTTGTTTTTTTGTTGTATTTTCCTTTATGGCTTTGTGACTTCCTTTGATTCCTTGAGATGGTGGGTTTATAGAAAACCTATTTGAATTTTTTATTTTATGGGATTTAGTGATAGATGGTGCTATGTGCAATTCCTTATGCAATTTAGAAAAAATATCAAATGAATAGAATTATTTTTATTTCCAAAAAAAATATTTTTAGATTTGGATTTAGACTCTTAGTTGATAAATTTTAGGGTGGTAGTGGAACTAGGAAAATACATATAATTACATTGTAATTGCTAGTCAAGATAAAGTGAGGAATTACAATGGTTTTTCTATGTTCTTGTGAGTTGGAGAATATTGAGGAAGGCATATGGGGAGGGCATAAAGAAAGGTAAAGAATGGAAAATTGAAATACATGCAATTATTAATAGGCTACATTAAAATAAATGCAATTTTAGTTATGGTCTCATGGGAGGGGCTTCCTAAAAAATAGTGGTGTTGTTGAAATTTCTTAGGAGTATTTTAAAGTGGGCGGTCCCATGAATTTTGTAGTGTAGTTTAAGTTTAAAATTTTAAGCTCTGAAATTTATGGAAATTGATGGTCTCATAATTTTTAATTAATATTAAATATTTTTTGAGGAAGATAGGTTCCCATGATACTTTAAGAGTGTAATAGTACATTCAAAGTTATAAATATATTTAATTTCATAAAAAATACATTGCATACTTGATTAATAAAATTTATAAATTATTAAATTCCAATATTTTGACAAAGAGTGGTAAATAGAAAAATAATTATGTCCAACATTAGGAAAATCCCATATATTTGATTAAAACCCCACAATAAGTGATTCTCTGATAAATATTTAGTTTCTCTTTGATATTTTTTTTCTACTATTCATTATAAATAAAGATCATTTCAAATGGGTGAACCCACAACAATGAGTCTCATTTGCAGGACATCAAAATTTTGGATCAAAAAGGGAAAGAGTTTTCAATCACCTTCATTTGAAGGTTTTTATTTGAATGAAGGTACCTTCAAGTGAACATGACACACACATAACCTTCATTCAAAGGTCCCTATAATCAAGCATGACTATTTTATTATTTTCCTAGGTCAAGTTCAAGTGACTTTGAATGAATGTACCTTTGAATGAAGGTTCCTTTATTTGAATGTATTGTTGGTTTTTTTAAAGGTATTTAGCCCTTACAAGCTATTATTTTCAAAAATCAATGCAATAGGTATGAAGGTGCAATGCTAAACTTAGGATCTACAACATCAATGACACATCAATACCATGTTAGAGGTCTATTCCAGATGTGCTTCAAATGAAAATAGTCAGAGCCAGTGAGGGAGGAACAAAATAGTTGGAGCCAAGTATTCAAGCTCATATTTGGAGTTCTAGGATTTACTCTAGGGTTTATCTTTAAAAGCCATGTTATATTTGTAGGTTTAAATTCTTGTTGAATCATACACTAAGACCAAAGGCCTCACAAAAATTAATAGATACATTATCCTTAGGTTTATATTCATCTAGGATTATAATAATAGTAGCTACTAACATAGCATTAAAGTTTAAAAATAATTCACCTTCCCACCTTCTATTGTTTGCAAGTTTTTTGACATGAAAGAAATAATTTATCATTTCATGTGTAGTGTTCACAAAATGCACCAACAAAACCATCCCAAAAAGAAAATAAAGCTAAGAAAAAACCTTCCAACCATCTCCTTACCTTTTTATTCAAATATTTAACAAAAAACTTGATGGATATGTCTCATATTAAAAATGTAGCTTTTCCATGAAATCAAAAATGCCTACACATGTGCATCCCCTTCTAAACAATCACACACATCTTGAAGTTGGGTAAGTGCATGGAAATGAGGGACAAAAGGGGGTCTTACGTGGCCATTTTCTTTTTTGAAATTAGGAAAAAATAATCTTGGATGAGAAATTAAAGATAGTTACACTCAAGATTTGAAGACACAACAAGAACAAGGGTTTTAGTTCTCAAAATATACTTTCTAGAAACTACTAATTTATTTAAAAAATGGTGGATATTAATGTGTCCAAATAAGGTGAACATACAAAGTTCTCTTTTTTTGTCAAAAAAACATAACATAGCATCCAGTGTGCTCCCCCTAAAATTTTAACATTTTTTAGTATTTCAAAAATCACTTCAATGAAAAACTAAGCACCATGATGTAGTTTGTGTTTGATTTTTATGCTAAGTTTGTAATGAATATATGATTTTTTTACTAATTTTCAAAGTGGACACATCCTAAAAAAAATTGAGCATGCTCCCTCCTAAATATTTTGGGAACAAATTGAAAATATCTCTATAAATACTTCTCTATCTCTCTACATATTTCTCCTTCTATCTCTCACTCTCTTTATCTTTATATCCTTATCTCTCATTCTCTCTAGCCCTATCTCTCTCTCCCTCTTTAGATCCATCTCTCTCTCCCTCCATCTTTATCTCTACCTCTCTCTTTCCATTCCCACATTTCCCTATCTCCTCTTTTTCTCTCCATCTCTATTTGTATATCTCTACTTATATCTATCTCATCCTTTCTCTTTTCTTATTTGTCCATATCTCTCCCTCTCTATATATTGACATGGTCTCTCTATCCATATTTTTATCTACCTCTATCTCTCTTTCTCTCTATCTCTATACCTTTTTCTCACTATCTCTCAATATCTCACTCTAGATATATATCTCCTTTCTCCCTCTCTCTCTCTCTCCCCTCTCTCTTTATACGTTCATTTATCTCTCTCCTCTCCTCTCTCCCTATCTCCCCATATTTCCCTATGATCTCTCCCTTCTCTCTCTCTCTAACTCTTCCTTTCTTCATCAATATTTTTCTATCTATAGACCTATCTATCTCCCCATCTCTCTCTATCTCTCCTTCCCTCTCCCCTCCTTCCATCCATCTCTATCTCTCCCTTTCTCAATCTTTATTTTTTTATTTTTAGACCTATCTATCCCCCCTCTCCATCTCTCCCTCTCTCCACCTCTCTCTATCTTTCCCACTCTCTATCTTTATTTGTTTATAGTCTCTATACCTATCTATCCCCCCTCTCTTTGTCCCTATATACCTCTCCCTCCCTCCCTCCCTATCTCCCTCTCTCTATCTTTCTCTTCATATATATCTCTCTCACAATCTCTCCCTCTCTCCATGTTTATTTGTCTATCTCTAGGCCTATATATCCCCCTTCTCTACCTCTCCCTCCCTTCATCAATCCTCCTCTCTCTCTATATTTCCCTATCATCCCTCCCTCTCTTAATATACCCCTCTCCCTCGCTATCTTCCCCTCTTTATCTCTACTTTTCTCACTCTCTCTTTATCAATCAATATTTCCCCATATATATATATATATATATATATTTGTCTATCTATATACCTCAATATCTCTCTATTCTAATATTTCCTTATGATCTCTTCCTCTCTCCATCTACATTTGTCTATCTCTAGACCTATCAATCCCCCTCTCTCTCCCCATATTTCCCTATCTATCCCTCTTTTTTTCTCTCTCTATCACTCCCTCTCTCCATCTCTATTTATCTAGATCTCTCTCGAACTCTCTCTTCCCACATTTCCCTATCATCTCTCCCTCCTCACTCTCTCTCTATGTCTCCCTCTATCTCTCCCTCTCTTTGGATCCCTAGACCTATCTATCCCCTCCTCTCTCTCCCTTTCTCTCTCCCTCTCTATAACTATATATCTCCTCTCTTCCTCCTTCCCTCACTCCCTCTCTCTATCACCCCTCCCTCCCTATCTCTATTTTTTATATATCACCTTTCATCTCTCCCTACCCCTCTCTATCTTTTATATGTGTCCCTCTCCCCTCTCCACACTCCCTCTCTCCACCCTCTCTCTCTTCCCCCTTTTCTCTACCTCTATATACCCATTTCTCTTTATCTCTCCCCTTCTATCTCTCCCTCTTCATATCCCTCTATCTCTCTCCCTCTCTCCCTAATGCAATATTCAAAGCAAGTATAAATGCAAGATTATTATGGCATGTTCGTAGTTTTTGGAATTCCAAAAAATAGTAAAAAGGCATGTGGATCCCATGATTTTGGACTCACATGCTCTATTTTTCCTTGCTATTTATACTTTATCTGACATAAAAACACACTTTTAATGGTTTTGATAAAATAGCAATCATTGTTTGAAAAGTCCACTACTTTTTCTTATTTTGTCAATGTAGAAGAGCCAATTTGCATGTTTTTATATTGAGTTTGATAGTATGTGTAGACACCTTGAAATTGACTTTCTATTTTATAATTAACTAAATAGCTACATAATTAATTATTTCTAAATTCATTGCCTTATCACATTCTTGTAATTAATTTAATAAATTAATTTAATTAATTTTCATGTATCACCATAATTAATTGAATTATAATTAATTTATTATGTTGTCATCCTTCTTCTAAAGTTTGATTAATTTAATTAACTCAACCTTAACCCCCACTCCTAAATTCTTCTAAATATGATTAATTAATTAACCAAATCCTCCCTAATCTTCATTAACATTTGTAATCAATTTAAAGTTTTACCTCACTCTCACTCAATCCTTTCTATTGATTTTATCTACATGGATCAAGATCTAAATTTGTATTCATGTGACAAGTTTTTGTACCCCCTTAAATTCTCACATGTGTGAGCATGTGCAAGTCAAAATCATCCTCCACCTCATTTATTAACCATTATTTCCACTAGATTCTCATACATGTGTGAGATCTAATTCTCCATGTGTAGCCACCCTACACTTTTTTTTCTCCCACATGTCACACTCCAATATTTCTCCCGTCTTACATTAGCCATTTATTCTCCATTTGTCAACTCCTTATTCTTCCCAAGATGTACTCATAGATATGTGAGAACACTTAGCCCTCTTCCCCATGCCTTGGAATTTTCTCAAGCTTCCACCTTATGACATTTGTCATAAGGATAAATTTATCTATCTTCTCCTTCAATCCTATAACAAGCCCCTAGTTGTACCTCTAATTTTCACATTTTTTCATGTTAAAATGTTATTATCTTATTATGTATTGATTCAATTATATACTTAGATAATCACCTATTCATATAATAGGATAGATATACATCCATCAAATGGGGTATGCATCTATCCATTAAATAAGATAGTCAACCATCCATTGAATATGACAAGCATAATACTCTAGCTAGAGTCTTAGACTTGGGGATAGTCCATCATCTTGAGTCTTTGTTGAATGACTAGGGATAGTCCATTTACCTAAGTCTCTCTTGAATTACTAGGGATAGTATAATATTGTTTGGAAACTCCCTAAACCCTATCCTTGAATTCCTATGTAGTGGAAACATTCTTTGTTCCCTAGACTATCTAGATTCTACATACATTACTTACAAACACAATCAAGGCATAGTTTATATGTAGTTATATTTTCTAAGCTATGTTTGATGTGAATTATTTATGTGGGTATACAACCCTTTGTAGGGCTTTTTTCCCTAGATAGTTCCTATGTGACTGCTACCCACAAAGGGAAGAAATTAAATTCAAAAGTAATTTTTTCCATGACCATCACTTGTTTACTATTTTCATGTAATTCCTAGTCCTAATTAAATAAAAATGATGTCACTCAAAAGTCCTATTCATTTTTTAAAAAAATAATTCTATTTACTCTTTTGAGTAATAAATATCAAATCAAAACTAAAAAAAATCTAAAGAAGATATTTGATGATTTTTAGTTTAAACTAGCATATTTTGTTCATTTGAATTATCTTTTTAGTTTGTGATCCAAGGGAGACCATATGTCACTTGGATTTTAATCAACATGATGTCCCTTATTTATCCCCAAATATTTATAGGGATGATACCAAAAATTTCATTGTTATCTAGATGTGTTAGGTTGTAGATGCAGTAGCTCAAAGCATAATGATATGAACCATAAACATGAGCCAAAAGTATCCTTGATATGAAATGTTGCTAGTTGTTGTTTCAAGTCTTATTTAAGATTTACTAACTATGAAAATAAAACTAAAACTAAATACTTTTGTAAAATAAATTAATCTAATACTAATTACTTTAAAATAAATACTAATTATTTTGAAAAAAATTATACTAATTTTAATTTTCTTTTGAAATATATTAAAATAATTCTTAATTAATTAATTTGAAATAAATCAAATAATTCTTAATTACTTTAAAATAAATAACTTTAAACTAAGAAATTAAATTTGATTACTAATTGCGGACGGTAGGGAGGACGACTTTCCACACCCATTGTGGGAAGTCCATTTTTTGGGTATGATCATCATGGGTTGGCTAATGTGGCTGCCACATCACTCGGGTCTAGGTGTTGGAAAACTTCAAATGACGCAACCATTTTTTCATGCTACCATTCGTTGGGTCACATAATGACAAAGATTGTTTTGGTCCCACGGCCAATAGGCTCGAATTTTATAAGTCTTTTCACTGGTGCTTCACTCCACTTCATCGTGTACTCCAATATTCGAGTGGCGGCATATCATCGTCTACAGGTTGGTTAATAGGTTGGCTCGCACACTTTTTGTACATTGTAATAATAGTGGGCAAGATTTAGGAAAATATTGCACTATTAAATCACATAAGGTGGCATCACTATAGCAAATTATCAATCTTCCTATCTCTTGTCTCTGGATTTTGGTGATTACTAATGGTGGAAAGGTTAAAATTCATTGGCAAGATGACTACGGAATCGCTCATGTGTCTCGGTGCAAACACCCCAATTCATCTAGATTGTAAGGTTAGACAACTAGCATTCCATGATGTTTCTAATCAGTAGCTGAAATGCATTATGGTCAACATTGACCACCTCACCGTGGTTGTGTTGAAAATGGCATTAGGGAAAGGGAATTTGGAAAATTGTGAGAAATTTCACGTCAACACCCACATTATCTCAAGGTTCCTGGCTTCTCTGCTTGACATCTGCAAGCCCAAAGTAGAGGTGAAGGCCCTGGTGCACAAGCTCTTCAAGGAGGACTTGTTGGTAGGTCTAGAGTAGATTCTATATGTTGTAATTCCTGGCTCTAGCACTCCTGGTTTGTGCAATTTGGCTATGTTGAAGATTCCTAGTGAAGTCATCAAATGTTACCATTTCTTGCTTGACCTAAAGGGCATGGCTCTAGTTAGGCATAGGTAATTGGAAAACTATGAGGAAAATTACCTTAAGAAGGTGTTGCAGTTGGAGTCTATGAGTGACTTCGACTAGTTCCCAGAGTTTGAAGCTTTGCCAAAGTAAACAGGTTAATGTAAGCTCCATGGTTGGTGGTTTGTTTGGCTCTTATGAATGTATGAAAGAATATTAGGTCTTTGGCAAGTAGATAGAATATAGTTTGGTTCGGCATATAGCCTAGTATATAGTTTAAGTATATAGTTTTGGTCTACAATTTTGTAATATGATATGGAATGACAAGGGTGTTGGTTTGTCTCAGACATTGATGTCTGGTTTTGGGGGTTCCTATTGTGCAGATGTTTTGTAACCCTTTTTTACATCAATACAATCTATTCTTACGTATAAAAAAAAATGAATTACTAATTAATTTTAAAAAAATAATTACTATTTGCGTTGAAAAATGAATATTCAGTACTTTGAAAATAAATATTAACTATTTTTAAAATAAATTGGCTTTAGAACTTAAAGGTAATTAATAGAAAAATAAACCATAAAATCAATTAAAAATAAAATATTAATTTAAAAACTAAAACCATAAAAGTAATTAAAATATTATTCTAAATTTGCAAGAAAATTTAAAAGATTTCAAAGCAAAAAAAAAAACCTTTCTATAGCTCTAATTAAAGTAAAAGAAAAACGTATTATATATAATAGGAAAACAACAACATTTTGATTGATTTTAAATCAAAAAAACCAAATCAATATTTTAGGTAGTTACATATTGATTTCTTCTAAATTAATATTTTTAAATAATTTATCAACACATCATTAAACCTTAAAGAAGTGTTTAGTTAATTTTAATAAAATTATACTAAATTTTATTAAAAATTAAATTTTATATTTAAGTAATAAAATCATATGTGAGTTGCATGTACTTGCATGTGAGTTGCATGTACTTGGATTAATTTGCATGTTGTTTGTATGTGAATTACATATACTTGCATGAATTTTCATGTTGCTTGCATGTACTTGTCTGTCATTGCATGTAACGCCTCGCTAAGGGACCTGGTGGATAACACAAAAGACCCTCAACAACATGCCAATACTTTTTTTTAGTAAACTAAAGTGGTACTAACACCACTCAACAAATTAACATGGATAACATCATTACATTAACATCATATCATAATCACATTATGACTTAAAAGTAACATTAATCATAGCCCACTTACACACCTATCCACCATGGTCCCCTAATGTCGCTACTACAATACATCTACACTAACTCAACCTATAGAAAGACATTTGATACACTAAGATCACATTTAATCAATTCTTTGAATGTAAATTAAATCTCATATATCAAATTACATATGATAACATAACTTAATTATAATTAAACCTCATCTAACAAGTTATGTGAATATGAACCTAATCCTAGTCAATTCTATGAAATAGGTACATAAAGATGTATCACATCTACTACTAACTTAAGTTCATATGCATCATAAATACAACATTCATATTTAACATTTCCATTACATAATAAACAACAATATATATATATATATATTCAAGATTACATCAATTCATTTACTTTGCCTTTACAAGAATGCTACAATGTACAAGATTCATTCATCTGAGAGGTACATATATATAAGATACATATTGGGCTCAATTTTCTTAGAAATATCATCTGCACCATAAAACCAGCTCTAGAATGAAGTGGAAGGAAAGACTTCATGTTACACACGAACTGCACCACCCAAACCCCAATGGATGGTTGGAAAATACCACCCTACCACGTGGAACCCTGAGGCTCACTCCCTCTATGCTAGGAGACAATACTATGTCCCACACACAAGCAAGCAACAGAAACAACAAGTGGCTGACACTAAACATCCAAAGGAGACTACCTAAAACAAGAATCAACCAAAAATCACGAGGACTTTCACAAAGACTCCCAGATACTTCCAGGGGCCAAACACATAACACAAACGGATAGGAAAGCCAAAAGCTTATCATTATACCACAACACATATAATGAAACACATAACATCATTTTCACAATCTTATAACATGATAGCCAACTTTAATTTAGCAGTTCATAATCAGTACCAACAATACATAGTCTTGGTACAATTTATCCTTACACATTATGGAAGTCTCAACATAATTTTTCACAAGTGGGAATGGATTGTTAGATAGTAACACATTTAAGTACAAATAATACAACAAAATAAAAATTAAAGGACAGAGCTATAACCTCTTCATAGCAATAAATCTGTCAACCATAAAACAACCATAAAAAAGCCAAATCAACTCGAAATCAAAATCCGTCAAAAACCCATTTCAGATTTGGCCCTAACTACTCAGCATCAAAAGTGGAATTGACCAAAAATTAATTAGAGATTCACAAGATGCAAAGCAATAGATGACTTCTATAACAAAACCTCTTTTCAACAATACTCGATTATAGTCAAATGACAAAATGAGTAACCTGACAACCAGATCTTTTCCAAAATATCAAACATTAAAAATTTAATTAATTTAACCCCTTTCAAACACATATAAATCTGAAATCCTATTCTTCCATTGGTTGGTTACAGGGAGAAACAAGGGTATTCACAGCCATGGAGGAGCAGCCTGATAGCAGCCCTGTGTTTCAACCATATCTCAAAAACTACAATCTAGGTTATTGAGAACTTAGGAACTTGTCTAAAAGACGACAAGATGAAAAAACCCTTTAAATATCTCACTAACTCAGTTCGTAAAAATAGATTTATAGGCAACGTAATCAGACCATTTTACTGGTAGAGAACATAAGACAATCAAAATGTATTGATTTTATTCTGGAATAAATAAATGTTTCATTCACACACAGAATAAAACTATCTAACATTTATTTTCAAAAAGAAGAGATAGAGAGAATTCAATAAAATTATTCGTACATTCAAAAAGAAAATTTAAACAAAAGATCCCAAAATCCAACTCGGATCCAACGCTTGGCATGGACGAAAATTTGACATCGAGCTCTGAAAATTTCAACTTCTGACTCCCAAATCTAGAATTCTCCCCAAAACCACAATTCCCCAACAAAATCAACAATATGAGGAAATTTTCAAACATATTTTCTCCCCGAAACAAAAATATTTTTTCTGTTTTAAAATTCCTCTCAAAACCTCCAACATGAAAATCCAAATCAAAGATATGTTTCAAAAACAAAAATCAATAAATAAAATAACAAGTTTTCCCATTCCATTTCAATTAAAGAAACTATTTTAGTTTTCAAAAATAAAAATCAAATGCTTAATCATAAAAAACTCAAAAATCAACAACTTTCCCTCTGATGCTCAGTTTGAGACTACACATGCACTTGCATGCAAAATGTTTCTCGATTACATTTCTTTTTAATTACGTTTTCATGATTTAACATTATCACTTAATTTCCATTTAATATTTCAATTTAATATTTTATTTAAACACATTATCCACTACATTTGCATTAAAATAACATTATTAATAAATGCAAATAGTATTCCATTATATCCCTTTTAAATATTCATTGTTAATAAAATTAATAATATATAATTATCGAATCATTATAACTTAACAAATTAATTTAATAATTAATACTTAATATTCACATATAATATATTTAATTATTATTTTAAATTCCAATTTTATTTAGATTACCTTGTAATCAATTTTAATCTAATTAAACAAGATCATTTAAAAATATTAAGTTCACCTCATAATTCAATAGCACATTAAACGACAAAATCAATATGACATCACAAATAAACAACTTACTCACACATCACGAAGGGCCAAAGCAGAGGGAACTACACACATGACAACTATAATTACCAGCAACATAACCAACCTAGAAGCTAACTTCACTTAAATAGGTTATAATTAGACACCAAGCATAAACCACAAAATAACTTCTTACTGAAAGGAGACATTCACATCAAAACATAAATAACGAGAATGATCACAACAATGACTAACCTGACTTACCAAAGGACTTAGCACCATTTGAACTGAATCCATACTCAAAGCTAGACATTGGAGTCACACAATCACATAACCCAACAGAAACATTCACACACGTGCAACACTCCAACCATAGGGTGAAGGAGATCAGGCATTGTCCCTTGACAACCTAGAAAGGTGGTCACACACTGAATCAATTGTCCCTAATTGGGGACAATGGCTAGGGTTTGGGTATAACTTGGGTGTATATGTTATCTTCTCAACCACCATTGGGATTAGAGGCATGCTCAGACCTGCTAATTCAGGTGGAGACGTAGCCTAGTACCTATTCACTCAAACATACAAGTTAGAGCACATGTGCATAATAGCCAAAGTACTAGGAAAGGAACTCTAGCAATCGTATATCATTCCTATATGTCCCTCATACATCCAATGGTACAATGCCGCCCTTTCCACCTATCCTAACACCATACTACTACATCACCTAACTATCCAAATAAATCCCTGCATAGCAATAATAACATGACTCAAATATACATCATACTCACTAAAGCACTAAAAGAAGCTCATGTCCCATCTACAACCAAAACGCTTGAACACAAGTCAGTACATCTTCATGACAATAAAGACAATCATAATCAAAATCATAATGACATGTCAACACAATAATAATATATTAGAATCAAGTGAAAACCCCAAAGGTAACCAAAGCACCCCCATCACATCAATATGTCCATAGCATGCATCCTAGTAATGGTCATGTCCAAACACACACATATCATGATAAACATATCCTTAAACATATATAATAATTCCTATCCTAAACTTCTCACATAGTCCATAAATTCATAATATACAACATCAATTGCTTAACATCATTAGCGCATACCTTTAAATATCCCTATTATTTTACCTTCATCTCCAAGTTCCAAAGCCAAACTACCTACACATCCACAATGAGAATGGAGGGGCACTACATTGCATGTAAAGTATTCATGGTAATTTGGCTCCAAGTATTAAATTTTAATTTAGTTTTACTAAAATAGAAATAATAATTAACTATAATTCTATAAGTTAATTTTAATCAAATAAATTTTTATTTTTATTTCTAAATTATTTAGTCTACAAATTTTATTTATTCTTTTACTAGTAACTATAGTTTTATTTTTTAACCAAGTTTCACTATTAAATTTTATTTAAATATTCATAAAATTCTAAAATTGAGGATGAGATATAATAATTTAAATTATAATAAATTTTCATAATATATGTAAAAATTTGATTTAAATACAAATTAATCTAATTGATTTTTCCTTTAAATTTTACAATAAGGGATAATAGTTACCCGGAAAAGTCACTACTCCTTTCTAATCTGATCTAATTATTTTCTTGCTCCTCATTCCTTCTCTACTTCTCTGTAGTCTATTTGCCAATTTCTCTTTTCCATTTCTCTTTTTATTCTCCTCTATTTATACTATTTTTTAGCACTTTCTTTTGATTATTTCATAATTAAATTATATATTTTAAAACTTGGTTTAAATATTTAAAATAATTTTTGAGATAAATAGAAAATAAAGATATTAGTTAAATATTAGTTTATTCTCTTCTTGTTAAAATTTAATTTTTAAAATATATTGAGGATAATTCAAAATATTATTTAAGATAAAATATAAAATTTAAAGAAAAATAATAATGTAAATTTAATTTAGGATAATAATTAAGATAAAATTTATTCCTTTGCATTCTAGGCTCCCTCACATCCTAGCATTCTCATCCCATAGTTATATCACTACTTCCTTTCTCTTTCTTTTCATTTTTTGTTTCTTGTGTCTCTCCATTCACTCTCATTTCCTTGGTAGTATTTTCTCCATTACTCCTAGTACCTTCTCTCTCATGTCCCCTTCTACTACTAATGCTCAATCTCAGAGTTCTCATTAGGGACCCTAAATAGATACCCTATATTCTTGGTCCCAATGTTTTAGATAATGTAAGAATAGAGTTTAATTTAAACTATGATCTAATTAAGGAATCCATTTCTGTTGTCATCAGTGAGGAGCTATATAAGGACTCTTAGTAATTTTTCTCACCTTTGGACATGGTTTTTGGGCTCCTCTAAAATTACAAATATATTTTATAGTGCCACCATCTTCTTTGGGTGATCTACAAAAACTACATTCATAAAGAATTAATTAGCAATGTTCTTCTTCAAAATACCCTCTATGAGTATTCACTACAGGAAGGAAAATTCTTGGTGGGGGTATTGTGTCACATTTCATCTTCAAAACTTAGAAGGGTGGAAATGTATATTTATGCCATGAGGATGAGTTTTAAAAATGATTATTCAATAAATTTTGACAGCATTGTTATCCCTCACGAGGAGCTTGTTGATCAAAATCTTCTACTCAAAGAAAAATCTATGGTCAAATCTCTATATATCCTTATCAAGCATACCCCTCCTCTCCTAGTAGAAAATGTAAGGCTTTTCAGGTCTCTTGATCTCTTGTGTGATGAGGAAAAAGTGAAAAAGGTAGTAACTCACCACCCCTTAATATACTATAGTGTGTTCTCATCTATTTCTAGCGTCCTATGGAAGTGATAATTGTTGTCTTTATTTTAAGTCTCCCAATTTTGTACATGTTTTCATAAGCAATGTAATTTTTTTCTTTTATTGATGATTAACTCTAGATCTACTTCTATTAAACATATGTAACTATTTACTATGATTAATATAATTATAGGGTTTAATCTCTTTTATCAAAAAAAATTGAGATAAAATAAAATTTAAAGAATAATGATAATTTAAATATAATTAAGATAAATTCAATATTATGAAGATAAATATGTTTTTTAATAAAAAAATACTAATATTTTTTCATGAAAATAAATTTACTAATTTTCTTTCATTATAGAGAGAAAGAGAGAGGTAGGGAAGAGAGAGAGAGGGGAGGGGGAAGGGGAGGGAGGGAGAGGTAGAGAGGGATACTCAAGATAGAGAGAAGTATATATGGTAGGAGAGAGGGGGAGAAGGAGAGATTAAGTAGAGATGGAGGAAGGGAGGTGGGGAGAGAGAGAGAGAGAGAGGAGGGAGGGGATGGTAGGGAGTGGTAGGTAGAGAGAGAGGAAGAGGGGAGATAGAGAGAATTAGAGAGGGAAGGAGGGAGGGAGGGAGAGGTGTGATAAAAATAATTAGATAGCGAAGGATAGAGCAAGAGAGAGATAGAGAGAATGATAGACAGGTAGAGAGGTAGTTCTTGTGCTCATGGGAGAGATATGTAGAGAAAGGGATGGATATCTAGTGAGAGAGAGGTATATAGTGCAAGTGATATGGATAGAGTTAGATAGAGAGAGAGAGAGAGAGCAAGATGATAGGAGCTTGTTGATTACTAAAATTTGGCTGTCATGAAAATTATAAGATCTTCCAAAACCTAGAATCTGTATTATAACTCCTAGATATCCAAAACCATTCTTAAATATCCTAAAACTATATTTATGAAATATAACTTAAAGTAACACTTATACTTAAATTTTTATTTAATGTATATAGTTTGATGGGAATCGAAAGAGAGATATATGTTTGCTTCCCTAAAACTTTCTCATATTATAACACACTTTTGTTACAACTTCTTTAAATTATAACACAAGTGTTTTTTATTATAAATTGAACTTGTGTTATGTCTTTATGGGATCAAAAAGTGGCATTGCCACTTTTTTGTCCCCCATTTTCTACACTTAGTCTTTTGGTCATTTCTATTGTCCTATAAGGGATATGTGTCATACCCCAAATTTACAATGAATCTCTAGGTGGTGAGATAGAATAAGTAAAGGTAACTCATTTTTACCACCTTTGGTAAAGGAATTTATGTTTATGTGGCTTTCCCAAGCTATCTATTTACCAATAGAATATTTTAGTAGATTAATTTACATAGTGAATCCACACTAGTTAACACACCTATAAGTCCTTGAATAATTTTAGGAAATCTCAAGTGTTTGGTGTGTTGTCATTTTAAAAACTAATATATACCATTCAACCTTTGTACCCTAAAATTTAGTTAGCCATTGTGTCTTGTTGTTTGTAAAATCTCTTGCCAAATCTTAAACAGATTTAGGCTTTCTAGTTCAACTTGACTATCTTGTCAATTAGTTCTTGCATTGTTCCAATGTTTTTGGTCAGTCTTTCATTGTTTGTGCTAATCAAGATTTTTTATGGTTTTTTAGTGATTATTCTTCCTTGATTTAGCGTATTTATATATTGACACTTTTGACCCCTAAATTTTAATTTATATGATCTCAAAACTTTCAACCTATAGTTCAACGCTTTCCTTGTTTCACCAAAATTCAACTAGTTGAACTCCAAAATTGAAACAATAGATCTTATAGACTAAATTATTAGTAATGGTAACCCTAGACAAACATAAAATTATCATTAAACTAGCTTAAACCAACCCACATCTCCCATAACATAGTCAACCTTCAATTAACCATAGACCCATCCTCTCTTACACCTCATTCAAAATTTTCATCAACCATCATTTGATTTAAAACTTGGATTAAAAATTTACCCAATCCTCATAGACATCCAAAATATTTCCCAAACCCCCATTTCCAACCATAAACATAGAAATTCATCCCAAATCTTGTCCAACCTTCATAATCATCCCAAAATTTCATAAATATCCAAAATTATTCCCAAATAAAATTTAATCATTCACACTCACAAACATAACCTTCACTTTGGACTTATATTATAGATAAACATCTAAAAAAAAATATTCATAATATTGCATTCAACCTATACATCCAATATCAACCTTAGTCAAACAAAATCCAAGTCCAATCCAAAATCTAAAACAATAATCTAAAAACAAAATTAAACCTATTAAGATTCAAATTGAGATCCTTTCTCTTTTATCTCTAGCTTATATATTTCTTAATAAATTACATATCTTAATTATTGTATCAAGTTAGCCTTAATCAAACTTAGATAAGTTAGCTTAGGACTATAGCAATTCATAAATTAGTGAACTCCAAAATCCTTGTCCAATTTTTCTTAGGAACTTGCTTATCCTAAGTAAGAAAGGATAAAAATATCAAACCATCCCTAATCACTAAGGATCTAGATTCACTTGACTCAAATTTTATTTTCATCCATCATCACCCTTTATGATTTCATATCATCACCATCCCAAAAATCAAAAACTTAGTCTAAAGTCCAAAACTTTCAAACCCATTTATCCAAACCATAATAGATTAGAAATCTCAACCATCATACACACCCAATATTTTGAACATCCAAATCATCCTATACCTTCCAAATCTACACAAATATTAGAACCTTAGACATAAACCAACCCTCAGTTAAACATAAACATCCCTCAGTCCAACATCAAACATGAGAGTATACAATGGAACATGTTCAGGGATTGAACAACTCCATTTTAGTGTAAGAACTCTACACACATGTTTCCTTTTTCAAGTTCTTGTGTTTTTTCTTCTCCTAATGATTAGGAATGACAAAGGCCCCAATAGAGCTCCCCCACCTATGAACTCTACTCCTCAGAGAACTACTTCCTCTCCTTCGCATGCGGGGAGTTTTAAAAGTACACTTAGTAAGTCACCTACTTCAAACTTTGTGGGTAAGGATGTTTTTTTGACTAGTGAGGACCCAGCATCATATGTGGATAAGCTTGTGGGTGGGAAGGTTCCAAAAAAGGTGTCCCCGATGTCTTTTTCTACTTTTTGTACCATGGATGGGGATGAAGTGGATGTCCCAGATGTGATCATGGATGATGCTATTGAGGGCTTAAATTCATCCCTAGTTGGAAAATTCTTTGCTTCCCACCCTAATATTGATCAAGTATGTAAGTAGGCCACTAACACTTGGAATCTCAAGGTTAGTGTCTCAATTAGCGTTATGCCTAAAGGTTTATTTTTATTTAATTTTGTTGCCCCTGAGGATATGTTACATCCCAATTGTGAATTTAATATTTACTATTACTACATAGGGTAAATATGAATGTAATGTGAATTATGTAGATGAATATATTATGCTTGTACCTTGTTATCAATATGAATGTTATCTCATTTGATATTACCTCAGTTGATGTTATGAACATGGTGAAATACTGCATATATGTGAATAGATGGTTATTGAATTATTATTCTAACTTTGGAAATGTTTATGTATACTACATATGTTGTGAACAGTTGACAGTTGTAGGCATGTGTTAATGGTTGTAGGTAAATTTTCATTTCTCTAGGGGGAAGTATCACTCGAGAGAAGATCTTGGTTGGGTAACTAATAAAAGTAAACTATCTGAGCATACACACACCACATCAGAGTGACTGAACTGAGTCAATTTATGGGTTATAAGTAAGTCATCCATAGCTTGTACATTTTCATTAGGAGTCTTGTTTACTTTTGTATGCATTTATAGGTGATGTTTAGCTATTTGAGCTTTTGAGGTCTTTCTTGTGCTATTACGATCATATGGGTATGTGAGATGTAGGTGGAAGTATGTTTACATGTATGCTTATGCATGTCAATGGGATCTATCGACACTTATATGCATATGTGTAGATATACCACGCATACACACTTATCAATATGATGGTAACGTGAATGGTTGTAAGTGAATCGGATGTGAACATATATATATATATATATATATATATATATATGTATGTATAGTATATACATGTACCCATATGTATATGTATATCGATACAAGCGTATGTTGGCAAATGGGCATTCTCATATGGATGCATCGATATGATATACCTATATATACATGTACATAGAGGCGTATACATTTATGCATATATGGGTAAGTGCACCAATCTGTGACACAATTTAGGTGCCAAATTGAAAAAATTCACAAAAAAAACCCAAAATTGGCCATTTAGCACTCACCAAATTTGGCATGCGCCAAATGCAAAATTTGAATAAAAGAAAAAAATGCATTTGATACCCTCATTTCACTTCAACCCACAGCTTGGCTTGGAGGATTTGAGGTCTGCAACTCGTGCTCGCCAAATATCATCAATTATTTGCATCCTTAGCTTGCTATTTTTCACGAGGATGTCGCCAACACATTAGAGACATCAAAGATTTCCAAGAGGTATGTATTTTTATTCTATTTATTTTGAATTTGATTTAGAATGCAGATTGAAATAGGTTTTTATAATAAAATTTTGTTCTAATTCTCAAGGAATGAATCTCCACCTCCAAACATTAAAAATTCACAGTCACCCCCTCCAGAAGAGCCTCCTATACAAGAACAACTTGAAACCCCTCCATCAATTCATAGGAATCCTCAAGGAACACAAGAAAATATTCTAAATCAAATTGAAAAAAATAAAAGAGACATTGGACAATTAATTGGAAGATTAACCAAGCATGTTGAAACCCACCCTTATAGGAGAGGGATAGTTGAATCATTGAATTCAATTGTATCTCATGTAGGAGAAATGAGCGAGAAAATAAATTTTTGATCAAATAAGAGGCATGAGATGAGACAATATTATGCTAGTGGTTTGTCATATGCAGATGTTAAAAAACAAAAAATTAGTAAAGCTAACTTGTGTGCCCTATTTACAGACCTGAAAAACAACTCGCCTCTATCTCATACATGTAGGAGGTTCCCCATCCATTAGTGCCACCATGAGTTAATTAAAAATAAATTTTGGGAATGGTAGCGGATGGTATTTGACCAACCTCCATGCAATAACCATAAGGTACCACAATACTTTTTGAGGAAACTCTATTGTGAATTTATCCTCAATAAGATGCCAAATTATTTTGAAATCTTAGACTTTTTGGGTAGAGGTGGGGGCTCCACACATGATAAACTTGTTGCATGACGCAATCCACAGTTGGCACCGAGACCCTTGGCTAGACCCATGGTGGAGCATGTCATTGTTCCTTCAATTGTTAAGGATAGTGTAGAGGTGGACATGCTGGAGTCGATTGGATCACTCACCCAAACCATTTTACAGTGTGTGAGACCTCTAGTAGAGCCTGGTGTGGAGGATATGTGTAGACCCTGAGCTCCACCCCACCATTGTGGCACTTGTGGTGAAGTTTGTGCATACAATTATCAAAGTGCTCAGGATGTAGCTACATAGCCTACATC
>VDFB02000003.1:513290342-513637870 GCA_007258455.2 Sequoia sempervirens
GATTTAGAAAGCTACTCCACTTCAGCTTTATGTAGCTTTCAAAACAAAAATGATTACATGTCATATCATGACAACCATATTTTTTGATAATATGTAAAAGCTGAAAGAATGAATATTATATGTTAATGAATGAATGTGAATATGTTAATTAATGAATGTTATATGTTAATGAATGAATGTTATATGTTATTAATGGATGAATGAATTAATTTTATATGTTATTAATGGATGAATGAATGATTAATGTTATATGATTGGGTATGGGGAATTGAGAGTGATGTGAGGGGAGGGAGGGGGGAGGGGCCAAATGAGCTTCCACCGTCACGTGGTTGGCCCTGTTAAGTAGAGAATATTAAACTATTCTCAAAATAAAGAGAAGCTCAATAAGGTAATGCACTTTTCAATATAAGAAATGCATCATTCGAAGCATCAAACCAATATGCAGTCTGTATGTATGACCAGTTGTCAGTCTCCGCAATGGTACATTTCCAGGAATATATATATTTTTTAAAATTGATTATTTGTCACAATTTCGACGAACACAACTGACGAATCAACATAAAGGCTCGACGAAGTTGCTATATCTATGTCAAAGATATTGTCATAACTCCCTGCACCTTTCGTCGCAATTGTGACAAAGTTTCGGCGTAGCCACCAAGCCACTCAGTGCCCATTTCGTCGCAGTTGCGACACACTTTTTCGTGTTCTTCCGACACTAGTCCTTGCTAAGTTCATCGCAAAGTCGACGAACTCCTGGTGTTGTTTCGACGCGACTACTTGCCTATTTCGTCGCTCATTCGATGAAATTTTGGTGTTGTTTCGATGCTACTCCTTGCCCATTTCGTCGCAATGGCAACGAACATCTGTTGTTGTTTCGACATTACTGCTTGCCCATTACGTCGAACTGGCGATGAACTTCTGGTGTAATTCATTGGTGGATACATGAAGCTTTCGTCGATAGTCCGATGAAATCCTGAAACATTTCACGATGTCGTTGACCAACGATTCTTTACCGTTATTTTGACGTTTAATTTGTTGTTGGCCTTTTGATGAAAAAACAATGACGAAAATATTTTCGCCATTTCGTCGCTCTTCCGACAAAGATGTGTCGAACTGCCGATGAATGGACATCGGAAAATGGTGTCAAATTCAGTAGTGTAATAACTTTAAGTCTATACATCTGCTCCAAGGGGAGACTTCCAGACCTCAAATGCAAGCACAAAGGACACAGTCATTGGAAAAGAAAGATATTCTAAGGAAATAACATGGCAAAGAACAAAGTGATCAAGGGGGACATCCAACACGTTGAGATGATGCCTCGTCATCTTCCAACAAATCAAATTGTTCCAAGCCAACATGTCTAGGTTCAATGAACCTAACACTCCATAATGCAACAACTTTTTATTGTTGGTTTATATTTAGCAGAAGAACAAGTATCCCCAAATGTAATTTTCTCATTGGTCAAGAGGTAGTTAGTTGTGACAAACCCTAATTAGGGTTTTATTTTGTAATCTTAGTTGTTGCTTCAAAATCAATCTTGGCCATTGGATTGTATTTGAGGAGCCTATAAATTGAGCTCACCCCTCATTTGTAAAACATGGGAGCATCCGTCACATACTACCAGTTCACTACCTTGTCTATGCTTTTGCTTACTATTATGCTTTGATAGATTTTTTCGAAGCATCGATCACTCGTTCGAAAGAACTTGTTGTAGGCTCTTAGCCATAGTAGCAAGATAGTGAACTGTTTGATAAAATGCTTTGGTAGACATAAAATGTGGTAGCATAGACAAGGTAGTAAACTATTTGAAAAAATGCCTCAAAGAAATGTGGTCTCATGGTGATGGAATGCCATGACAATCCAGGGAATTTGCTTGTCATGGCATTCCATCACCATGAGACCACATTTCTTTGAGGCATTTTTCAAATAGTTCGCTACCTTGTCTATGCTATTGCTTACTACTACACTTTGATGGATTTTTTCCAAGTGTCCATATAGCTTGTTCAAAAGCACCTATTTTAGACTTTTAGCCATAGCAGCAAGGCAGTGAATTGATTGATAAAATGCTTTGGCAGACATGTATGCAAAATGTGGTATTATAGACAAGGCAGTGAACTATTTGAAAAAAAATCCTCAAAGAAATGTGTTCTCTTAGTGATGGAATGCCATGACAAGCACATTGAGACCACATTTCTTTGAGGCATTTTTTTGAATAGTTCACTGCCTTGTCTATGATATTGCTTCTTATTATTCTTTGATATATTTTTTCCAAGCATCCATAGCTTGTTTGGAAGCACCTATTTTAGGCTTCTAGCCATAGCAGCAAGGCAGTGAACTGTTTGATAAAATGCTTTGGTAAACATGTATGAAAAATGTGGTAGCATAGACAAGGCAATGAATTGTTTGAAAAAATGCCTCAAAGAAACATGGTCTCATGGTGATGGAATGGCATGAAAATCCATAGCAATTTGCATGTCATGGAATTCCATCACCATGAGACTACATTTCTTTCAGGCATTTTTCTCAAGCAGTTCATTGCCTTGTCTATAGTATTGCTTGCTATTATGCTTTTGATATATTTTTTCCAAGCATCCATAGCTTGTTCAAAAGCACTTATTTTAGGCTTTTAGCCATAGCAACAAGGCAGCGAACTGTTTGGCAAAATTCATTGGTAGACATGTATGAAAAATGTGGTAATATAGACAAGGCAGTGAACTATTTGATAAAATATGTCAAAGAAATTTGGCCTCATAGAATGCCATGATAAGAAAATGCAATTGGTAGCTGCTCCTACTTATTAGTTATGCAATGTGAAGTAATTGCATAACTGCTTAGGTTGACTTTGTAAAAACTATGTTGTAATTGAAATTTTTTCATCTATCAACATCTAGTTACTAGTTATGCAATGTGAAGTAATTCTTTGACTTTGAAAGATGCGCAATAAAATGTAATCAATGATATGAATATAAACTACAAAAAAATATTTTTTACAATTAATTAGTTAAAATCTTTATTTTATTTGCTCTCTATATCTCTATATGCTATGGAAATACCTTTCAATTTCAAAATAAATAGATTTTATCTCTTGTTCTACAATACTTTACTTTTTTTAAATATGATTTTTTCCCGACTTTTAAAAAAACTCTTATACTTTTGGTTTGTCAAAATTTTCCCCAAAAGATTTTTGCTGCTATGCATTGGAAGCATGAAGTATACACGTGAATACACACAATATATGTGAAGTATACATGTGAATAAGTGAAGCATACAAGTGAATAAGTGAGGCACAAGTAATTGAAGCGTTCCAAAGGATATAAACCACCAAGAATGAAGCTTATTTACACAATATGCTTTAGATGGAGCTTATTGAGCAATTGACAGTAATTAATTAAGCATTAGATGTAAACAAAATCCATGCCTACAACATTCAAGCATACAATAATTTACACAATACACATGATAACATCATTCAAGAATGGCAGTAGGAAAATACGTTTTTTTAATAAAAAAGCCGTAAGGCTATACAATGACATATATTGTTAAAAGTATATACAATATATCCAAAATATCCATACAAGCTTAGTACAAAGGATCCATATTATGGGCATAAAATGTCATGTATATATTGATAGTACAAAACATATGTTCCAAAATACCACATAGGCAAACAACAAACGACCCTGATACAATCATTTCCCTCTAGGGGAAGGAAATAGATCCCATGCTGCCTTCGAAATTCGGCTAGATGGAGTGATTGTTGGTTCTCTAGTCTTTTGAACACGCTCGCTAGTCCTCCTCTCTTCACTCTGGACCTTCAATTGATACAATAAAATGTAAAGATGTTAATACACATAATTTGAATTGTGGAATGACATATAACAAAATATAATCACTTACCGCATACAGATAGTCATCATTCACATTTACATCATTACCATGTCCACAATCTGGAGTGAAAACCACCTATAGCAACCATCAAGATAGAAATTAAGCTACACAAAAGTATAGTGAAAATTTTCTATAATAGACCATAAAAGAGAAAATATAATGTCAAATTGACTAATATGGTGCATACCTCTCTCAATGGATCAGATCTGACTATTGTTGCAACAATTATGTGGTCCATCATGCCACCAACATCACCAAAGCTGTTTGATGTCAACATCTACAAATGGTAAATGAAAGAGTAAATGGTAGGGTGAACAATTAAATGTTACAGGGATGGGATTAGGAAGAAATAAATGAACAAAAAGTGAATTAGGAGAAGATAATGTGACAAGATCAAGGAATACAAATGAAATGTTTGTGTTTCTCATCAATTTTTTAATTTGTATATGCAAAATTATGAAAACTAGCTAGCATTGTTTTACAACACCATTAACGAATAAAGGTTACCTGAGTGTAAGTTGTTTGAGGAAATGAATTGCAAGGTGTGGAGGTCGAAGGTCCACCAAGAAACTGTTTGAAATACAAAGCATGTTATGAGACAAACATTCAAATATAGCATTCAACTATTCAAATGCAATAGTAATATCTTTAATTCTAGTTGCATACCTGTGGACTCAACTTCGAGAACGAATAAGGGTATATAAGAATGGGGCATGTCTCATGAACACTTTGACCCTAAAATTTCATCATATTAAAATTCTACTAATTTACTTATTCTTAAATTTCAAAATATAATTTAATAAACAACATTAAATGAACTTGTTGAATTTTACTTGAGTGTCAATGCCAAATGTATCATTCAACAAATCATTTGTGAAATCCATCACCTCTGCAACTGATGTAGGCTATGTAGCTACATCCTGAGCACTTTGATAATTGTATGCGCAAACTTCACCACAAGTGCCACAATGGTGGGGTGGAGCTTAGCGCCTACACATAGCCTCCACACCAGGCTGTACTAGAGGCCTCACACATTGTAAAATGGTTTGGGTGAGTGATCCAATCGACTCCAGCGTGTCCACCTCTACACTATCCTTAACAATTGAAGGAACAATGACATGCTCCACCATGGGTCTAGCCAAGGGTCTCGGTGCCAACTGTGGATTGCGTCATGCAACAAGTTTATCATGTGTGGAGCCCCCACCTCTACCCAAAAATTCTAAGATTTCAAAATAATTTGGCATCTTATTGAGGATAAATTCACAATAGAGTTTCCTCAAAAAGTATTGTGGTACCTTATCATGGTTATTGCACGGAGGTTGGTCAAATACCATCCACCACCATTCCCAAAATTTATTTTTAATTAACTCATGGTGGCACTAATGGATGGGGAACCTCCTACATGTATGAGACAAAGGTGAGTTGTTTTTCGGGTCTGTAAATAGGGCATACAAGTCGGCTTTACTAATTTTTTGTTTTTTAACATCTGCATATGACAAACCACTAGCATAATATTGTCTCATCTCATGCCTCTTATTTGACCAAAAATTTATTTTCTCGCTCATTTCTCCTACATGAGATACAATTGAATTCAATGATTCAACTATCCCTCTCCTATAAGGGTGGGTTTCGACATGCTTGGTTAATCTTCCAATTAATTGTCCAATGTCTCTTTTATTTTTTTCAATTTGATTTAGAATATTTTCTTGTGTTCCTTGAGGATTCCTATGAATTGATGGAGGGGTTTCAAGTTGTTCTTGTATAGGAGGCTCTTCTGGAGGGGGTGACTGTGAATTTTCAATGTTTGGAGGTGGAGATTCATTCCCTGAGAATTAGAACAAAATTTTATTATAAAAACCTATTTCAATCTGCATTCTAAATCAAATTCAAAATAAATAGAATAAAAATACATACCTCTTGGAAATCTTCGATGTCTCTAATGTGTTGGCAACATCCTCGTGAAAAATAGCAAGCTAAGGATGCAAATAATTGATGATATTTGGTGAGCGCGAGTTGCAGACCTCAAATCCTCCAAGCCAAGCTGTGGGTTGAAGTGAAATGAGGGTTTCAAATGCATTTTTTTCTTTTATTCAAATTTTGCATTTGGCACATGCCAAATTTGGTGAGTGCGAAATGGCCAATTTTGGGTTTTTTTTGTGAATTTTTCCAATTTGGCACCTAAATTGTGTCACAGATTGGTGCACTTACCCATATATGTATAAATGTATACGCCTCTATGTACATGTATATATAGGTATATCATATCGATGCATCCATATGAGAATGCCCATTTGCCAACATACGCTTGTATCGATATACATATACATATGGGTACATGTATATACTACATACATACATAT
The DNA here is from genome assembly GCA_007258455.2 of Sequoia sempervirens. NCBI lineage: Eukaryota > Viridiplantae > Streptophyta > Pinopsida > Cupressales > Cupressaceae > Sequoia > Sequoia sempervirens. The sequence goes on from VDFB02000003.1 coordinate 513,296,591, forward strand.
ATATATATATATATATATATATATATATATATATATATATGTTCACATCCAATTCACTTACAACCATTCACGTTACCATCATATTGATAAGTGTGTATGCGTGGTATATCTACACATATGCATATAAGTGTCGATAGATCCCATTGACATGCATGAGCATACATGTAAACATACTTCCACCTACATCTCACTTACCCATATGATCGTAATAGCACAAGAAAGACCTCAAAAGCTCAAATAGCTAAACATCACCTATAAATGCATACAAAAGTAAACAAGACTCCTAATGAAAATGTACAAGCTATGGATGACTTACTTATAACCCATAAACTGACTCAGTTCAGTCACTCTGATGTGGTGTGTGTATGCTCAGATAGTTTACTTTTATTAGTTACCCAACCAAGATCTTCTCTCGAGTGATACTTCCCCCCTGGAGAAATGAAAATTTACCTACAACCATTAACACATGCCTACAATAGTCAACTGTTCACAACATATGTAGTATACATAAACATTTCCAAAGTTAGAATAATAATTCAATAACCATCTATTCACATATATGCAGTATTTCACCATGTTCATAACATCAACTGAGGTAATATCAAATGAGATAACATTCATATTGATAACAAGGTACAAGCATAATATATTCATCTACATAATTCACATTACATTCATATTTACCCTATGTAGTAATAGTAAATATTAAATTCACAATTGGGATGTAACATATCCTCAGGGGCAACAAAATTAAATAAAAATAAACCTTTAGGCATAACGCTAATTGAGACACTAACCTTGAGATTCCAAGTGTTAGTGGCCTACTTACATACTTGATCAATATTAGGGTGGGAAGCAAATAATTTTCCAACCAGGGATGAATTTAAGCCCTTGATAGCATCATCCATGATCACATCTGGGACATCCACTTCATCCCCATCCACAGTACAGAAAGTAGACAAAGACATCGGGGACACCTTTTTCGGAACCTTCCCACCCACAAGCTTATCCACATATGATGTTGGGTCCTCAATAGTCAAAAAAACATCCTTACCCACAAAGTTTGAAGTAGGTGACTTACTAAGTGTACTTTTAAAACTCCCCGCATGCGAAGGAGAGGAAGTAGTTCTCTGAGGAGTAGAGTTCATAGGTGGGGGAGCTCCGTTGGGGCCTCTATCATTCCTAATCATCAGGAGAAGCAAAAACACAAGAACTTGAAAAAGGAAACACGTGTGTAGAGTTCTTACACTAAAATGGAGTTGTTCAATCCCTGAACATGTTCCATTGTATACTCTCATGTTTGATGTTGGACCGAGGGATGTTTATGTTTAACTAAGGGTTGGTTTATGTATAAGGTTCTAATATTTGTGTAGATTTGGAAGGTATAGGATGATTTGGATGTTCAAAATATTGGGTGTGTATGATGGTTGAGATTTCTAATCTATTATGGTTTGGATAAATGGGTTTGAAAGTTTTGGACTTTAGACTAAGTTTTTGATTTTTGGGATGGTGATGATATGAAATCATAAAGTGTGATGATGGATGAAAATAAAATTTGAATCAAGTGAATCTAGATCCTTAGTGATTAGGGATGGTTTGATATTTTTATCCTTTCTTACTTAGGATAAGCAAGTTCCTAAGAAAAATTGGACAAGGATTTTGGAGTTCACTAATTTATGAATTGCTATAGTCCTAAGCTAACTTATCTAAGTTTGATTAAGGCTAACTTGATACAATAATTAAGATATATAATTTATTAAGAAATATATAAGCTAGAGATAAAAGAGAAAGGATCTCAATTTGAATCTTAATAGGTTTAATTTTGTTTTTAGATTATTGTTTTAGATTTTGGATTGGACTTGGATTTTGTTTGACTAAGGTTGATATTGGATGTATAGGTTGAATGCAATATTATGAATATTTTTTTTTAGATGTTTATCTATAATATAAGTCCAAAGTGAAGGTTATGTTTGTGAGTGTGAATGATTAAATTTTATTTGGGAATAATTTTGGATATTTATGAAAGTTTGGGATGATTATGAAGGTTGGACAAGATTTGGGATGAATTTCTATGTTTATGGTTGGAAATGGGGGTTTGGGAAATATTTTGGATGTCTATGAGGATTGGGTAAATTTTTAATCCAAGTTTTAAATCAAATGATGGTTGATGAAAATTTTGAATGAGGTGTAAGAGAGGATGGGTCTATGGTTAATTGAAGGTTGACTATGTTATGGGAGATGTGGGTTGGTTTAAGCTAGTTTAATGATAATTTTATGTTTGTCTAGGGTTACCATTACTAATAATTTAGTCTATAAGATCTATTGTTTCAATTTTGGAGTTCAACTAGTTGAATTTTGGTGAAACAAGGAAAGCGTTGAACTATAGGTTGAAAGTTTTGAGATCATATAAATTAAAATTTAGGGGTCAAAAGTGTCAATATATAAATACGCTAAATCAAGGAAGAATAATCACTAAAAAACCATAAAAAATCTTGATTAGCACAAACAATGAAAGACTGACCAAAAACATTGGAACAATGCAAGAACTAATTGACAAGATAGTCAAGTTGAACTAGAAAGCCTAAATCTGTTTAAGATTTGGCAAGAGATTTTACAAACAACAAGACACAATGGCTAACTAAATTTTAGGGTACAAAGGTTGAATGGTATATATTAGTTTTTAAAATGACAACACACCAAACACTTGAGATTTCCTAAAATTATTCAAGGACTTATAGGTGTGTTAACTAGTGTGGATTCACTATGTAAATTAATCTACTAAAATATTCTATTGGTAAATAGATAGCTTGGGAAAGCCACATAAACATAAATTCCTTTACCAAAGGTGGTAAAAATGAGTTACCTTTACTTATTCTATCTCACCACCTAGAGATTCATTGTAAATTTGGGGTATGACACATATCCCTTATAGGACAATAGAAATGACCAAAAGACTAAGTGTAGAAAATGGGGGACAAAAAAGTGGCAATGCCACTTTTTGATCCCATAAAGACATAACACAAGTTCAATTTATAATAAAAAACACTTGTGTTATAATTTAAAGAAGTTGTAACAAAAGTGTGTTATAATATGAGAAAGTTTTAGGGAAGCAAACATATATCTCTCTTTCGATTCCCATCAAACTATATACATTAAATAAAAATTTAAGTATAAGTGTTACTTTAAGTTATATTTCATAAATATAGTTTTAGGATATTTAAATCAACAAGCTCCTATCATCTCTATCCCTATCCATATCACTTGCACTATATACCTCTCTCTCACTAGATATCCATCCCTTTCTCTACATATCTCTCCCATGAGCACAAGAACTACCTCTCTACCTGTTTATCATTCTCTCTATCTCTCTCTTGCTCTATCCTTCGCTATCTAATTATTTTTATCACACCTCTCCCTCCCTCCCTCCTTCCCTCTCTAATTCTCTCTATCTCCCCTCTTCCTCTCTCTCTACCTACCACTCCCTACCATCCCCTCCCTCCTCTCTCTCTCTCTCTCTCCCCACCTCCCTTCCTCCATCTCTACTTAATCTCTCCTTCTCCCCCTCTCTCCTACCATATATACTTCTCTCTATCTTGAGTATCCCTCTCTACCTCTCCCTCCCTCCCCTTCCCCCTCCCCTCTCTCTCTCTTCCCTACCTCTCTCTTTCTCTCTATAATGAAAGAAAATTAGTAAATTTATTTTCATGAAAAAATATTAGTATTTTTTTATTAAAAAACATATTTATCTTCATAATATTGAAATTATCTTAATTATATTTAAATTATCATTATTCTTTAAATTTTATTTTATCTCAATTTTTTTTGATAAAAGAGATTAAACCCTATAATTATATTAATCATAGTAAATAGTTACATATGTTTAATAGAAGTAGATCTAGAGTTAATCATCAATAAAAGAAAAAAATTACATTGCTTATGAAAACATGTACAAAATTGGGAGACTTAAAATAAAGACAACAATTATCACTTCCATAGGACGCTAGAAATAGATGAGAACACACTATAGTATATTAAGGGGTGGTGAGTTACTACCTTTTTCACTTTTTCCTCATCACACAAGAGATCAAGAGACCTGAAAAGCCTTACATTTTCTACTAGGAGAGGAGGGGTATGCTTGATAAGGATATATAGAGATTTGACCATAGATTTTTCTTTGAGTAGAAGATTTTGATCAACAAGCTCCTCGTGAGGGATAACAATGCTGTCAAAATTTATTGAATAATCATTTTTAAAACTCATCCTCATGGCATAAATATACATTTCCACCCTTCTAAGTTTTGAAGATGAAATGTGACACAATACCCCCACCAAGAATTTTCCTTCCTGTAGTGAATACTCATAGAGGGTATTTTGAAGAAGAACATTGCTAATTAATTCTTTATGAATGTAGTTTTTGTAGATCACCCAAAGAAGATGGTGGCACTATAAAATATATTTGTAATTTTAGAGGAGCCCAAAAACCATGTCCAAAGGTGAGAAAAATTACTAAGAGTCCTTATATAGCTCCTCACTGATGACAACAGAAATGGATTCCTTAATTAGATCATAGTTTAAATTAAACTCTATTCTTACATTATCTAAAACATTGGGACCAAGAATATAGGGTATCTATTTAGGGTCCCTAATGAGAACTCTGAGATTGAGCATTAGTAGTAGAAGGGGACATGAGAGAGAAGGTACTAGGAGTAATGGAGAAAATACTACCAAGGAAATGAGAGTGAATGGAGAGACACAAGAAACAAAAAATGAAAAGAAAGAGAAAGGAAGTAGTGATATAACTATGGGATGAGAATGCTAGGATGTGAGGGAGCCTAGAATGCAAAGGAATAAATTTTATCTTAATTATTATCCTAAATTAAATTTACATTATTATTTTTCTTTAAATTTTATATTTTATCTTAAATAATATTTTGAATTATCCTCAATATATTTTAAAAATTAAATTTTAACAAGAAGAGAATAAACTAATATTTAACTAATATCTTTATTTTCTATTTATCTCAAAAATTATTTTAAATATTTAAACCAAGTTTTAAAATATATAATTTAATTATGAAATAATCAAAAGAAAGTGCTAAAAAATAGTATAAATAGAGGAGAATAAAAAGAGAAATGGAAAAGAGAAATTGGCAAATAGACTACAGAGAAGTAGAGAAGGAATGAGGAGCAAGAAAATAATTAGATCAGATTAGAAAGGAGTAGTGACTTTTCCGGGTAACTATTATCCCTTATTGTAAAATTTAAAGGAAAAATCAATTAGATTAATTTGTATTTAAATCAAATTTTTACATATATTATGAAAATTTATTATAATTTAAATTATTATATCTCATCCTCAATTTTAGAATTTTATGAATATTTAAATAAAATTTAATAGTGAAACTTGGTTAAAAAATAAAACTATAGTTACTAGTAAAAGAATAAATAAAATTTGTAGACTAAATAATTTAGAAATAAAAATAAAAATTTATTTGATTAAAATTAACTTATAGAATTATAGTTAATTATTATTTCTATTTTAGTAAAACTAAATTAAAATTTAATACTTGGAGCCAAATTACCATGAATACTTTACATGCAATGTAGTGCCCCTCCATTCTCATTGTGGATGTGTAGGTAGTTTGGCTTTGGAACTTGGAGATGAAGGTAAAATAATAGGGATATTTAAAGGTATGCGCTAATGATGTTAAGCAATTGATGTTGTATATTATGAATTTATGGACTATGTGAGAAGTTTAGGATAGGAATTATTATATATGTTTAAGGATATGTTTATCATGATATGTGTGTGTTCAGACATGACCATTACTAGGATGCATGCTATGGACATATTGATGTGATGGGGGTGCTTTGGTTACCTTTGGGGTTTTCACTTGATTCTAATATATTATTATTGTGTTGACATGTCATTATGATTTTGATTATGATTGTCTTTATTGTCATGAAGATGTACTGACTTGTGTTCAAGCGTTTTGGTTGTAGATGGGACATGAGCTTCTTTTAGTGCTTTAGTGAGTATGATGTATATTTGAGTCATGTTATTATTGCTATGCAGGGATTTATTTGGATAGTTAGGTGATGTAGTAGTATGGTGTTAGGATAGGTGGAAAGGGCGGCATTGTACCATTGGATGTATGAGGGACATATAGGAATGATATACGATTGCTAGAGTTCCTTTCCTAGTACTTTGGCTATTATGCACATGTGCTCTAACTTGTATGTTTGAGTGAATAGGTACTAGGCTACGTCTCCACCTGAATTAGCAGGTCTGAGCATGCCTCTAATCCCAATGGTGGTTGAGAAGATAACATATACACCCAAGTTATACCCAAACCCTAGCCATTGTCCCCAATTAGGGACAATTGATTCAGTGTGTGACCACCTTTCTAGGTTGTCAAGGGACAATGCCTGATCTCCTTCACCCTATGGTTGGAGTGTTGCACGTGTGTGAATGTTTCTGTTGGGTTATGTGATTGTGTGACTCCAATGTCTAGCTTTGAGTATGGATTCAGTTCAAATGGTGCTAAGTCCTTTGGTAAGTCAGGTTAGTCATTGTTGTGATCATTCTCGTTATTTATGTTTTGATGTGAATGTCTCCTTTCAGTAAGAAGTTATTTTGTGGTTTATGCTTGGTGTCTAATTATAACCTATTTAAGTGAAGTTAGCTTCTAGGTTGGTTATGTTGCTGGTAATTATAGTTGTCATGTGTGTAGTTCCCTCTGCTTTGGCCCTTCGTGATGTGTGAGTAAGTTGTTTATTTGTGATGTCATATTGATTTTGTCGTTTAATGTGCTATTGAATTATGAGGTGAACTTAATATTTTTAAATGATCTTGTTTAATTAGATTAAAATTGATTACAAGGTAATCTAAATAAAATTGGAATTTAAAATAATAATTAAATATATTATATGTGAATATTAAGTATTAATTATTAAATTAATTTGTTAAGTTATAATGATTCGATAATTATATATTATTAATTTTATTAACAATGAATATTTAAAAGGGATATAATGGAATACTATTTGCATTTATTAATAATGTTATTTTAATGCAAATGTAGTGGATAATGTGTTTAAATAAAATATTAAATTGAAATATTAAATGGAAATTAAGTGATAATGTTAAATCATGAAAACGTAATTAAAAAGAAATGTAATCGAGAAACATTTTGCATGCAAGTGCATGTGTAGTCTCAAACTGAGCATCAGAGGGAAAGTTGTTGATTTTTGAGTTTTTTATGATTAAGCATTTGATTTTTATTTTTGAAAACTAAAATAGTTTCTTTAATTGAAATGGAATGGGAAAACTTGTTATTTTATTTATTGATTTTTGTTTTTGAAACATATCTTTGATTTGGATTTTCATGTTGGAGGTTTTGAGAGGAATTTTAAAACAGAAAAAATATTTTTGTTTCGGGGAGAAAATATGTTTGAAAATTTCCTCATATTGTTGATTTTGTTGGGGAATTGTGGTTTTGGGGAGAATTCTAGATTTGGGAGTCAGAAGTTGAAATTTTCAGAGCTCGATGTCAAATTTTCGTCCATGCCAAGCGTTGGATCCGAGTTGGATTTTGGGATCTTTTGTTTAAATTTTCTTTTTGAATGTACGAATAATTTTATTGAATTCTCTCTATCTCTTCTTTTTGAAAATAAATGTTAGATAGTTTTATTCTGTGTGTGAATGAAACATTTATTTATTCCAGAATAAAATCAATACATTTTGATTGTCTTATGTTCTCTACCAGTAAAATGGTCTGATTACGTTGCCTATAAATCTATTTTTACGAACTGAGTTAGTGAGATATTTAAAGGGTTTTTTCATCTTGTCGTCTTTTAGACAAGTTCCTAAGTTCTCAATAACCTAGATTGTAGTTTTTGAGATATGGTTGAAACACAGGGCTGCTATCAGGCTGCTCCTCCATGGCTGTGAATACCCTTGTTTCTCCCTGTAACCAACCAATGGAAGAATAGGATTTCAGATTTATATGTGTTTGAAAGGGGTTAAATTAATTAAATTTTTAATGTTTGATATTTTGGAAAAGATCTGGTTGTCAGGTTACTCATTTTGTCATTTGACTATAATCGAGTATTGTTGAAAAGAGGTTTTGTTATAGAAGTCATCTATTGCTTTGCATCTTGTGAATCTCTAATTAATTTTTGGTCAATTCCACTTTTGATGCTGAGTAGTTAGGGCCAAATCTGAAATGGGTTTTTGACGGATTTTGATTTCGAGTTGATTTGGCTTTTTTATGGTTGTTTTATGGTTGACAGATTTATTGCTATGAAGAGGTTATAGCTCTGTCCTTTAATTTTTATTTTGTTGTATTATTTGTACTTAAATGTGTTACTATCTAACAATCCATTCCCACTTGTGAAAAATTATGTTGAGACTTCCATAATGTGTAAGGATAAATTGTACCAAGACTATGTATTGTTGGTACTGATTATGAACTGCTAAATTAAAGTTGGCTATCATGTTATAAGATTGTGAAAATGATGTTATGTGTTTCATTATATGTGTTGTGGTATAATGATAAGCTTTTGGCTTTCCTATCCGTTTGTGTTATGTGTTTGGCCCCTGGAAGTATCTGGGAGTCTTTGTGAAAGTCCTCGTGATTTTTGGTTGATTCTTGTTTTAGGTAGTCTCCTTTGGATGTTTAGTGTCAGCCACTTGTTGTTTCTGTTGCTTGCTTGTGTGTGGGACATAGTATTGTCTCCTAGCATAGAGGGAGTGAGCCTCAGGGTTCCACGTGGTAGGGTGGTATTTTCCAACCATCCATTGGGGTTTGGGTGGTGCAGTTCGTGTGTAACATGAAGTCTTTCCTTCCACTTCATTCTAGAGCTGGTTTTATGGTGCAGATGATATTTCTAAGAAAATTGAGCCCAATATGTATCTTATATATATGTACCTCTCAGATGAATGAATCTTGTACATTGTAGCATTCTTGTAAAGGCAAAGTAAATGAATTGATGTAATCTTGAATATATATATATATATATTGTTGTTTATTATGTAATGGAAATGTTAAATATGAATGTTGTATTTATGATGCATATGAACTTAAGTTAGTAGTAGATGTGATACATCTTTATGTACCTATTTCATAGAATTGACTAGGATTAGGTTCATATTCACATAACTTGTTAGATGAGGTTTAATTATAATTAAGTTATGTTATCATATGTAATTTGATATATGAGATTTAATTTACATTCAAAGAATTGATTAAATGTGATCTTAGTGTATCAAATGTCTTTCTATAGGTTGAGTTAGTGTAGATGTATTGTAGTAGCGACATTAGGGGACCATGGTGGATAGGTGTGTAAGTGGGCTATGATTAATGTTACTTTTAAGTCATAATGTGATTATGATATGATGTTAATGTAATGATGTTATCCATGTTAATTTGTTGAGTGGTGTTAGTACCACTTTAGTTTACTAAAAAAAAGTATTGGCATGTTGTTGAGGGTCTTTTGTGTTATCCACCAGGTCCCTTAGCGAGGCGTTACATGCAATGACAGACAAGTACATGCAAGCAACATGAAAATTCATGCAAGTATATGTAATTCACATACAAACAACATGCAAATTAATCCAAGTACATACAACTCACATGCAAGTACATGCAACTCACATATGATTTTATTACTTAAATATAAAATTTAATTTTTAATAAAATTTAGTATAATTTTATTAAAATTAACTAAACACTTCTTTAAGGTTTAATGATGTGTTGATAAATTATTTAAAAATATTAATTTAGAAGAAATCAATATGTAACTACCTAAAATATTGATTTGGTTTTTTTGATTTAAAATCAATCAAAATGTTGTTGTTTTCCTATTATATATAATACGTTTTTCTTTTACTTTAATTAGAGCTATAGAAAGGTTTTTTTTTTTGCTTTGAAATCTTTTAAATTTTCTTGCAAATTTAGAATAATATTTTAATTACTTTTATGGTTTTAGTTTTTAAATTAATATTTTATTTTTAATTGATTTTATGGTTTATTTTTCTATTAATTACCTTTAAGTTCTAAAGCCAATTTATTTTAAAAATAGTTAATATTTATTTTCAAAGTACTGAATATTCATTTTTCAACGCAAATAGTAATTATTTTTTTAAAATTAATTAGTAATTCATTTTTTTTTATACGTAAGAATAGATTGTATTGATGTAAAAAAGGGTTACAAAACATCTGCACAATAGGAACCCCCAAAACCAGACATCAATGTCTGAGACAAACCAACACCCTTGTCATTCCATATCATATTACAAAATTGTAGACCAAAACTATATACTTAAACTATATACTAGGCTATATGCCGAACCAAACTATATTCTATCTACTTGCCAAAGACCTAATATTCTTTCATACATTCATAAGAGCCAAACAAACCACCAACCATGGAGCTTACATTAACCTGTTTACTTTGGCAAAGCTTCAAACTCTGGGAACTAGTCGAAGTCACTCATAGACTCCAACTGCAACACCTTCTTAAGGTAATTTTCCTCATAGTTTTCCAATTACCTATGCCTAACTAGAGCCATGCCCTTTAGGTCAAGCAAGAAATGGTAACATTTGATGACTTCACTAGGAATCTTCAACATAGCCAAATTGCACAAACCAGGAGTGCTAGAGCCAGGAATTACAACATATAGAATCTACTCTAGACCTACCAACAAGTCCTCCTTGAAGAGCTTGTGCACCAGGGCCTTCACCTCTACTTTGGGCTTGCAGATGTCAAGCAGAGAAGCCAGGAACCTTGAGATAATGTGGGTGTTGACGTGAAATTTCTCACAATTTTCCAAATTCCCTTTCCCTAATGCCATTTTCAACACAACCACGGTGAGGTGGTCAATGTTGACCATAATGCATTTCAGCTACTGATTAGAAACATCATGGAATGCTAGTTGTCTAACCTTACAATCTAGATGAATTGGGGTGTTTGCACCGAGACACATGAGCGATTCCGTAGTCATCTTGCCAATGAATTTTGACCTTTCCACCATTAGTAATCACCAAAATCCAGAGACAAGAGATAGGAAGATTGATAATTTGCTATAGTGATGCCACCTTATGTGATTTAATAGTGCAATATTTTCCTAAATCTTGCCCACTATTATTACAATGTACAAAAAGTGTGCGAGCCAACCTATTAACCAACCTGTAGACGATGATATGCCGCCACTCGAATATTGGAGTACACGATGAAGTGGAGTGAAGCACCAGTGAAAAGACTTATAAAATTCGAGCCTATTGGCCGTGGGACCAAAACAATCTTTGTCATTATGTGACCCAACGAATGGTAGCATGAAAAAATGGTTGCGTCATTTGAAGTTTTCCAACACCTAGACCCGAGTGATGTGGCAGCCACATTAGCCAACCCATGATGATCATACCCAAAAAATGGACTTCCCACAATGGGTGTGGAAAGTCGTCCTCCCTACCGTCCGCAATTAGTAATCAAATTTAATTTCTTAGTTTAAAGTTATTTATTTTAAAGTAATTAAGAATTATTTGATTTATTTCAAATTAATTAATTAAGAATTATTTTAATATATTTCAAAAGAAAATTAAAATTAGTATAATTTTTTTCAAAATAATTAGTATTTATTTTAAAGTAATTAGTATTAGATTAATTTATTTTACAAAAGTATTTAGTTTTAGTTTTATTTTCATAGTTAGTAAATCTTAAATAAGACTTGAAACAACAACTAGCAACATTTCATATCAAGGATACTTTTGGCTCATGTTTATGGTTCATATCATTATGCTTTGAGCTACTGCATCTACAACCTAACACATCTAGATAACAATGAAATTTTTGGTATCATCCCTATAAATATTTGGGGATAAATAAGGGACATCATGTTGATTAAAATCCAAGTGACATATGGTCTCCCTTGGATCACAAACTAAAAAGATAATTCAAATGAACAAAATATGCTAGTTTAAACTAAAAATCATCAAATATCTTCTTTAGATTTTTTTTAGTTTTGATTTGATATTTATTACTCAAAAGAGTAAATAGAATTATTTTTTTAAAAAATGAATAGGACTTTTGAGTGACATCATTTTTATTTAATTAGGACTAGGAATTACATGAAAATAGTAAACAAGTGATGGTCATGGAAAAAATTACTTTTGAATTTAATTTCTTCCCTTTGTGGGTAGCAGTCACATAGGAACTATCTAGGGAAAAAAGCCCTACAAAGGGTTGTATACCCACATAAATAATTCACATCAAACATAGCTTAGAAAATATAACTACATATAAACTATGCCTTGATTGTGTTTGTAAGTAATGTATGTAGAATCTAGATAGTCTAGGGAACAAAGAATGTTTCCACTACATAGGAATTCAAGGATAGGGTTTAGGGAGTTTCCAAACAATATTATACTATCCCTAGTAATTCAAGAGAGACTTAGGTAAATGGACTATCCCTAGTCATTCAACAAAGACTCAAGATGATGGACTATCCCCAAGTCTAAGACTCTAGCTAGAGTATTATGCTTGTCATATTCAATGGATGGTTGACTATCTTATTTAATGGATAGATGCATACCCCATTTGATGGATGTATATCTATCCTATTATATGAATAGGTGATTATCTAAGTATATAATTGAATCAATACATAATAAGATAATAACATTTTAACATGAAAAAATGTGAAAATTAGAGGTACAACTAGGGGCTTGTTATAGGATTGAAGGAGAAGATAGATAAATTTATCCTTATGACAAATGTCATAAGGTGGAAGCTTGAGAAAATTCCAAGGCATGGGGAAGAGGGCTAAGTGTTCTCACATATCTATGAGTACATCTTGGGAAGAATAAGGAGTTGACAAATGGAGAATAAATGGCTAATGTAAGACGGGAGAAATATTGGAGTGTGACATGTGGGAGAAAAAAAAGTGTAGGGTGGCTACACATGGAGAATTAGATCTCACACATGTATGAGAATCTAGTGGAAATAATGGTTAATAAATGAGGTGGAGGATGATTTTGACTTGCACATGCTCACACATGTGAGAATTTAAGGGGGTACAAAAACTTGTCACATGAATACAAATTTAGATCTTGATCCATGTAGATAAAATCAATAGAAAGGATTGAGTGAGAGTGAGGTAAAACTTTAAATTGATTACAAATGTTAATGAAGATTAGGGAGGATTTGGTTAATTAATTAATCATATTTAGAAGAATTTAGGAGTGGGGGTTAAGGTTGAGTTAATTAAATTAATCAAACTTTAGAAGAAGGATGACAACATAATAAATTAATTATAATTCAATTAATTATGGTGATACATGAAAATTAATTAAATTAATTTATTAAATTAATTACAAGAATGTGATAAGGCAATGAATTTAGAAATAATTAATTATGTAGCTATTTAGTTAATTATAAAATAGAAAGTCAATTTCAAGGTGTCTACACATACTATCAAACTCAATATAAAAACATGCAAATTGGCTCTTCTACATTGACAAAATAAGAAAAAGTAGTGGACTTTTCAAACAATGATTGCTATTTTATCAAAACCATTAAAAGTGTGTTTTTATGTCAGATAAAGTATAAATAGCAAGGAAAAATAGAGCATGTGAGTCCAAAATCATGGGATCCACATGCCTTTTTACTATTTTTTGGAATTCCAAAAACTATGAACATGCCATAATAATCTTGCATTTATACTTGCTATTGAATGAGGGAGATAGGGAGAGAGAGGGATGGGTATATAGAGGTAGAGAAAAGGGGGAAGAGAGAGAGGGTGGAGAGAGGGAGTGTGGAGAGGGGAGAGGGACACATATAAAAGATAGAGAGGGGTAGGGAGAGATGAAAGGTGATATATAAAAAATAGAGATAGGGAGGGAGGGGTGATAGAGAGAGGGAGTGAGGGAAGGAGGAAGAGAGGAGATATATAGTTATAGAGAGGGAGAGAGAAAGGGAGAGAGAGGAGGGGATAGATAGGTCTAGAGATCCAAAGAGAGGGAGAGATAGAGGGAGACATAGAGAGAGAGTGAGGAGGGAGAGATGATAGGGAAATGTGGGAAGAGAGAGCGAGAGAGATCTAGATAAATAGAGATGGAGAGAGGGAGTGATAGAGAGAGAAAAAAAGAGGGATAGATAGGGAAATATGGGGAGAGAGAGGGGGATTGATAGGTCTAGAGATAGACAAATGTAGATGGAGAGAGGGAGAGATCATAAGGAAATATTAGAATAGAGAGATATAGAGGTATATAGATAGACAAATATATATATATATGGGGAAATATTGATTGATAAAGAGAGAGAGTGAGAAAAGTAGAGATAAAGAGGGGAAGATAGGGAGGGAGAGGGGTATATTAAGAGAGGGAAGGATGATAGGGAAATATAGAGAGAGAGGAGGATTGATTAAGGGAGGGAGAGGTAGAGAATGGGGATATATAGGCCTAGAGATAAACAAATAAACATGGAGAGAGGGAGAGATTGTGAGAGATATATATGAAGACAAAGATAGAGAGAGGGAGATAGGGAGGGAGGGAGGGAGAGGTATATAGGGACAAAGAGAGGGGGGATAGATAGGTATAAAGACTATAAACAAATAAAAATAGAGAGTGGGAAAGATAGAGAGAGGTGGAGAGATGGAGAGATGGAGAGGGGGGATAGATAGGTCTAAAAATAAAAATAAAAATAGATTGAGAAAGGGAGAGATAGAGATGGATGGAAGGAGGGGAGAGGGAAGGAGAGATAGAGAGAGATGGGGAGATAGATAGGTCTAGAGATAGAAAAATATTGATGAAGGAAGAGTTAGAGAGAGAGAGAGAAGGGAGAGATCATAGGGAAATATGGGGAGATAGGGAGAGAGGAGAGGAGAGAGATAAATTAACGTATAAAGAGAGAGGGAGAAAGGGGATATATATCTAGAGTGAGATATTGAGTAGAGATAGTGAGATAGGGAAATGTGGGAATGGAAAGAGAGAGGTAGAGATAAAGATGGAGGGAGAGAGAGATGGATCTAAAGAGGGAGAGAGAGATAGGGATAGAGAGAATGAGAGATAAGGATATAAAGATAAAGAGAGTGAGAGATAGAAGGAGAAATATGTAGAGAGATAGAGAAGTATTTATAGAGATATTTTCAATTTGTTCCCAAAATATTTAGGAGGGAGCATGCTCAATTTTTTTTAGGATATGTCCACTTTGAAAATTAGTAAAAAAATCATATATTCATTACAAACTTAGCATAAAAATCAAACACAAACTACATCATGGTGCTTAGTTTTTCATTGAAGTGATTTTTGAAATACTAAAAAATGTTAAAATTTTAGGGGGAGCACACTGGATGCTATGTTATGTTTTTTTGACAAAAAAAGAGAACTTTGTATGTTCACCTTATTTGGACACATTAATATCCACCATTTTTTAAATAAATTAGTAGTTTCTAGAAATTATATTTTGAGAACTAAAACCCTTGTTCTTGTTGTGTCTTCAAATCTTGAGTGTAACTATCTTTAATTTCTCATCCAAGATTATTTTTTCCTAATTTCAAAAAAGAAAATGGCCACGTAAGACCCCCTTTTGTCCCTCATTTCCATGCACTTACCCAACTTCAAGATGTGTGTGATTGTTTAGAAGGGGATGCACATGTGTAGGCATTTTTGATTTCATGGAAAAGCTACATTTTTAATATGAGACATATCCATCAAGTTTTTTGTTAAATATTTGAATAAAAAGGTAAGGAGATGGTTGGAAGGTTTTTTCTTAGCTTTATTTTCTTTTTGGGATGGTTTTGTTGGTGCATTTTGTGAACACTACACATGAAATGATAAATTATTTCTTTCATGTCAAAAAACTTGCAAACAATAGAAGGTGGGAAGGTGAATTATTTTTAAACTTTAATGCTATGTTAGTAGCTACTATTATTATAATCCAAGATGAATATAAACCTAAGGATAATGTATCTATTAATTTTTGTGAGGCCTTTGGTCTTAGTGTATGATTCAACAAGAATTTAAACCTACAAATATAACATGGCTTTTAAAGATAAACCCTAGAGTAAATCCTAGAACTCCAAATATGAGCTTACATACTTGGCTCCAACTATTTTGTTCCTCCCTCACTAGCTCTGACTATTTTCATTTGAAGCACATCTGGAATAGACCTCTAACATGGTATTGATGTGTCATTGATGTTGTAGATCCTAAGTTTAGCATTGCACCTTCATACCTATTGCATTGATTTTTGAAAATAATAGATTGTAAGGGCTAAATGCCTTTAAAAAAACCAACAATACATTCAAATAAAGGAACCTTCATTCAAAGGTACATTCATTCAAAGTCACTTGAACTTGACCTAGGAAAATAATAAAATAGTCATGCTTGATTATAGGGACCTTTTAATGAAGGTTATGTGTGTGTCATGTTCACTTGAAGGTACCTTCATTCAAATAAAAACCTTCAAATGAAGGTGATTGAAAAATCTTTCCCTTTTTGATCTGAAATTTTGATGTCCTACAAATGAGACTCATTGTTGTGGGTTTACCCATTTGAAATGATCTTTATTTATAATGAATAGTAGAAAAAAATATCAAAGAGAAACTAAATATTTATCAGAGAATCACTTATTGTGGGGTTTTAATCAAATATATGGGATTTTACTAATGTTGGACATAATTATTTTTCTATTTACCATTCTTTGTCAAAATATTGGAATTTAATAATTTATAAATTTTATTAATCAAGTATGCAATGTATTTTTTATGAAATTAAATATATTTATAACTTTGAATGTACTATTACACTCTTAAAGTATCATGGGAACCTATCTTCCTCAAAAAATATTTAATATTAATTAAAAATTATGAGACCATCAATTTCCATAAATTTTAGAGCTTAAAATTTTAAACTTAAACTACACTACAAAATTCATGGGACCGCCCACTTTAAAATACTCCTAAGAAATTTCAACAACACCACTATTTTTTAGGAAGCCCCTCCCATGAGACCATAACTAAAATTGCATTTATTTTAATGTAGCCTATTAATAATTGCATGTATTTCAATTTTCCATTCTTTACCTTTCTTTATGCCCTCCCCATATGCCTTCCTCAATATTCTCCAACTCACAAGAACATAGAAAAACCATTGTAATTCCTCACTTTATCTTGACTAGCAATTACAATGTAATTATATGTATTTTCCTAGTTCCACTACCACCCTAAAATTTATCAACTAAGAGTCTAAATCCAAATCTAAAAATACTTTTTTTGGAAATAAAAATAATTCTATTCATTTGATATTTTTTCTAAATTGCATAAGGAATTGCACATAGCACCAGCTATCACTAAATCCTATAAAATAAAAAATTCAAATAGGTTTTCTATAAACCCACCATCTCAAGGAATCAAAGGAAGTCACAAAGCCATAAAGGAAAATACAACAAAAAAACAAAGAAAAACCATCAACCCAAATCATTTTGAAGGAGATTTAGAAACTACAAATAATGAGCTAAATACATGGATCCCCAATCCATAACGTTCTATTTATGATCAACATTAGACACTCATTTAGAAAAATAAATAGAAATAACATTCCACTCTCTAAGAATATGAGTAAAAGACATGGAATAAAAAAAGTCATGAAAAGTGAATAATTTGCTCCACATGCAAAGACAACCTCCAAGAAGAATAAAAATCATTTCCATTATTGAGAAGGTAAACTAAAAGGTATGAAGTTCATCTTGCATATAACATTTTTACAACCTACTTTAGAGGCTTTCTTGAGGGCCATAAGGACAACCCAAACCTCCATTTGAATATTACTATCAATCCCCATAGACAGAATAAAAAGAAGTGAAACAACCCAAAATTATCTCTCCTATCTCCACCAATCCCTATTGCACCCAAATTACTTCATGAAGACCCATCACTATTAATTTTAAAAGAATGCAATAGCAAAGGATAACATTTACCTTCTCTAATTATCTTATTAAAAGTTTTGATCATGCAACTAGGATTAGTGAAACCAATCAAATTACCCAAATCTAACTTCTTTAAAATTAGATTATCAGAAGGAGGTAGGATTGCATCCACACAACACTTAGCCATTAGAGTTTCTTTAAAATAATCTAAAACCTTTTACAAAATATACCTAATCAGGCTTTGATAACCATAGAAAATTCAATAATTTATTTTTGACCAAATTTGCTAGAGAATGAAAAGACCAAATTTGCTAGAGAATGAAAAAAGAACCTATGTTCTAGGTGACTAACAAAATGTAGGCCAAAGTAGGAGATCATCTCAAGCTAGCCCAAAGTTTTGATAGAGAAATAATGTGAAAAAGAGGCTGATTCCAAATATGCCACCATTGCCTCCAAAAGCCCTCAAAAAAGGATTATTGGAAGAAAAAGTGAAATACATAATACTGACTAACCCTACATTTATAACACATTTGAAAGGTCTCTAGAAACCTATTTTTCTTATGTTGACCCAAGGAAGAAATTTATACCTTTAGCTACTCAATCAATAGTTACAGGGGAGATTGGATTTCCTTTGCCTCTATATAGAAAGAAGGGGGGTCCATTTAGAAGAGAGAACCGTCCAATATCATCTCATCAATAGGCTCAATAAATTCAAGGAAAACCCCCTACCCATTTATTTCTTGTTATAAGTTGGTATCCATGAGACAACAATCCCCTTCAAATCATTGTCTCACAAAATGACATCAACCTCCTCTAGAGAACAACAATGTTGATTTGTCAAAATAGACAAAATAACAACTTGAGCAAATTACCCCCATTAGACAACATTAAAATCCTTCCAATCATATATAAAATTTTCACCACCAATTAAGAGGTCTTGAAGTTAGAGACTTTAAACCAACCAACCTATAAAAAAACATTACTCAAACGAGGTGAGAATCAGAGGATAAATATCCCAAGAATTTGTCTAAAAAAGAGCAGCAAAATTGTGACCAATAAATTAGTACAAATCATAGAGAAATTCTTGGATAATGTGATTCTCTAACTCAGAGGATAAATATAATATTGTGACCAAAATTGACAATCTAGAAAAATCTCCACTCAATAAGTGATTCTCCCTTTTTAATAGTATTCCAAATCATAGAGCCTTTATAACCAAGTTTATTCTTGGATATCACTAGCCCTCTAACACCATCAATATCACATTGACAATCTAGAAAAATCTCCACTCAATAAGTGATTCTCCCTTTTTAATAGTATTCCAAATCATAGAGCCTTTATAACCAAGTTTATTCTTGGAACCTCCTCAACAACAATATCACATTAATATTTATTATGAATTTTTTTAGCCCAAAGTTGATTATATTGCTAACACCATCTCCAAATAAAGTTTAAAAACCAAGGGTTGACTATCAAACTCAAAATTCCTAAGATCAAGACCTCCATTTTTCTTAGGCCTATAAACTTGGTCCCAACTAATAAGACTCCACTTATGATCTAATTCAAATTCCCTACCCAAAGAAACTTTAGGATAGATAATCATACTCCTTTAAAAAATTAGTAGAAAACATTAGAAATACATACAAACACACATATAAAAAGAGAGCTTGCATAATGAATTTTAGAACCTTTAAAAGATAACCACCTAAAATTCTAGTGATTAGCTTGTGTTCTAAACATGTCAAGAATTTGTTTCCACTGGAGGAGATTAGGAACCTAGGGAAGATACTTATCATTTGGATTGAGGTATGACTATCATCCACAGACACACAACAAAAGATGATGGCAAAGTTTGATATTATTTTTTTGCTATGTACCACCTGTGTGAGTATAAATTTATATATTGACTACAAAGACCACATTGGTGTCAAAAAAGAGAGATTTAAAGTTGATAGAAGTCCATCTAATACTCTTCCAATCACAATGAGAAGCTCTAGAAACACACTTTGCAATTGAAAAGGGAAAAGAAAAACTCCATTTCATTTATCAAAGAGTTAAGAGATTATTTAAGAAAATCAAGAAAGGGAAAACAAAACACAAGGTCAACACTAAAAAAATTTACTCTCATGCTCTCCTTTCTATTACGAAGGTTGAGTTTTCATGTTAGAATATTTTTTAGTATGTATCTTGTGTTTTCCTCCTATTCTTAATTGATTATTTTTGTTCTTTTTTAATTTTATTGATCAAGTTTATTTTTGTGCATTAAAATCACATTAACATATGTGAAGATCAATTTTACAACTAACAAAATTTGAAGCATTAATTTACACAATAATTTATTATAATTTTTTAACTTATTTTAATTTTCAATTACAATATAATAAAACCAAGTATGTTTAATATTTATGAATATATTGAAAATGAAATTATGATGGTCAATAGTAAATAAGGTTAAATATAAAAACAAGTTATAAGTCTATTTTATTTTATTATTTTTAAACATATTTAATAACTATATGAAAATAAACAGTTAAATATTAAATTATAATTTGATTTAATTTACTTTAAAATATTATTGAAATATCAATTTTTTAATTAAATATTTTAATATTACAAACTAATAATTTTATATTTGTATATCTATAAGAATTAAAATAAAATTACTGATGAAAGCTCTTTTGAGTATGAACTTAAAAGACCACTTGTAATAAAATTTTAAATACCATATAAAATAATTGAATAAATAACTTTAAATAGTAAATGCTGAATATTAGCTATCCACGTACCAATTATGACTAGTGATAGTGTATATTTTTCTGAGAAGATGACTACAAGTATAGGCTATCAATAATTGTATGTAATACATTCTGAATTTTCCAATCTTCACCTTTTTTCACTCTCAACTTATACCCCTTCTTCAATATTCCATGCCACTCAATATCTTCAAAATGGCGAAGAAAATTGTAATAACTCGTTCCATAATACCAGTCGGTAGTTACCCCGGTGAATATCCATTCTCCTTGTTGCACGCTGGAAGTATTAGCCACAACAACAGCGCAATAGATGACAGTGGAGTCCCACATTATTTTCTGACGGTTATCACTTTTGGCAGTACCGATTTCTGAAATAAGTGCATCGGTGTCAGAAAAGAGATGTGGGCTTAAAATTGACACCGCTCCATCTACTGCTTTTCCAACAAGAAGAAGAAGCTCTGTTGGCATGCTCTGCAATTAAAAATGAGTAAGAAAAGCTCTATTTTCATTTACCAATGACCTAAGCGATTATTTAAGAAAATCAAGGTTAATACTGAAAATTTTTACTCTCTGCTCTGCAAGAAATGTGGTTGACTATTAAAAAAAAAATCAAATCAATACCTTCAACATGGAAATGCAGTTCCGTATTGTTGTGTTGCTGCAGTATAAAAGTTGCATCCTTTCCAATGCATGAAGAGCATCAATGCCTTGTATGGTCTGCAGCTTGTCACAAGTCTGAACTGTAATCCGCTTCAAACAGCTCATTCGGGCAATACTCGGCGACTCTTTTAGCTCTAGACATTCACTGTGATCACAAATCAGTGCCACTGTTTTCAATTCTCTGCATTCTTCTATTCCGAGTTCCACAAGTTTTGTGGGCAAAGTTATGTTCTGCAGCTTCCCACATCTGACAATTCTAATCTTCTCAAGGAGTGTTTGAAGTGCAAAACATGGCAGCTCTTCAAGCTCTGCACAATCAAACAACTGAAGATTTTCCAAAGCATGCAGCTTATCAATACCTTGTATGTTCCGCAGCTTGTCACAAGACTGAATTGTAATCCGCTTCAGACACTTCAGTCGGGCAACACTTGACAACTCCTGTAGCTCAAGACATTCACTATGATCACAAACTGCTGCCACTGTTTTCAGTTCTCTGCAACCTTCTATTACAAGTTCCACAAGATTTGTTGGCAAAATTATGTTCTGCATCTTCTCACATCTGACAATGCTAATCTTCTCAAGGCACGTTTGAAGTGCAGAAAATGGCAGCTCTTTAAGCTCCGGACAATTGAACAAGTTAAGACTTTCCAATGCATTCAGCTCATCAATGCTTTGTATAGTCAGGAGCTTGTCACAATTCTTAATTGTAATCCACTTTAAACAGCTCATTCGGGCAACACTTGACAATTCCTGTATCTCCAGACATTCACTATGATCACAAATCAGTGCCAGTGTTTTCAGTTTTCTGCATTCTTCTATTCTGAGTTCCACAAGTTTTGTTGGCAAAGTTATATTCTGCAGCTTCCCACATCTGACAATGGTAATCTTCTCAAGGTATGTTCGAAGTGCAAAACATGACAGCTCTTCAAGCTCCTCACAATTGAAAAACTGAAGACTTCCCGAGGCAGGCAGTTCATCAATATCTTGTACGGTCTGCAGCTTGTCACAAGTCTGAATTGTAATCCGCTCCTGTAGCCCAAGACATTCACTATGATCAGAAACCGCTGCCACTGTTTTCAGTTCTCTGCAACCTTCTATTACGAGTTCCGAAAGTTTTGTTGGCAAAGTTACGTTCTGCATCTTCCGACATCGAACAATGCTTATCTTCTCAAGGCATGTTTGAAGTGCAGAAAATAGCAGCTCTACAAGCTCCGCACAATTGAACAACGTAAAACTTTCCAATGCATGCAACTCATCAATGCCTTGTATAGTCTGCAGCTTGTCGCAAGTCTGAATCGTAATCCGCTTCAAACAGTTCAATCGGGCAACACTTGACAACTTCTGTAGCTCCGGACTAGCCGATATGCATATTGACAACTTCTGTAGCTCCGGACTAGCCGATATGCATATTGACAACTTCTGTAGCTCCGGACAAGCCGATATGCATACTTCTTTCAGATTTTGGCATTTGAATAACTGGAGACTATTAAGTTTCCCATATCCATCAATGGTAAGCTTCCCGCATTTATCAATGGTAAGCTTCCCACATCCTTCGGTGCCTTGTATGGTTTGCAGCTTGTCACAAGTCTGACTTGCAATAGAATTCAGACAACTCAGTTCGGAAACGCTTGACAACTCATTTAGCTCCAGACATTCACTATGATTACAAATCGCTGTCATTGTTTCCAGTTCTCTGCAACCTTCTATTACGAGTTCCACAAGTTTTGTTGGAAAAATTATTTTCTTCATCTTCCCACATCTGAAAATACTAATCTTCTCAAGGCATGCTTCAAGTGCAGAACATATCAACTCTTCAAGCTCCAAACAATCTGATATGCATAATTGTTTCAGATTTTGGCATTGGAGCAACTGAAGACTGTTGAGCTTCCCACATCGATCGACGGTAATCGTCTCAAGGCAAGTTACATCTTGAAGAAAAGACAAGGCCTCAATCTCTGGACAATCCCATATGAATAATTTTTCCAGATCAAATTTACCCGTCACTCTTTTCAAATTTTGACATCTGGAAAAGTGAAGAATATTCAGCTTCAGACATCCATCAAGTGTGATAGTCTCCAGGTTATTTGATCCTTCAAGAGGTGGCAACAACTCAAGATTGGGACAATCATGAATGTTGATATTTACAAGCTTTTCAAGATTTAAATTTCCTGATATTGTTTTCAAATTTCTGCAATCATCCAACTCAAAACATGCTGGCTTGAAAGAACCATCAACCGTAATACGCTCCAAATTGTTTAGACCCACTAGACACAGCTGCTCAAACACCGGACACTGAGAAATTTCCAATTCTACCAGCTTTCTAAGATCAGATGTTCCTGACATAGTTTCCAGACTATAACAATTGTGAAGTACAATTTTTTCCACGCAGGTCAAATGTACAACACTTAATTTCTGAAGGTCTAAGCAATTAGAAATGTTCAATTCTATCAGCTTCTTAAGATCAGATAATCCTGACATGGTTTTCAGACGGTTACAATTGTCAATTACAATTTTTTCCAAACTATTTGATATTCCTGATAAATCTGAAAATTCTTTCAAAGAAGTATTATATATCTGTAGCTCTTTCAATTGGGTGGGCGCCTGAAAGTCAAAATAAATTTCCTTTAAACTTACGTTCAATGTGTAGCAGTAATAAAGAAAGTAACGCTAAATGGAAATTTAATTTTCATAGGAAAACATAATACCTGTACGTGGCTCTGCCACAATGTTTTGAGAAATAATTTGCTGATTATTGAACGTCCCAAATTTTGAAGAATGCTTGGCTGTAACATATTTAGATCTAATTTTAGAAAATTTCGCCTAACATGAATGTGTTTGTCGATCGAGATGTTAAAACCACTTATATATAATATGTCTGACATGACGACTCTGTTTGTTTATCACGACTCTTTGTCGAGCGAGTTGTTAAAACCACTTACATCTTAGAAAATAGAAAGTGAAATAATGTCTACCAATCATAATTTTGACGATATAATTACTTCAAATTTTCAACGGGTGGGCGCAACTTGGAAAAAAATTGTTGTTAACCTGCATTCAATGGCTAGAAATAATAAAGAAAGTACCTTTGAATGGGCGCGCCACAAAGTTTTCAGACGAAAATTGCTGATTATTAAACACCGCAAATTTTGAAGAGGAATCCATGAAGGAATGCATGGCTGACGCTGATTCTGAAAACTCCAATACTGGAGCTTAAGCCACGACAAAACCGTTGACGTGTCAGCACTAACATCTGATTCCCCTAGAAAGTATGTAATTCGACAATACATGGACTTGTCAATAAATGAGTGGAAACATCTGCCTTTGGTTTGAATGAGGATGTTTCTGAATCCCTTCGATTCCTGCAATCACATAACCAGATCAGACTTGTGTTGTATTAATGAGTTACAAGATGTAAATTTATCACTTGATATGAAGCAGAATGTGTTAAAAAAAAAATCGTAACTCAATAGTATTGAATAGGTGTCAATAAAGAATTGTAGACGTGTCTGTCTGTCAAACAACTTCAATTAGCTATCATATTAATTATCAGATTGTAGGATGCTGTTGAAGTCATTTGTAACTATAAATATGAATCCCTGTTTATAAATAATATCAGCGAGTGTCTTTCACCTGTTTCAAATTTTATTTGAAAAAAGTGGGAGAAGGAACAAGCATACCAGATTTTTAAGATCTTGTGGACGCCATAGCCGATGAGGACGGCTCGTACCATTTGCCATTTCTCTTCCCAAGTCCCGCAGATGGTCATGCATTCTCAATGCAAATATTTCTTCTCCTACCTGACGCCTCTCAGATTTACCCATAAAATTCTCTTCTATTTCTTGAACAAGACATTTGTTTTTTAGTGTTTGCAGGGCATGTTGAGCGCGCCATCCTGATGCATCCCATACTTCCATGGCAATACTCTTCAATTTGTCAACAAAAAAGCATGCGATATCCATGAAAATTTGTTGTTCCTCGTAGTCCAAAGCATCAAAGCTTATTCTAAGACTCTGATGTATGTCTCGGGGCAGTGTCTTGCTAACTTTATTCAATTCTAAGCTCCAGTAATTCTGATCTCTGCCGTGAACATGACTGCCAAGAACCTGAAGAGACAGAGGTAAGCCTCCACAAACATTTAGGAAGGAGTTAACTAGATTCTCGTAGTCGTCAGCCGGATGTGGTTGGCCGAAGGCATGCCAACAAAACAGCTCCCTCGCATCGTCTCTATCCATCCCTTTTAGATTATAAGCAAGAGTAATTCCTGTGTTTATAAGCACCCCTACATCACGGGTTGTAACAATTATCAGGCTATCAACTGACTTCTTTAGCATATCCATTATCAGTAGAGCATCCAACTGTTGCGCATGATCAATATCATCTAGAACAATTAGGAAACTCAACTGGTTGCTCCTTTCTATGCAATCCGTGATATGAGTCTTTCCTTCCTCTGTACTTTGAAAATTGAATCGATCTTCTTGGAATAGATCTTTGACGAGTTTCATTTGTAAAGAAGGAAAACTGTTATTTGCATAGGCTTCTCTCACATCAAACAGAAAACAAGCTCGCACATATTGGGAGTGCTTTCGGTTGAACAACTCTTTGGCCAGAGTTGTTTTGCCGACTCCACCCATGCCAAAAATGCCGACGATCTGAGCCTCCTCTTTGCCGCCTTCATTCGTCCGGCACTGCCTTTCAAACTCTTCCACAAGCTGATCAAGGCAAACCCTTTCAAAATCTTTCACAAGCCTGTGAAGTCCCACTGGGTATTTGGCAACATGTAGAGATTTTTTCCTTTCAACTTCTTTTTCGACTGCTGACACTATATTTTTGCAATCACTGATACTTCACAAAGGAAGAGGGGATCTTAATTAGAAGTAAATTTGGGTCACTTATTCTAGCAATTTCATCCGTGAAAAAATAAAACAATGTAAAATACCCAAGTACAATGGAAACACGAAGATCTTACTTGAAATCGCTGCTGATTTCATAGCCTGTGATAAATGAAACAGATTGGAGGGCTTCCTTCCACTCCCTAAGCTTTTCAATATACCTCTTCTTCTTTTCATATTCAGTGAATGCTTTGGCATACTCTCCCTTTTCTACAAAGCGAAGATCGCAAGGCTTGACTCTGTAAAACAATGGAATGATCTTAGCTCTACTTTGTAACATGAGAACCAGCTCCGCCAAACACCATGGGGACTCTGCATATCCTTTGGAGAAGATAGCTATGTGAACTGCAGCAGAGCGGATGGCTGTCTCAATGGTGGATGGAAATGAAACTCCAAGTTCTTTCTCTTTCGAATCAAGAAATGTATGTATTCCTAACTCCGTAAGAGAATTGTAAAGCTGGAAGGCTACAGTTTGTTTGACATCAGGGCCCCTGTGGTTGATGAACACATCAAACAATCTTGAAGATTCCTCTACTTTTCTCCGTGTGCTGTGAGGCTCAATTCCAGAGAAAGCATCATGTTCCTCATTTCTTCGGTGAGATAACGATGAGGATTCCATTGATTAATGCTAAGCAGGAGTGAAGAAAATGTTGTCGGTGCAGGGAAATGCAGATGGAATTGGATCGGAATAAGTACAAATAGATGGCATTCTATAAAAACTGTAGATGTTGGAGGAGTTCGTGGAAAGGACAGGGAAAATATTAAGTAAAGTACTTAGAAAATCGGGCGGCACCGACGGCTACCATACAAAGAAAATTGGAATCCGTTTATCCGTCAGCCATATCTTGAAATCCCATTCTCACTCTCCGTCACAAATACAGTAAATCGGGTCTTCTCTTAGTGCTGATATGTCGTCTCCTTGCGTGTGTACTCACAATTTACCCATGTTTGATATTTCCAGTGCCTATAATTTTAATGTTTGTCGAAATTTATGTGATATCAATTGCTGAAAAGGAAATTCAGCTTTCATTAAGTAAGTAAATATCAGTAGATAATTAAGTAAATATCATTGAGGATAGTAAATTATACAATGTATTTTAGAAATTAAATAACATGGATAAGATTTAATTTGAAGATACAATATGAATGTTATTTAATTTTTAAAATATATTGTATAATTTACTTTGAAAATAGAATAATGATGTTATATATATAAGATTTTGGAATATGTATGATATGAGATTTTAAAATAATGTTTTTTTACTAGTATGCTTGGAAGTCTATATGAGATCTCATAGCACACTCTCCCAAATCTATAAGCTTTTCAAGGTCTTCTTTTCATATTCAGTGAATGATTGGCATACTCTCCCTTTTCTACAAAGCGAAGATCGGGCTTGAACTCTGTAAAACAATGGAATGATCTTAGCTCTACTAACATGAGAACCAGCTCCGCCAATTTCATGGGGACTCTGCATATCCTTTGGAGAAGATAGCTTAGTGATAACTGCAGCAGCGGATGGCTGTCTCAATGGTGGATGGAAATGAAACTCCAAGTTCTTTCTCTTTCGAATCAAGAAATGTATGTATTCCTAACTCCGTAAGAGAATTGTAAAGCTGGAAGGCTACAGTTTGTTTGACATCAGGGCCCCTGTGGTTGATGAACACATCAAACAATCTTGAAGATTCCTCTACTTTTCTCCGTGTGCTGTGAGGCTCAATTCCAGAGAAAGCATCATGTTCCTCATTTCTTCGGTGAGATAACGATGAGGATTCCATTGATTAATGCTAAGCAGGAGTGAAGAAAATGTTGTCGGTGCAGGGAAATGCAGATGGAATTGGATCGGAATAAGTACAAATAGATGGCATTCTATAAAAACTGTAGATGTTGGAGGGGTTCGTGGAAAGGACAGGGAAAATATTAAGTAAAGTACTTAGAAAATCGGGCGGCACCGACGGCTACCATACAAAGAAAATTGGAATCCGTTTATCCGTCAGCCATATCTTGAAATCCCATTCTCACTCTCCGTCACAAATACAGTAAATCGGGTCTTCTCTTAGTGCTGATATGTCGTCTCCTTGCGTGTGTACTCACAATTTACCCATGTTTGATATTTCCAGTGCCTATAATTTTAATGTTTGTCGAAATTTATGTGATATCAATTGCTGAAAAGGAAATTCAGCTTTCATTAAGTAAGTAAATATCAGTAGATAATTAAGTAAATATCATTGAGGATAGTAAATTATACAATGTATTTTAGAAATTAAATAACATGGATAAGATTTAATTTGAAGATACAATATGAATGTTATTTAATTTTTAAAATATATTGTATAATTTACTTTGAAAATAGAATAATGATGTTATATATATAAGATTTTGGAATATGTATGATATGAGATTTTAAAATAATGTTTTTTTACTAGTATGCTACTTGGAAGTCTATATGAGATCTTTATTATTTCATAGCACAAGTTTGTAGGTGTGGGATGACTCTATAATCCCAAATCTATACCCAAGCTTGGAATTCATCATAGCAATAAGTGGTGTCATGTTTTACACATTCATCCAATATGTATTCTTTTACTTTTCTAAGTGGTATTTAAAAATACCTTGAATAATTTTTATTATTTCATAAGGAGTTTTCACCTGAATGAAACCCTATAAATTAGACAATATCAAAGGCAATAGGAAAGTACCTAAGAACATAAATTCTTTACTCTTTTGATTGAACCAAATAAAAATTTCATTTTTGATTAATCCAATGTTCTAGAATGATATATTTTCAAGTATATGAGTGGATAAAAAGATGGACAATTCAATTATTTGAACACATTCATCTAATTTTTGTAAATACTAGCACATAGCATCAAATCAAACCGAACCTACATTTTAGTCAAATCAAAGTGGAAGGGAAAAGAAGGCTAATCAAACAAAATTAGTATTGAATTTAAAATTAGAAATGAATGAGTTTGTGAAGATCAAAGGTTCTAACTATTTTTTACTTAATTATTTTTGTGTTAATGTAGTAGTAATAAAATCATCAAACACATATTCTTTGTAAGTTATCCCTATTAATAAATTAGTTTATCCCACATGCTTGAGAGGTAATAGTTCTATTTATGAATTAGTATAAATAAAGGATTTTGAGAGCAAAACAAGTATAGCATTTGTTGATTTATGTCCATTGTTTCAATAGTATAACACTTGTAGTTGTGACTTTAAAGTTTTTAGCGTTAATCACGAGCATTCATGATTGAATGAAATGCATTTCTTAGATCTAAAAATAAATAAATCATGTAATGCCACATAGACACACCAATAAAACATCACTTAATGGGGACAACTATTATAACTTAATGCACAACTACTCATCTACCTTTTCACGAAGGTCATTTTGTACACTTAGACAAAAAGACATGCTTGTGGCATCATATTTAATGATATGGACTTGAAATCTTAGTTGTAAATGAGAGCTATGTAAAATAAATTTGTATAAAAATTTGGGTGTTTTGAAATCATCATATAAGAAATAAAAATATGATGCTCAACTATTGAATTGTCGCCTGTAAATCTAAAAAGAATTAATTAAAATTTGAATTTTGAAAGACCCAAACTTAAACTTTTCTGAACTTTAGTAACAATGGAAAAACAAAAAATAGTTCATCATCCATTTGAAATTAGCTAAATAGGAAACAAGGCCATAGCAAGACATTGTGGAAGTACAAGTTTGATTTGACACATGATTAAGGCTTAAAAATGACATGTGGCACACACGTAGAGCACCAAACATTATTAAAGGCTTGGATGTGGACTTAAAAATAGAAATACAGATTTTATCAGTTCATTCAAGTAGATACCAAATATAGCATGGGTCCAAAGAGAAGGATGGCAATAGAAACACATGAAGGAAAAACAAGAAGTAAAAACAAGAAGGAAAAACAAGAAGTAAAAACAAGAAGGAAAAACACGAAGTAAAAACAAGAAGAATCCTTCAAATTGTTTAGCGCGCGATGACAATGGACATTCTGGCGTTTATATTTTATGATAGAAAGGTAATATGCAGAAATAAATGCGAATCAAGTTTTTGTCGGCCGAAATAAGAAAATAAAGATGATGTAACTTAATTTTGTATTTTTATGAAAAATAGTTTAATATATTATACATCAATGCATGATATAATTTTATATAAAGTTGATTTTTTTAATTATTATTAAAGAATATTGAGTTTAAATAAGTATTAAAATTATAGAAAGCTCTACAATACATGACATCATTGGAGAGATGCTACCTGTAACGTATAACATATAATTGACCACATGTTATTACAAGTGTGCTGACTCGAATGCAGTATAAATTGAAATGTAGTCACATAGTGGGGTACATCTATTACGCATAATCTAGACTAATAAGCTTATAGGTGTGAATAACTATGTGTAATGTAGACTAATAAGCTTATAGGTGTGAATAACTATGTGTAATGTAGTTAATTAGGAGGTTGAGATCCAAGTGAAATAAACATGACAGTCTAGCATAGACATGTAATAATAGTGAAGCATTCAAACTTATATGATGAATTTTAGACTTCAAATCTTCATTGAAGTAGATTTTAATTACTTAATTGGTCTGCAAAAATTTATAGAATTCACATGTATTATAAATGGATGCGAGTTATGTTGGAATTTAAGTGTATTATTCACCTATAAAGAGTTCTTACTATAGTTCTTACCTTGTGCTTAGTGCGATCATGCTAATAAGAAATCTACTTTGTAATTTGTTTAAGTCTATATCAACTTGAACAAATAAGTTTGGGTCATATTTGTGAATTCATTAGAATATCTATATTACTCTTTGAGATTAATAATAATATTTCAAAGCATTCATTTTGTGTGTTTATGCCATTCTACCAAATTGGTATCATTGTCATGTGTTGTTAATAAGTTCCATATTTTGTTTATTGAAATTATGTTTCCGTTTATTCAATTATCATAGTAATGTTATTAAATTCTAAATATTTAGGATAAACTCCTTAGTATTCAAAAAGACTACAAACATAAGACCCACTTGTTAGCCAAGAAGGAATTTTAAGGGCATTTGTAGATTGGAAAAAGTATACCAAAGAAGTGAAACAAAAATTTCAAGTAAGGATTAATAACTTATACTCTATAATTTGTTTGAACAAAAAGTAGGAGATCCATGGATGCAATCACTTCTAGTACTATTCCAATCAATGAATTTTGTGAAGATAATGAGATTCTTGTTGATGAAAAGGATAATTTTAAGTTTTTTGAAGTAAATATTTCTAATCTATATCAAGAGAAAGCAATAAAGGGACACATGTTAACTACTATTAGGTAGTTATAAATAAATCTACAATTCAAAGGCCTAACCATCAAACAAGTTTACTTACCATTTATTATTCTTAAATATGATCAAAGAGGGTGTGAAAAGAGTTATTTATACATATTGAATTTAATTATGATATATAGGTTCTACTTACTTTTCTACTCTAATAAATACCTAAATACTATCAAGTTTGGGATAAGACTATAATTTCCCAATTCAAAGGAAAATTTGATAAAAGGGATGAACAATGTTCTGTGTGACCTAATTTCAATATATATCTAGAGGATGAACATCTTTGTTCTACATTTTGTTTTTAATACAAATCAAATAAGTTGATCACCAACCATGTTTAGTTTACTGCACAATATATGGTCAATGCATTTATAAATTGGTGAATGCTATTTTCTCACCTATAAATTTCTATGCAATAGTATCTCATCCAATAGAAATTTCTTCCCTCATTGACTATGGCCATTATATTGACCATATTGGTTTTGATATAGGTTTACCCATAATTGAGAAATTAATTACTAGAGAGAAACCTAAATTATGAGATTTAGATGTCTCAACCTTTAGATGGTTTTCTAACCCTCCAAAACTTCAACATAGGATAATTTTAGTAATAAAAATTCTTACTCATCTTGACTAGACTAGAACAAGTCCCAAAATCAAATCCTACAATAAGATCTTTGACAGCCCCATCTATAAAATAATCAATAATCCAATCATATATTTCCTATCATATCAATAACAAGTAATACATAGACTTTTTCCCCGAAGAAGCATTGATTTCTACATCTATCCCTCTAAATATGCTCAAAAGATATATTTATGTTAATCCTTTTTCCTCTAATGCTTCCATGGATACATTATTATATTTGAGAAACAATATTTAATTAATGGATATGTTGGCAAGGAAAGTTAGTATCAAAATGACTTTTATCAATAAAGGGGAAGAAGGAAAAGAGGGTAAGAACAGAAAAGACATTAAAATAAGAAAAAAATCCTTAAAAAGTTGTCATGGTTAAAAATCCATTCCTAGAAGAAATATAGAAAAGAAAACTAAGTTGTGGGATGATAAGAAAGAAGAAAAAGTCTTTAAGATGCTTCGCAAGGTAAGATCCTACATTAAAAAATAAACGTATTTGAATAATATAAATATGGTTTAAGAAAAATAAAATAAAATGCATTCACTTTCTGATGAATCTTTAATAGAAGGAGATGAATATTTTATTGAAACTCTTCTCAAAGAAAATTTGAAGTTTCAAAGAAATAAAAAAAATGAAAAAATATAGAACTATATAAGGATGCAATAACACAAGAAGAAATAAGGCAACAAGGTAGGAGACATCTTCAAAGACCAGAGGAGTTATAGAATGAAAATGAGAAGATCCAAAAATAATTGAAAGGTTATACAAGAAAGAATTTAGGTTATAAACCAACACCTTGGAAGGTAAAGAGTAAATATTCTTCAAGAAAATCTTCTGGGAAAAAGAAATTCAAAAAATAAAAAAATAATGAGAAAATTTCTAGTAATGATGAAACTAGTGATGAGATTATACACATATCTAAGAAGCTAGATTTAATAATGGACAATACAATTAGGATAATAAAATATTATTTATAATTAAAAATAAATAAAGAAATTAAATCAATTAACCGAAGAAATCGATACATCTTGTTTAAAGTAGACAAAGGATCATCAAGTGAATCTTCCTCATACATTATGTAGGAAAGGAAAAGGATTTGGTTAGTTGAATTGCAAAAAATACTATGTATATAAGAATAATAATGATTTTTTCTAAATATAAACCTTTAAATTTTGATGCAATCATTGATTTGGGATTATAAAGATAATTTTCCAAAACCAAAGCTATCCCAAAAAAAATATTGGAAACCAAGGCTAGAGCTCCCATAGGGACACTCTATTATAGGTAAAAACTGAAAAATGGATAGATATGCTCAATATTTCCATATCTATATCAATAGTCAAATATTCAAATTATAGATTTTGTTGAGTTTGATGAAATGGACTGATTCTCTTTGCATATTTATTCCTTATTAAATATGAGTCTTTTTTCTTAAGGAAAATATATATGTCTCTAAGACATAATGATTATGAAAAAGTAAAGATTCCTATTATTAAGCTTGATACATTCAATTTACAGGATAAAGTAAAAGAAAATGAATGGAAAAAATAGATTCAAGAGAATTATCTACAAGTAGATTCATTGGCAAGGGAATTAGTAGTGCCAATTTTCATTCCTAGAGATATAAACAAGGTTCCTCTTGAAAAATACAATAAAGAATTTCCCCCATGCTTCTAGGTCAAGTGTTGAAATTATTGATATACTATTATATCCTAGATTAGTGGCTCCAAGATTTGAGAAATCTCATCAAAGATACTTATGAGTCAAGACCTCTAGAGAATGAATATAAAGGAAACATATTAACAACATTTGGCCTAAATAATGCCTCACTAATAATACAATAAAGAATTGCTCATGCTTCTAGGTCAAGTGTTGAAATTATTGATATACTATTATATCCTAGATAAGTGGCTCCAAGATTTGAGAAATCTCATTAAAGATACTTATCAGTCAAGACCTCTAGAGAATGAATATAAAGGAAAAATATTAACAACATTTGGCCTAAAGAACATGCCTCAGTAATAGTTCAACCATAAATGGGTTTTGAATGAATATCCAAATTATTAAAGTTTATAGGTATAGGTTGGCCAACAACTATTAAAATATTTTTTTGAAGCTTTGCAAATATGGGTTCTTCAATAGTATTTTTTTGTTAGTTTGAAATTGAAGAATATGTAATTTTTTTCTCCAATGTTTACTAATGATATGAGGGAATTATTTGAATTAATAAAACCAGGATTAACGAGTGAACTATTTGAAATTATGCTCCAACATTTAGCCCAACTGACACCATAGTACTTTCCTAAGGTGGAATTTTACTCCATGACACAACATTAGTTTCAAAATTTAACTACATGGATGATGGAGAACCTAGCCTCTTACCAACAAGGCTTACAAGAAGAATCAAATAGGATATGACTTATCCATAAGAAATCCAAATATTAATATTTAGATTCAAGTCTCATCAAAATGATTGGAATGAAATTTGGTCTTCTATTCTAGATAATTTACTTCCACCCATGCCTTTTCATTATAAAACATATTTTAAGTGAGCATATAGGTTTTCCTATGGTAAATGATGTGAACCATGTTAATATTTGACAACATGAATCAAACATGTAAAAAAATTAAGATCCATGTAGCCACTTACAAATGTTAAGTGGACCGTTCTCATTCTTTAGGTTCATAAAAGTGATTTTATTTAGTGAAATATTAATATTTCATGCTTATTAATATTAATATTAATGACTAAATATGTCCATGATGATTAATATTAAAACATGGTATTAATTTTCACTATTATATTAATAATAGGGTGATTATGCAATAATGAGTCCCACTTTTTGGCCAAAGTAGGACATTGAAATCAACATTTTTAGCTAAATCTTCACTTTCTAAAACCTATAGTAGCTAAATTTTTAAGAATTCGAAGATGATGTGAACTAGTGATTTGTGAGGATTTGTGTGTAGATTATATATATATATATATATTTAAAAGTTTAGAAATAAATTGTGAATTTTTTTACGTAACTTTTAATAACATTTTTATAGTAAAAAACATTTTTAGAAAGTGACGTTTATGTCACAACATAATTTTTTTATAGAAAAGATAAAATTATAATTTTTAAAATATATATTTGTAATATCAATATATAGTGCATTGATAATTTATCATAATTTTTTGTTACATATTTTTTAATTAATTTCCGAAGTTAGAGTAATTATAATTTAGACATAGGTGTATGTCGTAACATATAACTTGTTTCATATGTATTGAAATTCAATTTTTTTTTTTGAAACAAGGACATCAATACCTAATGTCAATATTTTTTCAATATTTTACTATTTTTCCACATGTATAGAACATGTAACTTGATAATCAATAAAAAACCTATGTTCATGATGTAGGAACATCGAGGGTGTAAGGGAAATCTTGCATCCCATAAAAAATTGTTTATTTTGATTTTAGTTAGGTTTAGTGAATATTTTTTGAGGACTAAAAATGGCAGGATTACTTACTAGTTTTAGTAATATTAGAAAAGATAAAAATAATAGGTTTCTATTTTAAGTAAGTTAGCATTTGTGCATGTATGGGAATGTAATCTTACAGAGAGCTCCAAAATGGTGAATTAAAGAAAAAGGTGAAGAAATCAATTCAATACCATTTTTCATTTGTGAGATATTAATTTTTATCTTAAATATCCCTTTTAAAATATTCAAAGTCAATTTTGAGGTACCAAGAGGTTTCAGATGGGCCTGAAAAGCTATTGAAAAATAAGGTATATTAGAAATAGACTATTGCAACCCTTGCGCTTGATGAGATCTATCCAACGACGCAGACGATATGCGAATCTAACACCTGAGTCAAAAGTTATGGCTCCTAAAAAATCAAACTAAAATTTAGGAATTTTCTAAATTTAGAAAAAAAGGATAACTGAATCTGTTGGGTGCCAAAAATAGAAGTGACAATTCATTGGAAAGTGAAAAAGTCTTATAAAGTGGTTACAAAGGAAGATTGATTCATTCTAGATGAGAAGATAGACAAAATTCTTGCCTTTAAGCAAAGAACAAAGGTTGGGGTTTCAGTGGTCATTATTTCCATTCGTAGACTTGCATGTTTGATTTTCTACATGTATTTGCATCCCATATTTCTGTAATAGTGGTATTACATGACCAAATAGTTGTAATGCATTTGATTTCATGTGTGTAGATGATTTCTGAGGATATAATAAAGTTGCATGTTTATTGTTCTTGAATTTTATTTTGTGTAAGTTGTGTTCAAGGGAGAGTTTTCCTTCATCAAGTGATATTAGAGAAGGAGTTCCTAAGTGTATAAACAGATAATTGAACATGAGGCAGCTTGCACCGGGACTTATGGTTGTGGGTTTGTAAACTAAGTGATCAGAATGCCTCCACAAAGGAATTGTGGTGCTGGAATAAATATTAGAGTACAAGATAAGGGTCTTAGAGCCCTCTAGAGACAAGTTCAAGCACTTCAAGAGGAGCTATGTAGAGGAATTGATCATAGAAGAGGAGATGAAAGTGAAGATGAAGCTAAAGAAGAAGAATAGTATGAAGAAGCACAAGATGAACTAGAAGACCATGATCAAGTTAGATTATTGAAGACCCTCTCCAAGGTTGGAAAATAGGCATACTCTACAAATCTCAATCCAAAAGAATTGTTTGATTGGATCGATGACATGGAAGAGTACTTTGAATACGAAGAGATAGAAGATCCTGAGAGGGTTATATTTGCAAAGAAAAAATTGAAAGGTCATGCTAAAATTTGGTTGAAAGAAGTACAACTAGAAATAAATTGAAGAGGTAAAGAGAAAATCACAAGATGGGACCAAATGGTGGAGAAGTTAAAGAGAGTTTATTCTTGTTAATTATGAGTTAGATCTACTAAAAAAGATGCAAGGTTTAAGGCAAGATGGTAAGTTTGTCAAGGAGTAAATAGAAGAGTTCTACAAGGTCATAATCAGAATAGGTCATTCAGAGGTCAACAAGAAAAATGTGGCTCGTTATATAAATGGGTTGAAACCAAGTATTCAAGAAGAGTTAAGTTTGGCTAGAATGGATCCAATAGAAGATGCTTATCAATTTTCCTTGAAGGTAGAAGATAAGCTAAATAGAAGATTTGAATGTAAACAAAGAAGAAGAGGTCATGGTGGGAGATCCTATGGAGGAAGAAATGAAGATCAAAAGAAGAATGAAGAAGCTGGTTCCAGTCAATACCAAAGAGGAGATAATTATTATCACCCTCATGACCAAAACAATGGTGAACAAAGAGGAAGAGGAAGATCTAGACGAGGCCTTTGGAGAGGAGGCTTCAGAGGACACTGTTTATAATACGGAGAAGAAGGACATCAAGCCTAAAAGTGTCCACAAAATCAAGGAAGGAAAAATAGGACACCTGAAGGTAATGCACGAGTTGTGCATGTAGATGAGGAAGCCAAATCTAAGCATTCTGAGAATGCACAATGAGGAAGAGAAACCTGAGCATTCTAAGAAAAGGAACTAGTTCAAAGAAAGAGTTTATTCCACACAATGTGAAAATATAGAGGTAAATATTGTGGGGTAAAAGCGCAAACCTATGTCACACTTTATAAAGGAATTGGCCAACAACAAAAAAATTATGAACTTTGACCACATAAAAGTGGTCTTTATGTTTTTAATTTCAAAATGATGTAAACTAATGAAATCTAGAAATATTGATGAAGTTTATTCTTGTAATTTTTCAGATTTTTAATTTTTTTTTATTATTTTTCTATCAATTTAAGAGCAGATTTTGGAATGCTGAAACTTTCAAGAAAAAGTGATGTTCACTTGAAATTAAGAAACAAATAGAAAAAAAACATCATTTTCCCCTAATTTTTTTCTCCAAATAGGTAACTTCAATATCTAGTGCATGGAAAAAAATGAAATTTTGATGTATATTTTTCTCGTAATAACATTTTAAAGTAAAACTTGTTAGAATTTGATAGTTTTTATTTGACGTCAACTATTGTCTATTTTTTTAATCATTTTCAAGAAACAAATTATACCATTTTGAAGGTGATTCTCTCCTCTAGTGCACCATATATTTTTCAAAATTTTTAATATGTTATACTATTTTTAAAAAAATCTCTAATCATCCTCTTTTTTAACTTAAATAATCTACTTGCATTATTTTAAAGATAAGATATATTAAAACTAATCAAAATATAAAAAAATACATATTTGGATTCACCACTCTGAGATCTACAAAAGAGTATTTTTATTTTTAAAAAAAAAATCATTCTGATTGGAAATACTTAGTTGAAGTTGAAAGTTTCATAAAATTATGAAAAAAGTTGAGTCGTCTGCCAATTAGGATGCCACATAGATAGTTTCTGTAGGAAGGGTTTTGGTAGAAAGGGTTTCGACTGAAACCCTTTCTATCGAAACCCCGCACATAAAATAAGCCACATTTCAAAGTGAAAAAGGGAAAAATTCAAATTTTATGATTTTAGTCGAAAGGGTTTCACTCGAAACTCTATGTACCATGTCTAGGCCACGTGGTTTTGACCGAAACTGGTTCGACCAAAACTATTCAGGTCAAAATAGTTTCACTCAGAACTATTTAGTTGGCCGGAAGTGTGACAAAAATTTGTGCTTTTACCCTATGATGTTATCATTGATAGTGGTAGCATAGATAATCTCATTTCAGAAGAGATTGTTAACAAGTTACAATTGGAAAGAGAGAGGCATTTGCATCCATATTTGATTACATGGTTGTAGAAAGACCATAGAGATTTGGTCAATGAACAATGTTTAGTAAAGTTTAATATTGGTAATTACCATGATGAGGTGTTTTATGACATCATGGGTATGGATACATGTCATTTATTACTAGGGAGGCCATGACAGTTTGATCACTGTGTTATCTATCATGGCCATTATGACACATATACCCTGACAAAGGATGGAGTTCATCATAAGTTGAAGCCCATAAAAGAGGAAGGAGAAAAGGTATATAGTAATTTACAAGAGTTTTTTTGGTAGATGGTAGGAAATTTTTAGATGGTATGAAGCATGAGCATTTGTGCATTACATTGACTCCTAGAGTAAACAAAGAAGAAGAAGATGTACTAGTAGATGTTTCAGATCTCCTAGGAGATTTCTAGGAAATTTTGTTAGATAATGTACCTGAAGGTTTGCCACCAATGAAGAAGATTAGTCGCTAGATGGATTTGATACCAAGAGCTAGTTTTCCAAATAAGGAAACCCATAGAATGACTCTTGCAAAGAATGAGGAACTGAATAGACAACTCCACGAGTTGTTGAGAAAAGGATTGATCCATGAGAGCCTAAGTCCATGCATAGTACTTGCAGTACTAGCACCAAAGAAGGATGGAGAGTGGAGAATGTGTATAGACTCTCGGGCCATTAACAAGACTACAATCCAGTACAAATTTCCCTTGCCGATGATGGATGACATTATGGATTTCTTGAGTGGATATAAGTACTTCGTAAATATTGACTTGAAGAGTGGATATCATTAGATCTAGATCAGAGAGGGAGATGAATGGAAGACAATATTCAAAACCCAAGAGGGATTTTATGAGTGGTTATTCATGCCATTTGGGCTAGCCAATGCATCAAACACACTCATGTGGCTCATGAACGAGGTATTAAAAGAATTTTTGGGTAAATTTGTCATTGTTTACTAGGATGACATTTTAATTTTTAGTAAGACACTGGAGGAGCACTTGCTGAAAATTCATAGAGTTTTTGAGAAGCAAAGGTAAGATAAATTGTTGATTAACCTCAAGAAATGAAGTTTTGTAAAGAATGATTTGTTATATTTGGGATTTGTAGTCTCAAGTGAAGGTCTTAAGATGGACCTAGAGAAATTAAATGATATTGTTGAGTGGCCGACACCAAGGAGTGTTACAGAGGTAAGATCATTCCATGGTTTGGAAAGGAGCACTTGCTGCATATTTGTAGAGTTTTTGAGAAGCTAAGGGAAGATAAATTGTTGATTAACCTCAAGAAATGTAGTTTTGTAAAGAATGAGTTTTTATATTTGGGATTTGTAGTCTCAAGTGAAGGTCTTAAGATGGACCTAGAGAAATTAAAGGATATTATTGAGTGATCGACACCAAGGAGTGTTACAGAGGTAAGATCATTCCATGGTTTGAAATTTTTTTATAGAAAATTTATTAAGAGTTTCAGTAGAATATGTGCACCCCTAACATAGACAATGAGAGGGGATATAAAAGAGTTTAAATGGATTTTAGGAGTAGCTAAGAGTTTTGATTTTTTTTCAATAATAAATTTATAGAGCAACCTATTTTGGCACTTCCAAATTTTGATAAGGTGTTTCAGGTATATTGTGATGCTAGTGGTAGTGCCATATGAGCTATTTTGAGTCAAGAAGGTAAGCTTGTTTCCTATTTTAGTGAGAAATTGTCACGTCTCATACATTGACTTATTTTGACCATTGACATATTTTGATCATGACTTATTTTGACCATTGACTTATTTTGATCTTGAATTATTTTGACCATTGACTTAGTTTGACCATGACTTATTTAGATAATGTTTGATCATGACCTTATGAGATTTAATATACAAAGTATGATATGTGTTAAGAGCAATGCTTTAATATAATTGTTTTCTTTCAAGAATTATGAATGCATTCATATAAATGTTGAGTTAATTATTGTTCCTACAATGGTTACTGATACTCTTTTGTTTTGCACGCCTGAGTGCATCTGAGTGGCAGGTGATCGAAGGCCAAGAGTGTGATTGAGGAAAAGGAGGTTAGCTTCTCGACAGGGTAGAAGAGGAGAAAACTCTCGGTTATGCACACACCACTTACATCATGTAGCTGCATTAGATCATGTTCGTTTTTACAATATGATTGCGTGAAATGATTAGCATAGCGAATTTGAAATATGGTTAAATTAGATCATGAAATTATATGGCTTATTCTATTTCCTTATTTCTCATTATAAATTTGAGCAAAAAGGGTTAAATCTATATTTTGATTAAAAGAAATGTATTTAAAAATTAAAACAAATTAAATAAAAGAATAAACATAAAATAAATCTGTTTTGCATAAATGAATTTTTTAATAATTGCATAAAAGGGATATAAATAAATCTGTTTTGGGATATATGGTCAATTTTCTTCCAAAAGAATTAAGAATGAACAGCCCGAGAGAGCATTGGGCTCTGGAAAATTCTGTCTCAAAACCAACAAATTGTTGGGCATGTGGCAATCCTTGCAAAAACTGCTGTCAACTGGAAATGCATGCATGATCCTCGAAAAAGAGGAGGAGGCTTTAAGAAAGAGAAAAAGACTTAGATTGTAGACATCGCAGAGCTCTGGAATAGAGGAAATTAAAAGAGGTACTGTGGAACATCAGCAAATAGATCCAAATCTTGCCAGGTTCTCTTCATTATGCCTTCTTTTATCTTTATTTTAAGAATGCAGTAAGGAATTGAATTATCCCTTGTTTTAGAGTACAAACAACTGTGAATTCCTTTCCAATTTCGTTTTGAAATCTGGGTAACAGCTTACTATTCTGTGTTGCAATTATAAGATACACATTCCTTCTTCAGAAATAGGGTTTTCGTTCTGTGGCAAGTCTGCATTCTTTTCTCAAGTGCAATTACATGTCTCCGTATCTGTTTGTTTAAAAATTCTGTCATCTAAATGAAAAACAAAATGTTTTTGAGGTAAACCCGAATGCAGATTATACTGGGCGAATGTCTTTGTCTTCTTTTTTTTCTGAGTTTGAATTGCTTTGGGGATTAGTCCCCTGCCCACCCCATGGGAAGGACGTGGACTGTGGAGGCTCGCGCCCTCCACAGGCCGCGACCTGTGGAGGGCACGAGCCCACACAGCTCGCCCCCTCCCCATGGGAGGGGCAAGGGCTCTTCCTGAGCCCTTTTGGTCGCTCAATGCCAGTAAGGAAACCATGTAAAATACCCTGTTAATTATGCACGGCCAGTAAATTCACAAATTTGAAAACCAGAATTTCTTACTTCGAATTTTATACAACTGAACATGAATTTCTACACACACACACACACACACACACACACACACACATATATATATATATATATATATGTATGCATATACAAAATGACTGCACATACATACATACATATATATACATATATATGTATACCTATATATATATATATAAATAGATACCCATGCATTGTATGCCAAATACAAATTGAAACAGGAAACTCTTTCCCAGAAAAGTAGTATGAATTCTGTTTTATAAATATCTTGAATCTGAAGCAAGGACAGAAAAATCTTGAAAAGCCATGTAACAGAAAGTAGTATGAATTCTGTTCTTTGAATTGCTAAAACCTGAAAACAATAACAGAAGTGTTTGAGACACCATATAGACTGGAAAGTACCTTGAATATGTTAAAAAGAATACAACATGAAATGCGAATGAAAGATTGTCTTCCAAACCTCAGAATTTTTTTTGAACAAAAATTGCATTGTATCAGTATATTATTTTACTCTGTACCCTGTAATGAAATAGGGAATTAAAACTGTCAGCCATAGAAATGCATATGGAAAATTGAAAACACTGTTCTTACTATCAAGTAGTGCACTGAAAATTATCAAGATATATATATACATATATATATGTTCTTTATCCAAATTAAAAAGGGGACACTTACCAAAGGATAAATGGCATCTTACAACTGAAATATAAGGAATGTACTAAAAATTCACTTCTTTTAATTATGAAAGCCTGTTTGAAAATGTATTAAGTTTCTGTTAAGTATTATTTAACTGCACTATGGTAACTTCCGGGACAGGGTGCCGAAGGTGGGCGAACAGAGACGGTAGTATTACCTCTTCTAATTCTACCATTTATTATTATTTTGCTTGGCCAAGCACTGTACCATTGAAATAGATGGATTGTTTATTTTAAAAGCCTAGAAATTTATTTGAGTCTCTGCCACCTCCTGTTGCAAGAAATGTGTTTATTTCATGTTAGAAATGCATATAGGCATCAGGCACGCACCGAGAGTGCCCTCCTGTTTTACCGTTTCGGGTTGCTAGGCTCCTTTATGCAGGGCCGGGGATTCCTTCGAGTTAGGAAGGGACCCGGGGAAGTCATGGACTTCGTGGTTGGGCGGAAAAGGCGCCTGAATCACATTCTTGGCCCCAGCTCGCAAGAAGACCAAGGTGTCACGGCGGTTGGTGGATCCAAGATTATTTGCTATTGATGTACTTATGTATCATTCAGACTTGGCTTGTGAAGCCCGTTATTTATGTATATACATTTTGAAATTCTTGTTGAAACTTGAAATGGAAGTATAATTGAAAGTATTTAATGTATCATTGATTTTAAGAAGTTAAAGTTTTATATCTTAACATAGAAAAGATGTTCTATTAGAAGGATTGATTCCTCCAAGTGAAGAGGAATATATGTATATGAGAAAATCATTGAAATACTTATGCTTTGTTTCATTTACAA
Organism: Sequoia sempervirens; assembly: GCA_007258455.2. Classification (NCBI taxonomy): domain Eukaryota; kingdom Viridiplantae; phylum Streptophyta; class Pinopsida; order Cupressales; family Cupressaceae; genus Sequoia; species Sequoia sempervirens. Next base: position 513,340,303 of record VDFB02000003.1, read on the forward strand.
TGATGATATTATTTTATGAAATGCAACTCAAATTCTCTTTATTTCATTTGGAAGAATTATGAGAAATGTTGACTTTTCAGAAACTTATTTATAATGGTTTGAATAAATTTAGAACACTTTTAATTTCCCTTAATGATGTGTTAAAAGGGTTTGAAAATTACTATTAATTTTCTGAGTGTTACAGAAATTGAATGATTCCAAGAGAAAATATTCTATCTATGATCAAGAATTTTATGCAGTAGTTCAAGATTTGAAGAAATGGAGGCACTATTTGTTGCCAAAAGAATTTGTTTTATATACTGATCATCAAGCCTTACAGTACCTTAGTAGTCAAGGGAAGTTGAACCAACGGAACTTAAAATGGGTTGAGTTTTTATAGAGTTATATATTTATTTTGAAACACATAAACTGTGGGAAGTCTAACAAAGTTGTAGATTAATTTGTTGATAGATGAAGACAAAAGTTGTTGGGTTCAATGAACTCAAGAATTTGTATCTTGAATATCCAGACTTTGTAGAGCCTTGGAAGGATTATTTGGAACCTATTTCATTAGATAGGACAAGATGGTTGGATTTTATTATCCAAGATCATGGAAGGCATGTTTGTAACATGTTTTGAGAGAGCATGCAATTGTTGGTGTTGTGCATGTAGACCATTGTGATTATTCTTTTTACTTCATATTTTCATCACTTATCACACCTTGATATAATTTTGATTGGTAGATTTGATATGCTTTTACATTACCCATGCAGTGGGAGTTATTAGATATGTATGTTCTTCATTGAAAAATTTGATACATGGATCTTGATTGTAGTTTATGGGTTGCATATGTTCTTGACATGAGTCTATTGATGTTGTTGATACCTATGAGGTATGGATGGTTGGATGTATTCTAGCATGTGTTGTGGATGCTATTCTTGATCATGTGGGATTTTCACCTTTGACAACATCTCATTTGGAGCCTTTGTTATCACTTGGATTTTATGCTTGTGTTCTTAGATTGGTGCATATTCACCTTGGAATGTTCCTTTTCTTTCATAGGTGGCATGTTGGAGGATGAGAGGAGTTCTTACTTGAGATGTGTTGCATAGACAGTTGTCGTTGCACCAAAAGATCAGCCTATTAATGCCCGATACAATTGCCAGAGTTAATGAATCATATGAGGCAGTTAATCCATGCCACAAACCCAATCACTGCACTATAAATCACAAGAGACCAAGGGCATACACCTTGCAACAATCCCCCCATTGCAAGAGAGGGGTATGAACCCATGACCTAGGCTTTGATACCAATTATTACATAAACGATTGTCATTGCACCAAAAGATTGACTTGTTAATGCCCGATAAAACCACCAGAGTTAATATTGGGTGTTCACCTTGCAAAAAGATGGTGGTCACTTTGATTTTATTGTAGGTATCTTGATGGAGCATGATAGAATGTTGGAGATTCATGTGGTTTCATGTATGGCCATGATGAAATATTTCATTGATTGACCCTTATGCAATGCATACAAGTGGGAGAATGTTAGGATATGGTGTTGTACACCATTGTATAAAATGTTATATTATGATTTTATAATTAAATAAATATTTAGTTGTGATGCACCTAGGAGGCGTGGTTAATCATATTAGGTAATTATTTGGGGACCACTTGTAATTTGTATTGTAACATTGGATTATTACTTAATGTGTGATAGATATGTGATGATAATTACTATTGGGGAAATCATTAAATAAAGTGAAAAATTAGTACCCAATAGTAAATGAGGGGTTAGTGGTTTTGTATTCACATGGTTTTATCTTACCACTTGGTTGTATTTGTGTGAGCTTGAATCTATAAAAGCAAGCACATGTTTAGTGGTTAAGGTTGGTAGGGTGAGTGGGGTGTCGTTATTGAGTCTTTCTGAGGAGTGAATATGTGAAGCATGGCATGGGATGTGTGGATTCATGCTTGGAGAGGCTCGATGCTTCAGAAGTATTCATGGTAACTCTTGTAAGTTCAGGCATTATTTTATTGTTGATTAATAGATGGAGTATGGATGCTTTTGGAGGCTAGGTTTTTCCCTTTTGAGGGTTTCCCCAGGGTATATCTTATGTTATCTTGTGGCTTGTCTATTTTTATCTATGAATTATGGTTACTCTATAAGCTCAATCATACACGCTTTTCTCTCATGGGGTTATGTAGGAAATGGATTAAGAATGTGGGTATGATGCATTATTTCCTGACACAAACCTCCTTGGATAAATATAATCTCCCAAGCTTAAATATAACCCTTGATTGAGTCTCCTCCACACCTATTAAAAGGATAATAATAAAAAAATTCTTCACCTTTTAGGGTATCAAATGAAGTCATTTATAGTGCATATTGATAAGCATGTAGCCCTTATTATTAACTTTACAAAAAATAAAAATTGTTATATATTTTATTTAATATTATATATTTTTTAATCTTATAATAAACATATTTATATTATGGAAAATTTTCCCTCTATTGAATACATTATAAAAAATAACAAACCTTATTAAAAAACTCAAAAATTACACTACACTTTAGACAGATATCCCTATTTTAATGAAAAAATAAAAAATTGATCTATATACTAAGAGAAATATGTTATACAATTTTATGTGTAAAGTTTTAGTTAGTAAATGATGTAGTAATATTTCAAGGTGTAACAAAATCTTGCATCACCCAAAAATAGTTTCTTTTACTTATTTTTTTGTTTGTTTGTAGGTTTTCATTACTTCCAATCACTAGTCCATCATCAAAGATCCTACAAAATTTCATCATGGTTGCATATTTGAACTCACACTAAAATACATTTTTTACTATGTTCCTTTAATGTCATATTCACTTTCCAAAAGTTTCTAATCATCACAATGGCATCAATTGGTATTTGAATTTTATCAACAAAAGAGCCTCATACCTAGCTCATTTTCCATGACTTATGATAGTTATCTAATATTTTGTAAGAAAAGTAATTTATAAAAAGGTACATTGGACCCATGATTTCTCATAATGTGCATCATCACTATGTTCAATTTTGGAGTTTTAACTATACAACTAGTTGACTGCAAATTTCAGTTGACATTGAGCTTTGTGTTGCCTTGTGGATGACTAAGACCTGGTTCATATAAGTAGGAATATATATATATATATATATATATATATATATGTATGTATATATACTTAGGGGAATTATTAGAGAGTAGGGAAGAAATTATGATGAATTTGGACATGGAATTGTATTGTAATATCTTTTAAATTATATGAATAAACAATTGATTCTTAGCATGTTGGGAGCTCGTTATGGTAGTGAAGGGAAATATGGTTCATCCCAGAATGAGCATTTGAGATTAGCATGTGCCTTCGGTAACATTCACTTCTTTAGATAGCCTTAAAAACTCATACTACTATGCCACAAAGAAAAATCGGATATAGTTAATTTCCCACCATTAATCCTTAGAGGAAAGTTTATGCAATTTAAGATAAACCAGTTTCAACAACAAGCATTGAAAAAATTCAACAAACATAATAAAAAGAATGAAAGATAGAACATAAGACATGAACACAATGATTTACGTGGCGAAAACCCTTTCAGGTAAAAAAATCCCACACTCCAAAAGCATAGATTCAGTGTATTATTCAACAACAAATAAATAGTTACAATACAATGCAGGCTCTAAGACTTTACATGGAGATTTACATCTTGTTCCATTTGGAGATAATTTGATAGCATAACTCCCTTGAATCCAGTCTCTCTCCTACAATGCACTATGAAATTCTCTATATATCTATCTCCTCCTGCAAGTCAGCTTAACCTCTCAATGTCTTAGTACTACCTTGTCATCCAATGAACATCCACATACAATTTTCATTTAACTTCCAAACCAATTGAACGATCACAAACAAACTTAATCAACTTTACCCATCATTTCAAGTCTTAACCGCAATACCGCACAACCTTTGTTGACTAGCCATATGACTTTGGTTTACTTCTACCACTCTAATCGACCGCTGCAACACCGTAGCCTACTGCTATAGTTATACCATATTCCTTTCCAACAAACCAACATGGGGTCACAGGCTATGACTCCTCCCATTTCCCCACACAACCACATGCCTCCTCATGGACTATCGTGAGATGGCGGGTTACCTACCACTATACCGTAGGCTCTCTTGCATGATTGTCGTGGGATGGAGGGTTACCTACCACCAACCCTCTAGCACTAGCTCAAACCTTCACGATACTGTGGTGTAGTAGATCTTGCCCCAGCTCATCGTTAACTCGCCAAACATTCCAAAACACTATCATGGGGTGGTAAGATATCTCGCACTACTACAAGCCTCATGAACAACTTGATGCAGGGTGGCAGGTAACAACTATTCCCCACAATACTACAAGCACCAATGTAGACTTCCATGGTACTATGGTGTAGAAGACTTTGAATTGATTGAACATTTTCCTAATTTCAGAGAGCCTTACCAGTAAGTATGAGACACCTATTCTCAACATTCTCCCACTAGACAAAGAAATTACTGGCTTCCAATCAACATTCGAAGTCATTGTATCACCAAGACACCTACAACAACATCCAAGATGTCCACCATCTCAGGTAGTAGTTCCAACCATCCTCCAAAGGAAAGGAACAAACCATGGTGAATATGAACCAATCTAACCCAAGACACCTGCAACAACATCCAATAGATAGAAAAGGCTACAAAATATTGCCACCACTCCACCGTGCTCACAAGCTATACAGAAGCATCAATAACATCAACTTCAAATCTTCAACCTAAACACAACCATGAAGACATCCTCCAGAAAAAAATGGAACATCAATTAGAACAACAACCAAGAAACTAACTGCTCCCATCTAACTGACGAACCCATATGATTGAAAATAGCACCTGCAACAAGTGCTAATCCATCCAATCACCCATACCTCAAAGGTATCCACATCAAAAAAATCATGCCACCTACATAGATAACCCATCAACTGGAAATACAAGCTCCATGTGCCAACTAGTCAAAGAAGACCAAACACATCCAAGAACTCACACTACATGGGTAATGCCAAATTTGAAAATATCAAAGACATAACGAGTCTACCAGTCACAACACATAGAAAGTGTAGCCATGTAGTACCAAGGACCATCTATAATGATCTGTAAATCCTGCAACCAATTGTTGCAAGAAAAATATCTCTCAACAATCTTCCACATCTCTCCCACGTTTTCCATATACGACAGAAGAAAGAGATAAAAGAACCTCCATGTTATCACCGAAGTGACAACACATGACCACATACTAGTGATCACCATAGCTCCAAATAGAAATCTCACATCTAAAGTCATATGAATCTAAACATATAGGAAGAATCACCAAAATAAAGAGGAAAAATTTGCAAATCATAAACATGTAGCATTCCCTTCTACATACACATATAAATTTCAAGTAAGATCTCCTTCACAACCGCAATATAAAATCCATAACAACATCCAATCTCGTTCAACCTCAAAAGTTCAAACATAACATATGCATCATGTATCTACATGGATGTAAGCTTGTCAAGGAAGATCAAACTACTCCATTTCCCATCTTAGGAAATAAACCCATAAACCATCTCCTAATATTCCTCATCAATGAATGATATGATAAACTCAAAAGCACAAGGAGATGATAATTCCAAACATCCCTCAAATAAATGCTCCAGAACTAACTACATATCTCAATATCCATATCTATGAAAGATAATGCATATGGAATAATGCTAAACCATCCTCAAATGAATCTCCAAAATCAATCATCATGAATCAACTCAACCCCATGAGAATCAAAGAATGAAACATAAACAAATCTGAAAGATATAATGGGAAAATACCTCTCAAATAATAAACCGTTGAGTAGACCAAGAGTGGGAATGAGAATGCTCCTCCAAGATAACCAAACCATCATGACTCACTCCAAGAAAAATATCCTCATAAGTCTTTGTTGAACTCATGTCCAACCAAGGTATAGGATCCCTAGACTTTCTATTGAGATCCAATCAATTGTAACCATCTCAACAACACTTCTCTCATCTCAAGAGAAATTCAGCCTCACCTCATTCTCCATGTATCCATGGGCACCTACAAATAATCATCTCATGATAAACTCCAAATGCATCACTACACTATCATGAAGTTCTCAAGCATATGACCAATGCACCCAAAACAAAGAGAATCACTAGACCACTGTCAAAGCTCCAATCATTTTAATCAATAACTTATCATGACATCATGATCTTACTATCCCCCTTAGGAGATCCCATGCTCCAAGTGAACATACCATGGTTTCTAGAGCAATGTATCATTCCAAAACTCTAATATAGAATCAAGAGTATATCATGACATAAAACAAGCAAACTCTTTACTAACATCACCTATCAAGAACCAACACCTCAACCCAAAGAACACAAGAGTCCTCCATGGATCTGAGATGCTATACATCTTCAAGTAGTGTATACATGCAAATGCGAAAGAACCCTTCTATAGTAATAGGATCTAAGAGCTCCTCTTAGTAACATTTGCAACACCAAAGAAGATCATTCATTCATAGTCATTTCTAAAGCTTCCATTGAATCGTGACAACCAATCTCTCCAAGAATCATGACCAAGTCAATGCTAAAGCTCCCACTGGAATGTGACAACCGAGCTCTCCAAGCATCATGACCAAACATCTGCTAAACTAAAAATCCTCCAAGTCCACACATCAGCATGTCCATCTGACAACAATACCAAGTGTCACCAAGATCTCCAAACCAAGCAAAAATACCATCATTGTCAAACAAATTACACCAAGTTGAGTATCCAAGCTATTCATGACATTGTGATATGCTATCTAGGTCCCCAACATTGACTATCCAGGTACTCTCGTATCATCCATCCTATCATCTCAAAGCAATCACACCAATGCACAAGTGACCATAGACAAGGCCAACTAACAAGTATGCATCATGACATAATCAAACCCCATGGATATAGATAGTCCACTTCTGAGTTGTCCCACAACAAACATGTAGGTGAAGACATTCCATAATATTACACAACTCTTAGATCCAATCAATATAACATGAAAACTCATCATCACACTGGAAACTGCAAGAATGAGATCTCAAAGAGAATGATCATGTAGACAACATGACTCAAACACTAGATCATACACAAATATGATTTTTCAATCATGTCTACAATCCAAGCACCATAGTCTAGGAATCCAACAAGCATCACCATAGAAATGTTGAGTGACTAATCACGTACCAACACTCCCATACAGAGAAAGCATCTCACCTCCTCTCACCATGTATGAAGCATGCATGCAAAAATTTAACTATCTCATCCAGTAACACCCCAAAAGCTAGGGTCTCAAAAATAGCTTAACTATAGCTCCACAAAACCACAGGTTTTTTTTCTTGACTGTGTAAAACCTAGAAAATGACTATGTTTAAAAAACACCCACTTCACATCTAGAAGAATCAAAAGTCTAAAACAAATAAAACACCATAACAATTAAACCAAAATAATGGATTATCATAGATGAGCATAACCATATATTTTTAGGAAAGTCTATAAAACCCTCAGACCCAAGGAAGATGAATCCAAGCCATGCAAGTACAAAGCATCCATAATAGGAAAAAGTAGTTTAGGAAATCCAAGCCCTTTTCAGGCCATCTCCACAACCACCAACATGTACATGCATTTGAGGGAGACAAGCTATTGCAGAGGCTTCTAGATCATCCAATGATCAACTCCATAGCCTACACACAATCGGGGTAACTAAAAACAATGCCTTCTAATACCAAGAAAAAGGCACCCAACATAAGCACATTACTCCATAGCTAAAAACCAACCCAAGCTTCTCTATATCATCAAGGAGCCTCTCACATAGACACCCAATATGAAATATTTGCTGTAACATAACCAAAAAGAAAAAATCCCACCCCATGCATTAGGATTATTCCGCTATCAACTATGAGCTTCAAATCACATCATTTCAATATGACCAACTTCATTTTTCTTTGTCTTCACCATCCTTCAAGCTGTGTGTTGTCCCCTGAAACTAAAACAAAAAAGAAAAAAACTTCTACTCACCAAAGGATCAATCTTCAAACGATTCCTTTTGATTTGCTTAAGCTTGCTAGACTAAGAAATCTTCATAGAAGGAATACCCAGAACCAAAAAAACACTAGGAATAAGAAAATCCCAGAAGAAGGCTCTAATACCAATTGAAGGGAAATATGGTTCATCCCAGAATGAGCATCTAAGATTAGTATGTGCCTTCAGTAACATTCACTTCTTTAGATAGCCTCAAAAGCTCATACTACTATGCCACAAAGTGGAATCAAACATAGTTCATTTCCCACCATTAATCCTTAGAGGAAATTTTATGCAATTTAAGATCAACTAGTTTCAACAACAAGCATTGAAAAAATTTAGCAAACTGAATCAACAAACATGAAAGATAGAACAAAAGACATGAACACAATGATTTACGTGGGGAAAACCCTTTTGAGTAAAAAACCCCACACTCCAAAAGCATAGATTCATTATATTATTCAACAACAGATAAAGTTACAATTTAATGCATGATCTAAGCCTTTACATGGAGATTTACATCCTATTCCATCTGGAGATAATCTGATAGCATAACCCCCTTGAATCCAGTCTCTCTCTTGCAATGCACTACAACATTCTCTATATATCTATCTCCTCCTACAAATCAGCTTAACCTCTCGATGTCTTAGTACCAACTTGTTGTCTAATGAACATCTCCAGGAATTTGTCATTCAACTTCCAAACTAATAGAACGGTCACAAACAAACTTAATCAACTTTACCTGTCATTCCAAGTCTTAACCACAATACCACATGACCTTTGTTGACTAGCCATGTGATTGTGGTTTGCTTCTACTACTTCGATCAACCACCGCAACAACGTAGCCTACCGCTATACCACAATCCTTTCCAACTAACCAATGCGGGGTCGCGGGTTATGACTCCTCATGCCTCCTCATGTACTATTGTGGGATGGAAGGTTACCTACCACCATATTGTAGGTTCTTTTACATGACTGTCATGATATGGTGGGTTACCTATCACCAACCTACCAGCACTAGCTCGAACCTCCATGGTACTGTAGTGTAGCATATCTTTCCTCATCTCACCACTAACCTGCTAGACATTCTAAACACTATCGCAGGGTGGCGGGATATCCCACACTACCACAAGCCTCATGAATAGCTTGATGTGGGGTGGCGGGTAGCAACTGATCCCTACAATAACAAAAGCACCAATGTAGGCTTCTATGGTATTGTGGTGTAAAAGACTCTGACTTAGCTGAACGTTTTCTTGATTTCAGAGAGCCTTACCACTAAGTTTGAGACACCTATTCTCAACATGTAGATTATAATTTATTCATGACTATGGATCAATAAAGATTAAAAAATGCTATTTTTTGCATCATTGAAGCCTTAAGGTGATTGTGTATGTTGAAGTAGGGACCCTCTTATGTATTGGGAACAATTTATCATTATTATGTTTCTACAAGTACGTATTGTTGTGAATATTGTATGTTTATTATCACTTGTTTTTTTCCACCTTTTTTTTATGACTCTCCTACCATGAGGGATGGAAATAACCTTGGATGACTTGATGATGCAATAATTTATGGGTGGGGGATTCCATTTTTATTGGAATTTCTTTCAAACTTGGAGTGGAGGAACTTGTATACCTTAGAATTATACATATATTCCTAAACTAGAATAAAATGCTACCTTTTTAACTTATAAAATGCATGATATATTATAGTTGTAATGTGTTATTGGATCTTTTGCATAGAATGAAATAATTGATTATATTATTAAGTGGTTGAAACATATAAGAGCAAAAATTTACCCTCCTTGTAATAAAAATAAATAAATAAAGAATAAAATAGAATAAAACACCTACAATGTTAGTTTCTTACTTCCACATATAAAATATTTTTCATATTTAAAATCAATTAGACAAATCCAAAAAAATCATATGAATTCTACATTTTTATTATTTATTTTTCTTTTATGCATATTCATAATATAAATACCATCTTATAAAAAAAAATTACATGGTAAGAAATGTGTAATATGAATATTAAAAAAAAAAAAAAAAAAATTCTATTTCATGGATTTGCTACAAAAGAATATACATTTCATGGATCAAAATCCTAGTCTATGCTCCTCCATTTCTCATATAGGTTTATAAATGCTATGTTCTACTTGTTTTTATATTTAACCTTATTCACTTGTGACCATCATAATTTCATTTTCAATATATTCATAAATGTTAAACATGTACTTGGTTTTATTATATCGTAGTTTAAAATTAAAATACGTTAAAAAATTGTAATAAATTATTGTGTAAATTAATGCTTCAAATTTTGTTAGTTGTAGAATTGATCTCCACATATGTTAATGTGATTTTAGTGCACAAAATAAACTTGACGAATAAAATAAAAAATAGACAACAAAAAAATCAATTAAGAATAGGAGGAAAACACAAGATACCTACCAAAAAATATTCTAACATGAAAACTCAACCTCCATAATAGAAATGAGAGCAAGAGAGTAAATTTTTTTAGTGATGACCTTGTGTTTTATTTTCCCTTTCTTGATTTTCTTAAATAATTTCTTAACTCATTGATAAATGAAATGGAGTTTTTATTTTCCCTTTTCAATTGCAAAGTGTCTTTCTAGAGCTTCTTATTGTGATTGAAGAGTCATAAATGGAATTCTATCAGCTTTAAATCCATCTCTCTTTTGACACCAATGTGGTCTTTGTAGTCAATTCATAAACTTATACTCACACAAGTGGTACATAGAAAATAATAATATCAAAATTAAATGCAATCATCTTTTGTTGTGTGTCTATGGATGATAGCCATACCCCAGTCCAAATAATAAGTAGCTTCCTTAGGTTCCTAATCTCCTCCAATGGAAATAAATTCTTTACATGTTTAGAACACAAGCTAATCAGTAGAATTTTAGTTGGTTATCTTTTAAAGGTTCTAAAATTCATTATGTAAGCTGTTATATATATATGTGTATGTATGTATGTACGTATTTATATATGTATGTATGTATGTATGTATTTCTAGTGTTGTCTACTAATTTTTTAAAAGAGTATGATTATCTTTCATAAAGTTTCTCTGGGTAGGGAATTTGAATTCTCAAAAGTGGAGTCTTATTAGTTGGGACCAAGTTTATAGGCCTAAGAAAAATGGAGGTCTTGATCTTAGGGATTTTGAGTTTGATAGTCAACACTTGGTGCTAAACTTTATTTGGAGATGGTGTCAGCAATATAATCATCTTTGGGATAATTTTTTTTTCCATAAATATTAATGTGATATTGTTGTTGAGGAGGTTCCAAGAATAAATTTGGTTGGAAAGTCTCAATGATTTGGAATACTATTAAAAAGGGAGAATCACTTATTAAGTGGGAATTTTTCTAGATTGTCATTTTTGGTCACAATGCTCATTTTTGGATGGATTCTTGGGATATTTATCCTTGAATTCTCACCTCGTTTGAGTAATTTTTTTTTATTGGTTGGTTGGTTTAAAATATCTAACTTCAAGACCTCTTAGTTGGCGGGGAAAATTTTTATATCCTATTGGAAGGATTTTAATGTTGTCCAATCAGGTAAATTTGATCAAGTTGTTATTTATTCTATTTTGACAAATCAACATTATTGTTCTCTAGAGGAGGTTGATTCCATTTTGTGAGACTAAGATTTGAAGAGGTTTTCTTGTCTCATGGATACCAAATATTATAACAAACGATAAATGGGTAATGGGGTTTTCCTCTGGTGGAAAAATATTTAGCATAATTATTGTTACATAAAGTGTAACTTCTTTATCTAGCATCTTTATCAAAATAAATTTCTTCCTTGGGACAACATAAGAAAAAGAGGTTTCTAGAGACCTTTCAAATGTGTTATTTGTAGGGTTAGTGAGTATTATGTATTTCAAATTTTCTTCCAATAATACTTTTATAAGGGCCTTTGGAGGAAATGGTGGCATATTTGGAATCGACCTCTTTTTCACATTATTTCTCTATCAAAATTTTGAGCTAGCTTGAGATGATCTCCTACTTTGGCCTATATTTTGTTAGTCACCTAGAACATAGGTTCTTTTTTCATTCTCTAGAAAATTTGGTCGGAAATAAATTATTGAATCCTCTAAGGTTATCAAAGCCTAATTAAGTATATTTTATAAAAGGTTTTAGATTATTTTAAGGAAACTCTAATGACTTAGTGTTGTGTGGATACAATCCTACCTCCTTTTGATAATCTAATTTAAAGAAGTTAGATTTGGGGAATTTGATTGGTTTCACTAATCCTAATTGTAGGATCAAACCTTTAATAAGATAATTAGAGAAGGTAAATGGTATCCTTTGCTATTGAATTCTTTTAAAATTAACATTGATGGGTCTTCATGAAGTAATTTGGGTGCAATATATGGATTGGTGGAGTTAGGAGAGATAATTTTGGTTTGTTTCACTTCTTTTTATTTTTTCTATGGGGATTGGTAATAATAATCAAATGGAGGCTTGGGTTGTCCTTATGGCCCTCAAGAAAGCCTCTAAAGTAGGATGTAAAATTTTTATATGCAAGATGAACTTCATGGTTTTAGTTTTCCTTCTTAATAATGGAAATATTTTTTTATTCTTCTTGAAGGTTGTCTTTGTATGTGGAGAAAATTCTTCACTTTTCATGAATTTTTTATTCCATATCTTTTACTCATATTCTTAGAGAGTGGAATGTTATTACTATTTATTTTTCTAAATGAGTGTATAATGTTGATCATAGATAGAATGTTATGGATTGGGGATCCATGTATTTAGTTCATTATTTGTAGTTTCTAAATCTCTTTCAAAATGATTTAGGTTGATGGTTTTTCTTTGTATTTTTTTTGTATGTTCCTTTATGGTTTTGTGACTTCCTTTGATTCCTAGAGATGGTGAATTTGTATAAAACCTAGTTGAATTTTTATTTTACCGGATTTAGTGATAGTTGGTGCTATGTGAAAGTCCTTATGAATTTAGAAAAAATCTAAAATGAATAGAATTATATCTTTTATTTCCAAAATATATTTTTTGAGTTGGATTTAGACTCTTAGTGGATAAATTTTAGGGAGGTAGTGGAACTAAGAGAATACATAATTACATTATAATTGCTAGTCAAGATACAATGAGGAATTACAATGGTTTTTATATGTTCTTTTGAATAGGGGAATATTGAATAAGGCATACATGGAGAGGGCATAAAGAAAGGTAACTAATGGAAAATTTAAATACATGCAATTATTAATAGGATACATTAAAAAATGCAATTTTAGTTATATGGCCTCATGGAAGGGTCTTCCTAAAAAAATAGTGGTGCTATTGAGATTTCTTAGGAGTATTTTAAAGTGGGTGGTCCCATGAATTTTGTAGTGTAGTTTAAGTTTAAAATTTTAAGCTCTAAAATTATGGAAATTGATGGTCTCATAAATTTTAACTAATATTAAATATTTTTTTATGAAGATAGGGTCCCATGATACTTTAAAAGTGTAATAGTGCATTCACTTTATAAATATATTTAATTTCATAAAAATCACATTACATACTTGATCAATAAAATTTATAAATTATTAAATTCCAATATTTTGACAAAGAGTGGTAAATAGAAAAATAATTAAGTCCAACATTAGGAAAATCCCATATATTTAATTAAAAACCCACAATAATTGATTCTATGATAAATATTTAGTTTCTCTTTGATATTTTTTTGTCTATTATTCATTATAAATAAAGATCATTTAAAATGGGTAAACCGACAATAATGAGTCTCATTTGTGGGACATCAAAGTTTTGGATCAAAAAGGGAAAAACAGTTTTCAATCACCTTCATTTGAAGGTTTTTGTTTGAATGAGGGTACCTTAAAATGAATATGACACACACATAACCTTCATTCAAAGGTGCACCTTCATTCAAAGGTCCCTATGATTAAGCATGACTATTTTATTATTTTCCTAGCTCAAGAAAGTGGCTTTGAATGAAGGTTCCTTTTTTGAAGACATTGTTGGTTTTTTTAAAGGTCTTTAGCCCTTACAAGCTATTATATGCAAAAATCAATGCAATATGTGTGAAGTTACAATGCTAAACTTAGGATCTACAACATCAATGACACATTAATACCATGCTAGAGGTCTATTCCAAATGTGCTTCAAATGAAAGTTATGGATAATTGATGTGGATAGTTGGGGCTAATGAGGGGGGAACAAAATAGTTGGAGCCAAGTATGCAGGTTCATAGTTGGAGTCTTAGGGTTTACTCTAGGGTTTATCTTTAAAAGCCATGCTATATTTGTAGGTTTAAATTCTTTTTGAATAAATATTACACTTAGACTAAATGCCTCACAAAAATTAATAGATATAGTCTCCATAGGTTTACATTATCTAGGATTTTAATAATAGTAGCTACTATCCTAGCATTAAAGTTTAAAAATAATTCACCTTCCCACCTTCTATTGATTGTAATTTTTTTGACATGAAAGGAATAATTTATCATTTCATGTGTAGTGTTCACAAAATGCATCAACAAAACCATCCCAAGAAGAAAATGAAGCTAAGAAAAAACATTCCTACCATCTCCTTGCCTTTTAATTTAAATATTTAACAAAAAACTTGATGTATATGTCCCATATTAGAAAAATAACTTTTCCATGAAATCAAAAACTACCCACAGATGTGCACCCTCTTCTAAACAATCACACACATCTTGAAGTTTGGTAAGTGCATGGAAATGAGGGACAAAATGGGGTCTTAAGTGGCCACTTTTTGTTTTGAAATCAAGAAAAATTGATCTTGGATGAGAAATTAAAGATAGTTACACTAAAAATTTGAAGACACAATAAAAATAAGAGTTCTAGTTCTCTAAATCTACTTTCTAAATTACTAATTTATTTTTAAAATGGTTGAGATTAATGTGTACAAATAGGGTGGGCATAAAAATTTCTCTTTTTTTGTCAAAAAACATAACATATCATCTAGTGTGCTCCCCCTAAAATGTTAACATTTTTTAGTATTTCAAAAATCACTTCGGTGAAAAATTAAACACCATGTAGTTTGTGTTTTATTTTTGTGCTAATTTTTTAATGAATATATATTTTTTTTACTATTTTTAAAAGTGGACACATCCTAAAAAAATTGAGCATGCTCTCTCCTAAGTATTTTGGTCTGAACTAATTGAAAATATCTCTATTTACTTCTCTATCTCTCTACATATTTCTCCTTCTATTTCTCACTCTCTTTATCTTTTTCTCCTTATCTCTTGATCTCTCTAGCCCTATCTCTCTCTCTCTCTCTCTCTCTCTCTCCCTCCCTCTTTAGATCCATCTCTCCCTCCCTCCATCTCTATCTCTACCTCTCTTACCATTCCCACATTTCCCTATCTCCTCTTTTTCTCTCCATATCTATTTGTACATCTCTACTTATCTCTATCTCATCCTTTCTCTTTTATTATTTGTCCATATCTCTCCCTCTCTATATATTGTGCTCTCTCTATCCATATTTTTATCTACCTCTATCTCCCTTTCTCTCTACCTCTTTACCTTTTTCTCACTATCTCTCAATATCTCACACACTCTCTCTCTATATATACATATATATATACATACATACATATATATACATACATATATACATGTATATATACATACATATATACATACATACATACACATACATACACATACATACATACATACATACATACATACATATATATATATATGTATCTATATACATATACATACATACATAGATACATAGATATATATATATATATATAATACATACATATACATATATGTATATACATACATATACATATATGTATATATATATATATATATATGTCTATATATATATTTATATACATACATATATATATGTATGTATATATATACATATATATGTATATGCATGTATATATATATGTATGTATGTATATATGTATGTATGTATATATATATATAGATATGTATTATATAGATATTGTAACTATGAGAAATATCTAGGTTAGTAGATTAGTGCATAATAAAAATAAACCCAAAGTAAATAATGAAGTACATAGGAGAAAAACATGAAAAGAAAAGGAAAGAGTTTACCAAAAGTCTTCAACCTCCATGATTGACCTCCATTGCACCTTCTCTATTTACTACAATATGTAGTTTTCCCTCAGATTTTGTGTGAGCAACTTATGACTATGTCAAGACCAAAGCAAATGTTGAAGGATTTGATCTAAATTGCAATACTATGCAACTATGCAACTAGTAAGCAAAGACTAAAGTATGCCTAAAATGCAAAGATGTCAAAATGCTAAGATGTCAAGAGTGCCTAAAACAAATTCGCATGAGGTGTCAAAATGAGACCAAAATTGGCCTTTTATAGAAAATGCAATTTTGGATGAATGACCAAGATTGAAAGTTGACAAATTCCCTAAAATCAATGGACAAGATTCAATATGACAACCCACAATTAGGGTAAGGGAAACATTAGGTCAAATTTGAAATGAGTGGACAAGATTCAATTTTAGAAAATAAAATCAAGGGACAAGATTGCATGTGACAAGGAGACAAGATTGGCACAAAAAAAGAGAGAGCTGGAAAATCAAATAATAATAGAAATTATTTGATTTAAGAGGGAAAGTTGTTATTTTGAATTAAAAATTAATTTAATTCAAAAAGGTGGGGCCATGTGATAGTAAATAATTAAATTAAATTATTTACTTAGAGAGAAATTATAAAGTGGGACAATTTAAATAAATTATTTTATTTAAAATTAGAGGAAAAGTCAAATAAGACAATTAAATAATTAAAGATAATTATTTAATTAGGCATGAAATGGATAAGGTGGTCAATAATTAAATAAATTAAGAAATTTATTTAATTACGAGAAGACTTTATACATTAATGATGTATTTAAACAAATACATAAGATTTATTTATTTAAATAATCAAGAAGAGTTAATGGACCAAGATGATTAAATAAATTTAGGAATTCATTTAATTATGGGAAGACATCAGAGAATTAGTGGCATATTTAAATAAATAAATAAAAATTATTTATTTAAATAATCAAGAGAAATATCTAAGACATGAATTAATTAAATAATTATGAATTATTTAATTAATAGTTGAAAGTGGACTAAAGGACATAATTAAATAATTTAATTATGCTAAGAAGAAAGTGAAGAAAATAGAGCTTGCAAGCCTAGGTCATTTTTATGTGTCTATATTTTTCCCCTCTTTGTCATAATGCAGGTTGTCGCATTGTGACAAAGAAAATTTAGTCAGAAACATGCTTCAACAAAGGTACAAAGTATCTATGCCCCCTCAGGAAAATTTTCAAATTTTAGTTCGGTGATAGAAAAAATTGGAAAGTGTCCCGACAAGCTAATTTGATGACCATAAAAGCAATGGCGCAAATGGTTTTGGATTTTGACATGTTTAAAGTAGTCAACAGGTTGGTCAAAGTTGGTCAAAAGAGCCTCCATTAATAAAATTTTGAAGAAAATCCCACTTTGACCCTATAAATAGGTTGAAAATGGGTAAAAGTTAATTCATTTTCACTTTCACACTTGTAAATTGGAGATCTCAGAGCTAGGAGATCGCACACGAAGATGGTGATTCTTGTGACCGAGCACCGTAGATACATCGTCTAGACCTTCCGACGGCCAGAGGGCGTAGAGACACTGGTAAGTACACCTTGCCCAATTTGTACTTTTATCATTTTTTGTGCATTTTTAGGGTTTTTAGGAAGGTCAACAAATGTGCCACGAGGGTAAAAATACAAAGCTATGTCACACTTTCAGCCAACTCATCAGCACAACTAAATTTTAGTATTTATAACTAAAAATTAAATTTGGTCAAATATATGATCTAGTAAGATTTGTTCTAGATAATTTAAATACTTCCACAACTTTTCCAACTAAAATTGTTGGCTAAATGAAAATGTAGCACCACTTTGAGGCCAAGTTACTAAAAAAATGAAACTATTTAAAAAAATTAATATTTCAACAACTCCTACTCATATAAATAACATTTTTAAAAAATGTAAAAATACCCTTTTGTAGATCCATAAATATAGTTTTAAAATATATATTTATTTTAATAAATTATTATTTTTTTATTTTTTTAATAAAAGTAGGTTATCAACACAAAACTATTAGGTTGATTACCATGCTAAGAAAAATACTAAAAATTATTATTTAAAAAAAAAAAATATGATGCCCTAGTTAAAAGAATCAAGATTAAGATAGCATAATTTATTTTCTATTTTAGATAAATATTTAATATAAAAGTTGACGTCGACTAGAAACAACCATGTTTTATTTCACACACATTCAAATATTTATTTAAAAATATATATTTATTAAAATTTCAAAAATATATATCCATGCCCTAAAGTTTCTAGTTATAAATATACACAAAAAATTTGAAGGAAAAAAAAAACTACTATATAAAGCTTGACGTCTCATGTAACGTCATTTTTTAGCATTTTATCAACAACTAAATTATAGTGTTAATTTATAAAAAATTATATTCAAATACTTTTTTAATTTTTTCAAAAAAATAAAAACATAAAATATACTGAAAAATACACATTTTATTAGTTTACATCATTTCAAAATTCAAAACATATATGCCACTTTCTACTGATTGAAGTTGAAAAGTTAGATCACTGTTGGCCATTTCCTTTATAAAAGTGTGACACAACTTTGTACTTTTACCCATGATGCATATGTGTTTGTGTAAGTTGCATTTGATGCATCACAACACAAACGCCAAGGACACATTAGGTTTCCAATTAGGTGTGACACATTTTCCAATTATCGAGACGCATTCGCCATTTCACACCACAAGTGAAAGTTTAAGCAACACATTCAAAGGATTGCAACACATGTGATTGGTTAACTGATGCATTTGCAAGATTGTGACAGATTTGGTTGCCAATGACGCATATGAGGCATGGATCGATGGAAGTGATGAAGATGACACATTTGACAGTCAAAACGACGCATCTGCCAGATTGCGACGCAAGTGCTGGATGGAACGACGCATACACCAAGCCATGACGCAAATGAAGTCAATGTGACACATTTGAGTTTGACCATGGTTGACTAGAGTTGACTTAGTTTAGGCCCATTTTTTGCTTCTGTTTAATTAGATAGATAGTAATAATTATTTTCGATACTGTGCTAACTCTCGTTTCTACATGTGCAAAACTGATTACCACTGATCTATATGTACGAGTTTAGGCCATTGACTCATGGATTTATGGACCAGCTACGAGACAGGGAGTGGAGATGACTAATGTGGCTGGGGTTATATTACGTTGCCTATATGCCCATTATCTGGGCTAATAAGGGGATTCTGATAGCACTCTACGAGAGATGGCATTCAAAGACTTGTTCATTTCACTTTCCAATGGGGGAGGCCACCAGTACATTAGAGGACGTGTACAGGATTTTGCATATTCTGATTAGAGGTGAGTGAGTGGTGTATGATCCACATCAAGGAGTGCAAGCCATGACAAAGCTATATGAGGTAGATGATGCTACAGGCCTTAGTGTTGAGGGATATGAGATTTGATGGAAGTACCTGGCTGAGCACTATCCATGGTGGGATGACATGTTATGCACTTTTATTGTTAGAGTCCTCATTCCATATTATTGGGAACATAGGTTCCCGATCGAATGGGGAGATGTGCTAGTGCGCATGCGATGAGACATGACATTTTTTGCATGGGGGCCCTATTTGCTTGGTATGCTATATCACCTGTTGCATGAGGTATCCTATAGGGGTGTGCATAACATCAGCTGCGACATGACCTTACTAATGATCTAGGCTTGGGAGCATATTCCTATCTTCATCCACCGATTAAGAGGCCACAGTTAGCAGATGGGATACCTTATATGTATCTATATGCAGGTGCTTTATAGTAGGCGAGAGTTTGTGAGATGAGTTTCTGGCAACACAAGATTGACATGATGACCTCATTTATCTGGAGGCTGTACAGGGATTGCATGCAGTGGGCTAGAGAGGGCAATCATTTGGCATTTTGCAAATAGTTTCAATATCTTATTAGACGGATAGTACAGTTGCAACTCATCATTGAGATGTAAATTCCCTAGTGGGTACTATGTCAGTTCAGGGAGCAATAGGGAGTACCTATGGGGACCGCAAAGTATGCGAGATCATCACAAGAGTCTGCATGGGGTCCCGCCATATCAGTACTATTTTCTGAACAAAAAATAGATGGATTGATAGCACAACCATGGGGTTGGAGTGGAGGGCCCACAGATCCAAGGACATCTGTAGATTATGACTTATGGTGGCAGTCACACAGATCTATTCCCTTGACAGATCCGGATGGACCAATACCTGTGGATTGTAGATTAGTTATACCGCGGGTGCATCGAGGAGGCCGAAGAGGTAGAGGGAGAGACGAAGGATGAGGATGCAAAGGGAGAGACAAAGTTCGAGGAGATGGGGGGAGAGGAGGTGGAGATGACAAAAGAGATGGTGGAGTTGGCAGGATGAGGAGAAGAGGAGAGGACAGAGTGAGGCAGGCGAGGAGAGTAAGACAAAGTGTGGAGAGGACGACCTTATATGCTATCCCCAAGGTGTTAGAGGAGGAAGAGAGAAAAGAGGTAGAGAGATAGCTAGAGGTGAAGATGCCAAGAGGAGGAGAGAGCTAGAGAGGTAGAGGCATAGATGGAGGTGCATGTAGTGGAGGAGAGGAGTTGGTGGATGACGATGAGCTGGATATTGGGGATGAGATGGATGAGGTAGGAGGCTATGTAGAGGAGACTAGCTTGAGGTTACACATGTTGAGAGGGATTAGAAAAAGATTTAGCAGTGAGAGATTGAGAGTTGGTGTAGTCAGTTTGCTCAGTTGTGTACATGGCCAGTTATTGATGTGGCGAGGGAGCTAGCCAGGGTCAATGCAAGAAGGGGCCAGTACAGGATGTTATATGAGAGAGCAGTGCCCGCTGATTATAGGGAGCCTGGGTTATCTAGATCATACAATAGGACATGGATAGGGTTAGGGAGTAGCAGTCGCACACACAACAATTGCAGCTAGAGTAGTGTGGGTGGCTCTACCTCTTCAGGACATACATTAGGTCACAGGTCCCACCACTCTCACAAGAATTCTTGAGGACATAGGTCTAGCCATAGCCATGGGTCATCTAGTTCAGGGAACAGATCAGAGCATAGTCAACCTCTAGTTATAGATCCATCGACCTCTCAGACTCATGCCGAAGTAGCCTCACAGACTCGTGTTGCAGTTACCATGATAACATCATTATCAGTTCCTATCACTGAGCATCAGTCACCTCTGTATTCTCCTTGTTGGGATGAGGAGAGTTTAGCTTAGGGAATTTGACATTGTTATCTTATTATCATGTTTCAGACATTATGTTATGACACTTTCATTTTGACCATCGAGCTCGCAAGCTCTATTTTTGGGATATTTCATGACTCTATCCCGTGACATGATTTTTTTGAGATTATATATGATGTAGTTTTGATACAACCTATATGCTATATGTTATGTGATGATGCATTATGATTTGATTATATCTATGATATATGCCTCTATGATGATGATTATGATGATGTGTTTTATATGTCATGTGATGTATGTAGTTATGCTATTTTATGATAATATGCCATGATGATGTTATTCTATGAATGATGATTATATGATGATGATAATGATGTTCTATATGGATGCATAATGTATTGATTCTAATGAATGCCATGTTTATGATTATGAATGCATTGATGTATGACTATATGTATGGATAATGCAACATGTGATGTCTTATGATGTGATGTATAGGTATTAATGATATGGATGATGTATGCATTTACATGTTATGAGAATGAAAATTGATGAATTCCAATGATATTGTAATGATACAAATGGAAATAGGTGAATATGTAATGAACTAATACAATGTCTATATGATCATGCATGCAATTATTTCTGTATGTCACAGGATATCATCAAGAGACAGACAAGGCGAGACGATGAGACAGAAGAAGATGAATGTTAGTGCCTAGACCAAATCCTTCAACATATTACCATAGGAATAACAATTGTTTCTCTTAATCATCATTGGGAGGATTATTTTAATGGCCAACAAACACCAATATATGACATAGATCAAGGGTGAAAGGTCATATGATCACATGAAACAAGCAGTCATAGACAAGGATGATCACAACTCATACCAAGAGTGTAATTGCCCCAGGATTTTTTTCACAACCAACCACAAACATAAAAGGATAGTAAAGACAATAAAGACAAGTCATGAAATGTCATTGCTCTTCTAAATCCTATTGCTAGGATATCCTCGAGGAACTAGCAACATGACTCCCTGAAAAAAAGGACAAGACAAGCCAATCATCATGATACATCGATACTTCTCTATTGCCAGGACATCCTTGAGAAACTAGTAGCATGATGAAAGATCCAAGGACAAAATGACAAGATAGTGTTTTCCAAGTGTTTTCCCAGTTTGATTTCCACCAATGCCGTTTGAGGTGTTGTCGTGTCAAGATGTCAAGTTGAAATGTCGATGCTGTTCAGGTTTTTGATAGTCGAGATGTCAGGTGTTTTAATGATTCTAAATGTCGAATGCCTAGTTGTCTCAAGTTTGTAATGATGTCTAAATGAGGAAGGATGAATGCCAAGGTTGCCAAGTAATGCCAAATTCAGGAAGGACACATCTTGAATGATGTCGATATCAAGAGGAACGATTCTCAGATGTCGCGAGAATCCCTCAAAATTCTAGATGACAGTGACGATGCCTAGGAAGGACACATCCTAAGGCATAGATGAGAGAGGCTATTCTCCAGAAGGACACATTTGAAGAATAACCAAGAGTTGATAGTTTGACTGGTTTTGACTAATTTTGACTGATGGTGACTGAGCTTGACTTGTTTTGATGGAGTTGATTTGTGTGCTAGTGCAATGTCATGAACCCTAATGGACTGATCTAGTGCGGCCTCGGGGGCTCATCGACTGATGGCCTTTCCTATGTCATACACTTAGAGACCTCGTGGTTTGACACAACCAATGAATTTGTCTTGATGACCAAAGATTGAGTCATGATTTTATTTGGACAAAATTGAAAAAACTGACAAAATGTCTCAAGGGCCCAAGGATGAGCCTTGCCTATGTAGAAAATGCATAAAGATGACATTGTTTAACAAATGACAAAGACTGACTGACATGACTAACTTTGACTTTGTTTTTGGGATTTTTGAGTGTTATTTGGATGTTTTTGTGTTTTTTCCATATTTTAATTTTTTTTTGGATTTCTCTAGGACATTTTTTGATTTTTAGGTCTTTTTCCAGGACTTTTTATGAATTTTAGGTCTTTTTCAGGACATTTTCAATTAACAGGACCATGTGTGATACCCATTGTAGTTAGGCATTAAGGATTGCCCCTAGTCAGGTCAAAGACTAGCCAAGTTTGAAGGATATGAAAAAGGATGCATTTGGGGTGACAAATGGATGGTATGCAAGACCTGATGTCAACCATTGTCAACCATGGATAGGAAAGGTATAATGTCATGACAAGTGTTGTGATGGTGTCAAAAAGTGGGTGTTTATTATGGACTAAGGTAGATAGAGTAACAATAGATGGCAGAGCAATGACTGACTACACATGGCGTTTGTTTGCTAGGTTTTCACCATGGTATTTATCCAAAGTGCCTGTTTACTAGGTTTTCACTATTGGAAAAATTTATTTCTCTTTACTATTTTTGTCATTTTTTCATTTTTTTGGTGTCAACAAGATGCCTATTTGCTAGGTTTTCATTAGGGTGATGATTTTTTTAATATTTTTGAAGGTTTTTAGCCTAGCTCTCTGATGCTATGTGTAGAATTTTCAGAGATGTAGACTGTTGATGGGCTTTGTCAAATTTTCATCATTTGGAGTAGCTAGTTGATAAGCTCCAGAGCCAAATGAGGCAGTAATGATATAAAGACCCAACCAATTGGGCTCGAACTTTCTGGGTTTCTCTCTATCAAACTAATTCTTAGGATTTTGCATTAGGACTAGGTCACCAATGTCAAATTTTTGGACCATTAATTTCTTATTGTAGCTTTTGTAAAGGCAGTTTTGATATGCCTATAAATGATTCAAGGCATTATGTCTAATTTCTTCTAACATCTCCAGTTCATGTAGTCGTGACTATCTATATTATTCATCATCGATTAAGCCCTTCATGGAGACTCTTAATGATGAAATTTCAACCTCGATGGGTAGGATGGCTTCAACTCTAAAGACCAAGGCGGATGGCATGGCTCCAGTGGGTGTGCGGATGCTGGTGTGGTAGGCCCACAAAGTAGGGTTGAGTTGAATGTTCCAGTCATGGCCAGCATCATTAACTACCTTCTTAAGAAGTTTGATAATTATCTTATTAGATGTCTCAGATTGACCATTTCCTTGTGGGTAGTACAGTGTGGAGAAATGGTGCTGGATGTGGAAGTGTTCACATAACTCATGAACGCCTTGATTTTTGAAAGGACGCTCGTTGTCTATGATGATGGATTGTGGAATACCATACCAAAAAATGATTTATTTGAGGACAAATTTGGAAATATGCTTGTTGGTTATGTATGTAAGGTGAATGGATTCGACCCACTTAGTAAAGTACTTAGTGGCGGTGATAATGAATTTATGGCCATTAGAGGAGGTGGGATGGATTTTTCCCACAAGGTTGAGTCCCCATTGTGCGAAGGGCCAAGCAGAAGTAATCGATCAAAGTTCCTATGCTGGTGCATGAATCAAGTCACTATGTATCTAATATTGGGGACACATTCTAAAAAACTCAAGTGCATCTTTTTCCATTGTCGGCCAGTAATACCCAAGTCTCGTGATTTTCTTATCTAAGGTAGGGCCACTTGAATGGGATCCACATATACCCTCATGTACCTCACGTAAGGTTGTTCATGCTTTATCAGTGTCTAGACATCGAAGAAGGGTATTGTCAAAGCTACAGTGGTATAAGGTATCACTGATTATGGTGTATCAGGCAGCTTTGCAGATAAAAGATTTTTGTTGGTTATTGGATAAGTTAGGGGGAAGGGTCTGGGACTGGAGATACTCATAGACATCTTGATAGCATGGTGAGTTAGGACCAATAAGCTCACAAACCATTTTTGACTCTAGGATATCATATGTAGGAACCAAAAGTTGCTCCACCAAGAACTCAAATTGTGGCACATTGCTAGGAATGTCTAGGAGAGATCCAATTGTAACCATTATGTCTGCCGCCTTGTTTTGTGCCCTAGGAAATTGTTCAAAGGAAAGCTTGTGGAAGTATGTTTAAAAGCTATCAACCATTCATTTGTAAGGCATTAAATTTTCATCCTTGGTTTCATATTCATCATTGACTTGGTTGATGGCCAACTAAGAATCTCTGAAGACTAGAAGATTTTTGATTTTCCATTTTATGGCCATTTGAAGTCTTGTGAGAAGTGCCTCATATTCTACAACATTGTTTGTACATGGAAAAGCAATGCGAAATGACTTCAGAGTGGAATTTCCTTATGGTGTGATAAATAATATACTCACTCCTGAGCCATGACTAGTATGAGATCTGTCAAAATAGAGTTTCCAAGGTGATTTAGATTTTGCATGAAAGATTGAATCATCTGAGAAATCTACTATTAATGGGTGATCGCCTTGTATAGGTGCATCTTCCAGTTGATTTTCTATCACTTGTCCTTTGATGGCCTTTTTTTCCACATATTGTATGTCGTACTCACTCAGTATCATAACCTACTTTGCCAATCAGCCTGTTAATGCTACACAAATGAGGAGATATTTCAAGCGATCAATCTTTGCCACTAGTTGTGTCTAGTGATTAAACATGTAGTGTCTTAACTTCTGGGTGGTGAAAATAACTGCTAGACATGCACATTCTATGGATGTGTAGTTGAGTTCATATCTGACTAATGTCCGACTGATGTACTATATTTCCCTTTATTTTTCATCATGGTCATTTTGTGCCAGTAATGCCCCTAGTGCTGAGGTGGTTGAAAAAAATATATAGGATCAAAAGCTTTCCTTCGATAGGTGGCATTAAGACAAGTGGTGACAATAGATAGTCCTTTATTTGTTAGAAGGCCTCCTGACATTTGTCAGTCCACATGAAGGGGATAATTTTGTGTAGGAGATATTGAAATGGTTGGCACTTGTCTGCTACTTGTGCAATGAATCTTTAGATAGACTATAGTATGCCTTGTAATGTTCTCAATTCACTGATTCCTTTTAGAGGAGGCATATCTAATATGGCTTTCACTTTGGCAGGATCAACTTCAATGCCTCTGCTAGAAACTATGTACCCCAAAAGTTTTCTTGTTGTCACACCAAAGACACATTTCTTCAGATTCAGGCAGACCTTGTACTCTTCCAGTCTTTTGAAATTTTTTTCTAGCACATTTAGATGGTCCTTGCATGTTAAAGACTTTTCCAAAAGGTCATCCACACAATCTTCCATTAGTTTGTGCATCATGTCATGGAATATTGTTGTTATGGCTCATTGATATGTGGCGCTTGCATTATTGAGACCAAAAGTCATGACATTCCAACAATATGTACCCCAAGGACAAGTGAATTCTATTTTATGTTGATCTTTAGGGAAAATATGAATCTAATTATAACCCGAGAAACCATCCATGAGGGACATCTCGTATCCTACTGTAAGGTCAACAATGATGCCTATATTGGGTAATGGAAAGGTAATCATTTGGACATGCTTTGTTCAAGTCTCAAAAGTCTGTGTAGATATGGATTTGACTGTTTGGATTGGTGATAGGCACAAGATTTGATATCTATTCAACATAGTCTATTGACCGTATGAATTCCACGTCTAGAAATTTCTTAAGTTCTACTTTGAATAACAAGGCGATTTGTGGGTACATCTTACATAGCTTCTATTTTACTGGCTTGACATCTAGAAGTAAGAGAAACTAGTACAAAACTAGTTCTGGATCCAACCCAGGCATATCGACATAGGACCATGCAAAGTTAATCTTATGCTCTGAGAAGAATTTGTGAAATTCAGGTTTTTCTTCTTTTGTCAAAGATGCTGCAAAAAGGACCATTTTAGGATCTTTTGTTGTACATATGTTGACTTCCATGGTGTCCTCAATGAGTATTTCTGATTTTTCTTGTGTGATAGGGAGAAAGTCCAATCCTCCATCCTTGGGTACCTCAAAGAGGTTTTCACCCTCAGATACGTCCTTTATTTTTACTTTTTTATCGTCAAAAGGTGCCTTTTAGTTTTCACCTAAAGACGTGTCATTTTTGTTTTATTTTTATTTTTATTTTTGCAACTAGAGGATGGTGCAGTTTCCCCAAAGTATGTTGCACAATTCAGGTCAATAGAAAATCCAACCTTATGGTTTCCAAATGGTATGCCCTCATGAAGTCCCATGAATTCTGTAATGGTCTCATCATTCTGAAATATGTCCATAGTTGGCAGGCTTTGTTGATCCCAGTCAATTAGCTGTGGGTATACTAATGAGATACCATCATCAGTATTGGTGAATGATGCAGAAAGCATGTAGATGGATTCAGAAAGGGTGAATATGAAATTGTCATCTTCCAACTCCCAATCAAATTCTATCTAGTATTCTCCTTCACTTATTTCATACTCATTATCAAAGTAGGGGACAAAGGGGTTGGAATCACGGTTGGTAGTGTCATGTAGAAATTCAAATGAATCTGAATGATAGTCACTAGGATTAGATGGATGGATAGGTGTGTCAGGATGAGGGTTAATGGGATCAAAAGATGACTAAGGCTTATCATTGTTCGGAGAAAAAGAATCTACCCCAATCTACTCTTTTCTTTGGGATTTCAGGGTTGTCATCATTTTGTGTTGGGTCAGTTTTAAACATTTGCTAGAATATTTCTTTGAAAGTAGGCTCACCAGGTTCTAGGAGAAATTCATCAAGGAAAAAGTCACTTAAGGATCTACAGGAGCCGAATTCCCATTCGTGTGAGTCAGTTTTGGTAAGGGAGTCTTCAATAGTATCGACACTTATGGAAGCATTCACTCTCTCACATGAAAGTACATTGGTACTTTGATTGCTAGTTTTGAGTCTACTTAACCATAACCCAAGGTATTTTCATCTTCTAGAAGGCATTAAAGGTTCTCGCATCCTAGTTTTATTTTTACCAAGGCCACTATTATTGTCATAGCCTTTTTCTTTCATTATTTCATAGCCTTTGCCATATATCTGTACTGGTAATGGGGGTAGATTTTCTTGGTCTTTGTAAATACAGGACAATATGTCTTCAATTTATTCTTTGTTCATGTTGCCCCATTTTATGAATGTTGTTGTAGGAGGAACCTTGAAAATCTCTTTAGGATCCATTCTGAAACAAGGTCACCCATAAGCCTTAGGAGACTTGGGTATTTTAGTGATGTAGTAAGCCGTGTTCAATTTAAATTCTCCACAACCTAAGTCCTGGATCTTGACATCAGGATCAACCTTTGGGATGGGGGAAGATGGCATGGTGGATGAAGGAGGAGTGGAAATGAATAATTTAGCAAGTGTGGATGGATTGATGAATTTTGAAGAAGAGGAGGTCGAAGCTTCTCAGTTAATAGGAACTTGATGTTCTGAAATACCCCTTAGATTGGTACAATATTGAAAGGGATTGGGGTCTCCATAAATGGTGATTTCGGTGCCATCAAAAGGAAACTTCAGACATTGGTGGTAGGTAGATGGAACAAATTTTAAGGTGTGAATCCAAGGTCGACCAAGAAAAATGTTATAGGGTAGTTCAAGATCTAGGACTTGACAAGTTGTATCCACAATGACCAGCCCAACTCTGATAGGAAGAGTGATAACACCTCGAGAGGGACGTTCTTCATCATCATACACCTTTATAAAATTTCTCTTTGTAGTGTTCACACAAACATCAGGGAAGCCTAGAGCTTTGACCAATTTTAAGGAACAAATGTTCAATCATGCTCTGCCATCTACTAAAACTCATTTGACTTATGTTTATCGATAAAGACTTCAATGTGTAAGGCATCATTATGATTGGATTTTGGTGAAAAATAGTCTTGTTCTTAAAATGTTATGTGATGAGGAGTGGTCAAGTATCCAACCATGGCCTTGAACTGGTTGACATGAATATCCTTAGGGACAAAATACTCTTGCAAGGTTTTTTCAAGTATGGATTTGTGCGGAGGAGAAATGCATAGCAAATCTAGTATGGAGATTTATGCAGGTGATTTTCCCAATTGGTCAATGAGATTAAACTTTCCCTTAGATTGTGACTATTTAGCGGATGGACTAGGTTGTGATTTTTTAGTAGATGGACCTGGTATCTAATGATTTTTGGCTACCTAGGGGGAGGAGGACCAACTATGGTGACTTTTCCACCACGGGTAGTGACGTTGCATTTAGGCGCTCTCCTCATGGTAATTGTATTGACATATTCATCAGTCGCTCGGACATTATTAATGATGGTTCCACCAGAATAATCAAAGGAAACACAAGTGAAATTGGCTTGATTATTATTAGTCTTTGGACCCGATGTAGAGGCTTTATTTGAACCATGATCCTGTAGTGGGTTTTTGTGAATAGTATGGTCTACGTTTGACGCAAATTTTTGTCCACCTATTTCAATTGTACGATTTTCAATAAGGTCTTGTACCAAATTTCTTATTTGTTGACAAGAGGAAGTTTTGTGTCCTTTAGCGCAGTGGTAATCACAGAAAGCGTTGTCATCCCACCATGATGGCTTAAATTATCCTGGGTCATATGGCTTGGTCTTCTAATGTGATGACACCATTTTGAAGGAGCTTCTTAAGGATATCTTCGATTGGTTCACCCAAAGGGTGTATGTGTGACTTTTTGGAAATTGTCTAGGTTGACGAGGCTTCCTTTGGTTTTGATTGTTTTGACTGTTTTGATTATTTTGATTAGTTTGAATAGCATTTGCAGCAGGTGTCGGTGTGATCAATGGTGCGTTTTGCGGTTGAGCTCCCTTGAGAGTAAGTACAGGACCCATTGTGTTTACCACCTTAGCGTCAACAATTCCATTGTTGGTTATTTTTGTTAGGAGGTGGGTTCGTGTTCGTGTTCTTGGTGCCATATTTAAGTTCTCCTTTAGCAATAAGGGCCTTTTCCAGTTGGAATCCTCTTTCGACTAAGTCTGTAAAGGTTGTGCAACAATGAACTTGCAAGCCATATTTTAATGGGCCTAGGAGGTTTTGGAAGAACATGTCGACTTTTTCCTTCTCTAGTATTTCAATATGGAAATGACTTGCTAAGCTTCTCCATCTTTGAAAGAATGGAATAAAGGTTTCACCAGTATCTTCTTGAGTGAGTGTGCATAAATTGGTGATGGAGACATCAGTATCAATGTTGTAGGCATAATTTTGCACAAATTTTTCTACAAGTTTGTACCATGACTTTATTC
Source organism: Sequoia sempervirens (assembly GCA_007258455.2). Taxonomy (NCBI): domain Eukaryota; kingdom Viridiplantae; phylum Streptophyta; class Pinopsida; order Cupressales; family Cupressaceae; genus Sequoia; species Sequoia sempervirens. The sequence continues at coordinate 513,370,900 of VDFB02000003.1, forward strand.
CCTTAGGAAAAGTGGCAAACCATTCAAGTGCAGGACCAACGAGACTCCTATGGAAGATTCTCATCAGATAAGTATGTTCATAAGAAACGTCCACGCAGATAGTGGTAAAATCTCTTATGTGTTCGAGGGGATTTGTCTTTCCCTTCTACTTAGTAAAGTTTGGCACCACATATCCTGGCGGAAATTTTGGCATGTATAAATTCATGTCAAAGGGATATGGGCATAAGTTATATGTCATGTGTTGCTTTATATTGGACATTTGCATGGTCTCAATTTATTTTTGCATGTTTTCTATTTGAGCTGTCAAGGTGTCAATTATAGGATTGTTTGTTGCATCACACATAGGAGTGATGGGTATCCTATGAGTTTCAATTTGTTGGGAGGACGTGTTCTGATTTTATTGTGGAATGTGTTGTTGTGAGATGTATGATAGTTTTGGTTGGAAGATTGTTGGTATTGCGAGTCTTGATTAGGGATGTGTTGATGGGTATGAATGTGTGAGGCATATGTGGGAATGTGTCCTCCTACAGTATTAGTCGATACTTGTGGGATGTGTTGACCTTGAATGTTTTGGTGTCCAAATGGAGTCATATGTTGTGTAATTGATTACCTTGTCTAAATTGGTAGAATTTTCCATGGGGAATGTTGGTGTTTTTCCTTTGGGGAATATGAGTATTGGTGTTAAGCTACGATGATGTGCTGACGTTTGGTTGGGGTCCCTGGATGGAAATATGTCATTTATTTCTCCCAAAGGGGTTGAATGAATTTGTTCCCATGACATTGTCTGAAGTACCAATAAAAGGATTTGATGATGATATTCCAATGGCACTAGATGAAGCTCCAAATAGGGGGTTTTAAGAGCTTTCCCCCATTGTTGAGGATCCAAAGGTAGCTCCAATTGACTGTAATGATGTTGTTGACATGTTAGGCATTGATTGTGACATGGGTTGTGACACGGTTGGTGTCCCTCCAATGGAAGTTTCATTGATTGTGTTGGAAGTGTTTTGAATGGATGTGTCATTAGAGGTAGCATTGATATTGCTTGTGGCAATTTGTGAGGTGGCGCCAATGTTATTGTTAGCATTGTTTTTAGGTTGACTAGTGTAAGAAGCATTGTTTGTATTGTTGTTGTTTGCATAATGACTAGGAGAGGCCACTCTTAAAGTGTTAATGTCAAACCCATGTGGTAATTTAGCCCCTTGGTCTAAGAGCATGGCTAGATATCTATCCAGATTTTGCAAGACCAAATCCTCTACAAAGGATGCCACCTCAAAATTTTGGGCTGCAGCTTCTAAGTCTTCTACATATACTTGTATGTTTTGGTCCCTTTGTATAAATGGTTTGAAGGGATTGTGTGAAGAGGATGGCATGTTCATGTCGCTAAAAGGATTGATAAGGGATGTTTCTTGGTTCATTTTTTGATTCATGTCATTGGAAAATATATAAGTGCTAGTGTCTTGTCCAAAATTAGCCATTTGTCTTCTTTTTCTTTGAAGCCTAGTCTCAACCATATAAGGAGTTGTTCAAATGCGGAAGAGGAAAATGACAACTAGATGATGGTAATGATATGCAACTATTTTTTTGGATTTTTTTGAATAGGGGATGCAAATGCAACTATATTTTTGGATTTTTGGCAATGAGGAATACACTATGACAATGTTGTCTTAAGGGAATGACTAATGCAAAAAGGACAATGAGGACTAAGATGAAAGGTATGACCCTAAATTTTTGGTATTTTTGGAATAAAGGATGCAAAATGAGGACTAAAGTATGCTAATGCAAAGGTTTAAATTTTGGAAAAAGTTTACTCAACCACTCAAAGCTATGTCTATGTCTCAATTTTGGAATATCAAAGGACTTGTTTGAAGGACTAAATGACAATGAAAAGATGACTACGTGAGGTTTCCTAACTAGAATTTTGAGTTGGAAAGTCTCACAAAAGGACAATGACTAAGCGAAATAACGATGACTAAGTCTAATGACAACCTACTCTTGAAGGAAATTATTTTGCAAAGTATGGTGAATTTTCATATTCTAAAGCCTACAAATGAAATGAGAACCTAAAGACTGGTTTATGACTGAAATGATGAAGTCTAAGGATGCAACTAAAGATTTGCAAGGATGGGCTTATGGTAAAATGCAAACTAAGAATGCAAAGAATGAAGGATTTAAGCAATTTTCTTTCTAGTTTTTTGACAGAGGCTATTGGAAAAAGATGTTTGATGACAAATTGGACAAGTTTGATCTCGGGTTTTGGACAGTGACAATGTTTTTGTTTTTCCAGGAAAATGCATCATTTCAGGTCACAGATGCATTTTAGTTTGTTAGATGCATCACAGTTTCAGCGAATGCGGCTCTTCAGGAGGTAGATGTAGCTCAATAAAGCAATTGTGGTGTTTTGTAAATCAAATGTAGTGTAGTACAGGAAAATGTGTTGCATAGAATAGTAAATGCGGCTTATCAAAGTGAATACGTTACATAAAGTGTCAAATGTGGCGTAGAATAGCGAATGCATTTTAGAAAGTGTCAAATGTAGTGCAGAATAGCGAATGCGTTTCAACAAATGCATTGTAGCAGAATGAGTCTAGTTTGTTTGCAATTTTGGCAAAAAAATATGAATTGTTTCAAGTTGAATGATTATTTTCAGATCTGTGAAAGGTGTTTGTTTGTCTCAATGTCTTCAAAAAACACTTGGCAAGCACAATATCTTGTCTTTGAAAATATCAAAACATGCAAAATGAAGACAAGCACACTGCTAGGTTAGGCAAGGACAATATTTACTAGATTCCATGTGGGTTTCCCCAATCACACTTATTCTCAGTGGATGAATTCAAAAGCTTAGCCACACGGACTCCCCCTTACAGTGCATTCATTTCTTAGGTCAACTAAGCTTCCATCCCCCATAAAAATCCCATGGCAGGCTGATCACCTCTACTAAGAACTGCGAGAATGTGGATGCATTCACAATGACTATTGTTGCACTAGCAAATAGAAGGATTTTGAAAACTACACAAATTTTTTTAGTTCGGGACCCCTGTTTGAGTGGCCACACATGGGGAAAGATTAGCTCTAATAGGGAGGAACTCCAACCTGAAGAGGTTACAATCAATAATGTTTTGGGGAGTTCACTTCTCCGTGTGACACATCCAAACTCGTAAACCTAAGCTTTCCATTAGGGTTCACATTTATATACCGGTCAGGGGTAGCTTGGCCAAAGAGCTCCATTGCCAGTTTGAGTCACCTTGGGGTGAGTACTTTTTCCCACCAAGGAAGGTCCAATTCCTAGAGCCAATAACAGTCTCTCTTGCACCCAGGATTGCATAAGTGCACAAGGGGAGATGATACTTCTATTATTGAATCAGGGTAACACATAAAATAGATGGGTCTGGTTTTTTGATCACCTAGTTTGCACAAGGTGAGAGCATAATCACCTACCACCTTCAAGGAAAATCAAGCAAAGTTCTTTTAACCTCCTAATTAAATTTAAATGAGACAAGAAAATGTTCTTTTTAAAGCACTAATGGAAGTTTTTTCTAATCTAATACAAACACAAGAGGTTTCAAAATAACATGATTGGACATTCGAACCTATAAAACCACTTGTTAGTAGTCTAAAAATATGTCTTGGACCCACAAAAAATTCAATGCTACATGTTGCAACAACAAATTAGTAACCTACAAAAACCTCTAAACTATTAACTTGAAATAAGAAATATGGAAAATTCTGGAAAAAATTGAAAATAAAAATTTACCTGGTAGATGTGTCACAGTAGAGAAAATGCATCGCTTTGCAAGTTAGATGCATCTCGGGGAAAAATATGGAATCTATCAGGAAAATACATTGATATGCAGAGTGAATGTGTCTTAGTCTGCAAATGTGTCGTTCGGGTTCTCAGATGCTTCGTAGTAGAGAAAATACATCTTTGGATGGTAGATGTGTCAGTCTACAGAAAAAATGCATCGTGACAGAATGTTTGTGGCTCAAAAAACCGTGAATGTAGTATTCCGTAATTGTACTCGCATAAACACAAAAAATGTATGAAAATCTACAAAAAGTACGATTTTGGCATCGGGTTCACCAATGTAACTATGGGAAATATCTAGGTTAGTAGATTAGTGCATAATAAAAACAAAACCAAAGTAAATAATGAAGTACATAGGAGAAAAACATGAAAAGAAAAGGAAAGAGTTTACCAAAATTCTTTAACCTCCATGATTGACCTCCATTACACCTCTATTTGTTGCAATATGTAGTTTTCCCTTAGATTTTGTGTGAGAAACTTATGACTACTCCAAGACCAAAGCAAATGTTGAAGGATTTGATCTAAAATGCAATACTATGCAACTATGCAACTAGTAAGCAAAGACTAAAGTATGCCTAAAATTCCAAGATGTCAAAATGCTAAGATGTTAAGAGTGCCTAAAATAAGATTGCATGAGGTGTCAAAATGAAACCAAAATTGGTATTTTATAGAAAATGCAATTTTGGATGAATGGCCAAGATTGAAAGTGGACAAATGCCCTAAAATGAATGGACAAGATTCAATATGAAAACCCACAATTAGGGTTAGGGAATAATTAGGTCAAATTTGAAATGAGTGGAGAAGATTCAATTTTAGAAAATAAAATCAAGGGACAAGATTACATGTGACAAGGAGATAAGATTGGCACAGAAAAAGAGAGAGCTGGAAAATTAAATAATAATAGAAATTATTTGATTTAAGAGGGAAAGTTGTTATTTTGAATTCAAAATTAACTTAATTCAAAAAGGTGGGGCCATGTGACAGTAAATAATTAAATTAAATTATTTACTTGGAGAGAACTTAGAAAGTGGGACAATTTTAATAAATGATTTCATTTAAATTTAGAGGAAAAGTCAAATAAGCCAATTAAATAATTAAAGATAATTATTTAATTAGGGACGAAATGGATACGGTGGTCAATAATTAAATAAATTAAGAAATTTATTTAATTACAAGAAGATTTTAGACATTAATGATGTATTTAAATAAATAAATAAGATTTATTTATTTAAATAACCAAGAAGAGTTAATGGACCAAGATGATTAAATAAATTTAGGAATTTATTTAATTATGGGAAGACATTAGAGAATTAGTGACATATTTAAATAAATAAATAAATAAATTTATTTATTTAAATAATCAAGAGGAATATAAGACATGAATTAATTAAATAATTATGAATTATTTAATTAATAGTTGAAAGTAGACCAAATGACATAATTAAATAATTTAATAATGCTAGGAAGAAAGTGGCAAAAACAGAGCTTGCAGGCCTAGGTCATTTTTATGTGTCTACAGATATATATATATACATATGTATATACAAATGTATATACAAATGTATATATACATATGCATATACAAATGTATATATACATATGTATACATATATATACATATATATACATATACATACATATGTACATATATATATACATACATACATACATACATACATACATATATATATATGTATGTATATATATGAAACCTAGAAAATAGGGGGGATTTTATCTTTGGGAGATAGAGCTAAAGGGGATTAGAGTCCCTCCACCTATTTCCTTCAAGTTTCACTCAAGGAAAACCTAGAGATCTCAAGCAAAGGATGGAATTAGGTAAAGAGATCTACTATAAGATGTCCTAGGGTGTGATTAAAGACAATAAGGGGGTTCACCACCAAGCAAGGCTTGGAAAGACAAGTAATGAAAGTAACCTACAAAACTTAATGATATGACTTAGGAAATGAACTTAATCCATAATAACAAACAAGAGACAAACAAAGATGCACCTGGAAAGTTGAAGAGGCTCGGAATAAGGTTTGAAATCCTAAAAAATCTGACTTTTAAAGAATATTGGGACTCATACGCTAGGTTGTATGATTTAGTCCTAGTTTAGGGTTTCTATGAAAAAAATTGGAATTCCATAGCAACAAGTCTGAATCCTCCAAAATTTGGGAAAATTGCTATACCAAGAATTATACACCACAAGTGGCGTATCAATCTTGTACTACTTTTTCAAAAAGTCAAGATCTGAATCTATTCTCCTATCCTTGCTCTTCCTTCCTAACTTTGTTTTTGGCTCTGAACCTATCAACAATCCTGCAAAACAAAATATTGTATTGATTTTCTTATGGGGGAGTTTGCCTCGGTCAAACCCCTAGTTTGCTAGTTAAACCTTGATAGGAATAATAGATCTTAAAAGGAAATATGAGTGAAAGCCCTAATCTTAAGTGCATCTAAGATTAGGAGACCTAAAATACAATGAAATCCTATTCTAATGTGCTAGAATAAGATGCATTAATGAAAAATGTAGATGATGACTCACTTTGGGAGATCCCTAATCACCCTAATAAGCCACAATGATGCATGTCCCTTCCTTTAGGTAGAAAGTAGAATGATAATGGAGGATAGAATCACTTAGGAAATAAGTCATAAGGCTTGGTTTGATGGCTATTTGCATCTCTCCAACCTATAATCCATCATGATTCACCATAGGAAACCATCATCAATATTTGAAAATGCTAGATCTTGAATGAAAGTGAGCTTGAAGACCTACAAAAACACTATAATGTTGCTCCAAGAATTCAATTTTATTTACTCCTTGCCCTTGAATTCTTTTGTGAAATTATGCTTGAGTGCTCAAGTTGATATTATGAATGCTTAGATCTTGAATTACATCTTCTTAGGTGAAATAATGATTTGAAACCTTGTTTATATAGGAAATTCATCTAATTTACTTTTTATTAGATCCCAAATACCAACTTCAACCAAAAATTTGAATTAAAAACCTTAATTTCCTATGCAAACCCTAAAAAGGGGCCACCTAAGACTCATATGCCCAAGGTGGTGTATGGGTCCCAGCTAGGGGGACTCATATTCCCAAGGTGGTGTGTGAGTCCCACCCTAGTTTTCCAGGGTGAGCAAATATTAGGATGTTAGAAAATTGAATGCCTTTGTCGATTTTGTTGGGATTTCAATTGAAATAAGCCTTGGGATCCGAAATAAAGGGTCTTAGGGGATTATTAATGATGATGTACAAAGGGTCATGAATGCAAGGGTACTAAAATAGGTCTAAATTAAGTGTGAAATTGCACCATCTCCAAGAAGGGAGTATAATTTTCTAAACTACATTTAGCCCCCACTTTAGTGCCCATATGACTCTACATGCGTATGGAAGCTAAAGGAATTCGAACAATAAATTCATTTCATAAAAGGATACTCATATGGATTCATTTGTAAACAAAGGAGAATGAAGCCCCCATTGTAGCTATCTGCAAAACCATAATTTTAGGACTTGCATCTTGCAAAACCAATTCGTTAGTTGCTCAAAATATCCTATTATCTAACTTCTTTATGAAATCAAATTCAAGGGTAGATGTATGCCCCCCCTTGATTTTTCTTGCTTTATGGAGGTGGAATCAAGGTAGTAGTCTAACCACATCAAATTGCATAAGTCATATCATAGGGTATTTCCAAGTACCATACCACATAATGATAGATGTTTGATGAGAATGGGAGTGGAATCATGAATCCAACACAATAAATGACATAAAAAATGGAGTTCTCTAGCCCCTAATATCCTAGTTTTAATGAAAAAGTAATTTTAACACTAATATGCAAATGACCTAATTTGAACATATATAAGAGTAAAAATTGAAGTTAGTTGTAATCATTTTGTCTTTTACCTTCTTATAGTTTGATTTCAGTGGAGAGTGAGTGAAAATTCTGAGCGATGATCATATGCACCCTCAAGACTTGAGAGCCTATGCGAGGAGGTAGCATAGGGTGATCTACAACATCCAGTGAGTGGATTCTTCTCTACCTTTGCTTTGATTCCATGTACTTAATTTATGATTTTATGCATGTTTAGATAGATTTAGGAACCTAGAAGAAAAATTCACAAAGCGTCCCTTTTTTTTTTGCAAAGTGTCCCTTTTTTTCGCCAAGTGCCCCTTTTTTCACAAAGTGTCCCTTTTTTTTGCAAAGTGTCCTTTTTCTTCCCGAAGTGTCTAAAAAATAGAATATTGTCTAAGACCCCTAGAAAAGTATCCTAGAGAAACTTTAGCACATTTTTTGATTGTTTATGGATAGATTTAAGATTTTAGGATGCTTATAGATGATATTTTTTCTATTTTATTAGATTCCTCTTTGGTCATGACATCGTCTCGGTGAGAGATTGTTCTATCGATTATGAAACCTGGTTGTAACATTGTCAGAGGAGGATACACAAACTTTACAGGCTACTAGGATATATTGTGTGTTTTTCATGCTTCCTATGACATACCATGATGCCATGCTAATGGCATTAGTAGAGAGGTGGGAAGTAGATACCTGTACCTTTCGGCTCCCCATTGCTGAGATGAAGATCACTTTGGATGATGCACATTCTTTGATTTCCCATTCGAGGGGAGACTATCCACTTCATAGAGGACCATTTGTATAGGAAAATGAGAGAAGATATATAGTACTACCTTGGAGGATTGATTCAAGAGGAGATTTTGGGGCCATGTATTGAGCTGTAGTGGCTACTCTATGCATGATCACCACTTTTGAGATGGATCATGATATTCACTATAGCACTAGTACTAGTTCTAGATGGTTAGGGAGAACACTTACATGGGTGAATCGTACACATTATTAGGTAGATGGATCATTGCAGGACCATCTATACATGGGGTCACAACATGCTTTCACATCTTTACTGTGATTTAGGATGATTCATGTAACATGAGGTTGAGAGCATGGTGCATTGTACACTTCTACAGGTTTGGTGCTTAGAGCATATCACATGCACCAGCTGATAATATTTCCTTCTATATGTGCCCTGGGATACCCACACTCCTTTAGTTATCCATTGAGATGAGTGTGGCAGTATGTAGATTTGTATTTTTGGAGAGTTAGATTTGACCGCCTAGATCAAGAGGAGATCCTATGGAGTACTTACCAGCTGATACCACACTTGTTACACCCCTAACTTTAACTATGTTTTACTTTTTACTTTGAAGTAATTAGTAGATGATTATGCATGTTTCAATGATTTGACATCTAGTTAAAATGGCTAGAAAAATCAATGTTTTCATGAGTCATGTTTATTTGACTAAAATTTGACATGTGTTAAACGTCATCAAGATGTGATGATCTCACGAGGATTATGAAAATGATTACTGAAACACTAATCTTGTGTTGTTGATTGCAAGTTGCATTCAGGAAATAGGTTTTTGCCCTCCGAGAAAGGGAGGGAGAGCATCATCAGAGAGAAGGATATAGATGCAAGGAAAATAACAAGTTGTCATCATCTGAGCTAATGTCGGTCAAGTATTGTTTGGTAAACCTAATAAGTCTAAAGGATGTTCTTCCATGCTTAGAGGTAAGCCAACTTGAGTTAGCCTATCTTACTACCCATTTTGTCATGTGTGGTCATTCTAGGGTTATTAGTTCTATTCCTATATATATAAAATATATATATGAGAAAATATGCATATGCTTATTCATGCCTATATTCACGTTATTTGATAACATTGTTATGCGATAATTTTGATATGGAACAGATGCCACGCCATGACATTTTAACCAACGTCGTATTGCTTGCAAGAGTTCTTCCTTCTAGTTGGTTATTATCTTTATATATAAATTATAATATTTAGGTCAGCTAATATAGTTGTGGAGTGTTATGTTGGTTTGAAGAATGTGTTCTTTGTTAAACAGGATTGCTCAACCCTTAGAAACAAGGAGCATATGCTTTTGAGCGACAGTTATGTTAAATGTTGCTTGTTATAATGCCAATGGGAAGTTGTCTAATCAGGCGTAACATTTTGAAGGCGGTAGAAATTCTTTTAATATTTCTTTTAATGCTTTTAAAATGGTTAAAAGGCCAGGAGTATTTCAAAAAATTGAGTGTAAGTTGAAGTTTGGAGTAATCGTGGCCTATTTGGTGGTAATCGGTTTCTATAACCGTTTCTTGCTCTAATCCTTAACAGTTTCTGAAACTGATTCTTGGAGGGAAGTTCGACGACTAAGTGAAGGGTATTAAGCAAGGTTACTTCAGAACAGGCGGGGGGAGAAATGAAAGAGACCATGATCTGATCGATGGCTAATCCTTGGTCACAAAAATTGTTTTATCTATCGACCTCGAGGATATCAATTCTTATAACTGTTTCTTGCGTGGGTCAGGTCGTGGCTAGTTGTACCAAGTATTTTGGGATGCTAAAGGGGAGAATTTAAAACGTTCTGGAACGGCATTAGAAACTACCTTTGCAAAAGTTCCATAACGGTTTCTGGTCAGGCAAGAATGTGGCAAAAAGAGGGAGGATTCCTCGAGAAGGAGAGGGGCATTCAACGACTGTCTTTTGGGAAGAGCACTGGTCCTTTTTACTCATTACCTCTTTGCAATAGCAAAGTGGATATGAAAATACTCGACGAGACAAGGTATTAATGTAGAAGACATCCTTAATAATCGGGAGGAAATGGAAATTCCAGAGCTTTTAGAACTTCTTGGAACTTCTTTGAAGAATAGGCTGAAGGGATTCTATCCATCTTTACGTGAAAAATGAAGGGAGAACGAGTGCAACCACAGAGTATAGGGAGGACAGGGAAGAACTATCTCAGGGGGGGAGAAACATCACTCTCACCCACGGAACAACGTTGGTAATCAGTGGCTGGCTTTGGGAAATGCCAGGAGCGTGGTAACTTTAGGGAGGGAAGCATTTTTAGGAGATATGAAGCACAGTAGGTGCGGAAAACATGGCATCGGTATCTACATCTCAATACATGAGTAAACGTCTGAAACTAATAAATGTGAGGTGTGAGGTGGTATAGAGAAGTAAATCCTCATGCTCTAATTATTATTTGGAACAACTCGGAGCCTAGAGTGGCCGTTGCTGGTCTTTATGAAGGCCTATATCTTTCAAGCGTCATTCAGTAAATATACTACGACCTTCATTAACATAAACCTCTATTATGAGCTCAAAGAACCTCTACATCTTTTCTCTTTTGGCAGTTGGCATCGTGATAGTAATATCAAATCCGGAAGCAAGAAATACATCTTAAATGATTGATCCATTGTAATCTTGCTATGGCGCTTGTTCTATGAGGTGATTTATCTTGGAGGAGACTAAGAGGATAAGAACAGTTAGTTCAGAAAATGGCAAATATCCTTCAGGCAATTGGCAAGGATCTAGCCATGTAAGCTAAATATCCAAATAGCCATCTTAAAGGTAAGTAGTCTTTCTTCTCTTTAGTATGGGAATAGTCTTTTCCTTGTACGTATGCATACGCTGTGTAGATAATGGTTTATTAAAACTGGTAATGTGATAGTTATGCCTTAACCCAACTCATTCATGAATCATTATTAGATTTCTTTAAATCTCCATGATGAGAAAGTTTAATTCTTGATTGCCTTGGAATGATTTAGATGCTTAAAGGTAGATCTAGTATGATACCTCAAACCCTCCTTGGCATAGTCGAGTTTGGACATTTAACCAAGCTTGAGAAAGCTTGTCTTATAATGAAGTAGAGGATTGTTATCTTCTTGATATGTTTCTCATGCGAAATTGAGTCTTGCATGTCTTTTGTAAATTAAACCACCAGAATAGGCGAGCCAAGGATGTGGACATTTAAATAGCCTTTCAATTAATGACTATCACTTATGTTATGTTATCTCGAGAGAGGGAGTAAACTAGGCAATGCAAGGATGAAAATATCATAGTTCTTGTTCAATAGAACTTATGTTAGTGCTAAGTGCACAAAAGACGAAGATAGCCCAAGATTGGGTATCACTGGAACACTTTACCTCAAGGTGAGACAAAAGGAGAGATTCATAACTTAATTCAATATGATGGTGGTAAACTATAGTGATTAATAAATGTTTAAGTAATAAAGGAAGTTATATATGAGTTCATAACTTAACCCATGTAGAAAGTCAGTAGACTCAAAATGGACCAAGGGGTCGAAAATAGATCATTATCTTTTATTTAGTCAAATCTTTTTAAGGGTTGAAAGAATGAACTAGATCAAGACTATTGTTGAGAAATGATACCTTGAATACTATGTTTATTCATGTATTTAAAATGTGAATTCAAACAATGTCAAGTGGTCTAAAAGACTAGAGGCATTTGTTCTTATGGTTAGTTACACTTATGTTATTACCTTTGGAGAATCAAGGATGATGATATTTCCATGTATTGGGTTAGAGAAGCTAAACCCTAGAATTGAAACAAGAAGGATATAGGAAATCTATAATGCTTATGTCAGATATGACATTGTACATATATACACTGTTGACAGAGAAAGGTCGAGGAAAACCATAGAAGAAGATAGGAAGTCTTTATTATACCTTAAGAGATTCTACAATAATGTCGAAACTCGATTTAACACATCAAGATGTTGGGTATTGAATCTTGAGAGTAAAATGACAGGAAGTCATAAACCCTAGATATTGCAAGGATGCAATAAGGGACTTTTAAATGGGTTGAAATACCTAAATCTTTACATTGAATGAATATCCTAGATTAAGGGTTAGTTCTGAGTCGGATTGGCTAGAATGGATTTTCTATAATGACTAGTTTGAGTCTAGAGTACCAAATAAGTATGAAAAAAACTATAGGATGAGATAGTTTCTAAGACGAGTCAGAGGTGTGTGTCTTGATGGAACGACCAATTAGAATGATCATACTTAGCTAGAAGGGTTCTAGAGTTGTATGGTCGATTGAGTTTTGTAGTACACATCACTAGGACTCAGATGGTGAAACTTGGCAGTTCCTTATATCTATACTCTTCGAGAAGGGCCGGGTTACTTCCAGTTTGGAAGTGCGCGGGGGACCACTTGAGTCCGTGGTTGGAGGAAAAGCACTCAAATGATGCTCTCCCTCTATAGCAGTAGACTCTTTGAGGCTTGTGAAGATAGAGATCGACATTCCAGATGTAGTGAACTCCATGATCTAGCTTATGATAGAAAAACCTATGAGGTAAAACTATTCTTTATGCCAAATTTATGTTATGTGATATAAATGAATTCTGTAAGGAATTAGCTTGATTCTAGTTATGATTACATGTGAATTCAAGTTTGAATTTATTTGGAAAAGTTGTACTTTATTCTTGTGCTTGTGCAAATGTTTTCACTTTAAATTTTTTTTTTTCTCTCTCATGTTTACTAAGTTTATTTACCTTCTAGTAAATTCTGGAGTTTACTTGTGTATTAAGAGGTGGAATGTTACAACACTATCTAGATGAGACTTGACAGTTGAGGTGGATACAATGGGACATGTTTCTACTGGGAAGGCATGACTACATAGTGAGACCATTCTACTATGATCGTGTCATGAGATAGTTTAGATAGGTACATGTGCCACCACTAGCACGACCATTTTATAGGCGATTGGTGCAGAGTACTCAGAGGCCAGGAGATACAAGACGATTGACAATGGATGATGTTGTACCTAGTGATTCAAACAATGATGATCTTGATATGCCCCTAGTCTTTGACGTTGATGACGTTGGTGCTATAGATGCATATGAGGAGTGGTGGGCCACAACAAAACCAGCTTTGGTATTTCCTATGGATCAACCTATAGGCTTTGTGGGGCCTCTTCTAGATTAGAGGGATGAGGAGGAGGAGACAGGTGAGGAGGAAAGAGTCAGGGTAGTAGACCTATTTCTGGATAAGGTAGAGGAGGACTACGATGAGAAGGAAAAATCATACTATGAGGAGGGGGAGGACAAGGGGAACGAGAAGGACAAGGGCCAACTAATGAGTGATGATAGTGATACAATAGGTGAGGGTCCAGTTGCGCATGAGTGGAGAGACTTAGCTCCCACCCGTGTTACCAGATCACAATCAACAACAGTAGTACGTGGTAGCACTTATGAGCATGGAGAGGTTAGCACATCTTCTATTCCTTCTATGCAGGATGAAGTTGTTTTTACACAGCCGGCTAGAGATCTAGGTGATGACATACTATTTATTAGTATGCTTATGCTTTTATGATTATGCTTATGTTCATGCTTTTTTATTTATATATATCATGATGTGTATTGATTATCTTTATGATTTCTATCTTGCAGGGTCCGTGAGAGAGTTGCATGATCTCTATCAATGGGTAGCTACAGAGATAGTACCTCCTTTACTTAGAGTCGAGACTATCAACACATACTACATGCCCCCACCTATCATGGAGTAGCATACAAAGGTGCTACTAGGCGTGCTGATCAATATGAGGGTGATCTATCAGCACTGGAGGCTACCTATGATGAGCTTCGGCCATCTCGAGATTCGATGAAGGTAGAGATACTTTGTGTAGAGGTTGATAGGTTGCAGGTGGATAGAGACCATATAGAGAGAGAGTGCATAGAGGCCGTCGAACACAAGGACACAACTATTGGATGAGCAGAGGGCCTATAGTATGCACTAGATTCTCTTATTAGTTTTGCATACTATCATTTCTCAATGGATGCAATCCCCAGGTCCCAGGGGATGTGGTAGCCACATGCCACACTAGCGTTGTATATTTTATGACATGTACTAAAACTTTGTGATATATATATATATATATATATATGATCATTTGTGCTTGATTGTTTTATGTTTATGTGTTTAAGTTAGATGACAATGTGATTTATCAAATAATATTTGTAAGACTATTTAATAAATGTCTTTATGATATAACATGCTTTATGTGATCTAATTAAAACCATCTTATTTTTCTTTTAGATGCAGCATTATGATTGAATATGCTATGCTAGATTAAATACACCTATGATCTAATTATAGAACATTAAATGTACATAAGGATCTAATCTAACACAACATACAATATTAAGTTGAATAGTATGAAACCTAAAGTAACCACCTAAAATTAATTTAAATAATTACTTTAGTATTCAAGACACACAAATGATTGTTTTTCAAGAATGAAGCAATGTGAGAGAACATAGAATATCATCAACTAACTCTAATACCACTGCTTTATCATTCAAACTATTCAAGAAGATTAGACATAGTACCAACACAAATGCATTCCATTAACAGGTTCTTAAGAGGTATACCATCCATTTTTGTTAACTTGTACACTCTAGACCCATAAATTTCATCAATTATGTAAGGTCCTAACCAATTAGGAATAAAAATTTCTTTTTCAGTCAAGGCAACATTGACGTTACGTTGATTTTCAAATAACACCAAGTCAACTTTAGTAAATGAATGAGGGATGACATGATCATTGTAACTACGTTGCAATTTTTTAGAATAATCTTGGAGATTCTCAAGAGCGTTAATGCATCATTCATCAAGCATTTCAAGCTGATGCAATTGTTGTTCTTTGTAAGTATTGTCATCAATAAGTCCTTGCAGAAAAATTCTTAATGAAGGGATCTCTAATTCCAAGGTCATTATGGCCTCAGTACCATAGAAAAGGTTATAAGGAGTGATCCTAGTTTATGTTCTAATACTAGTACAATAATCCCATGATGCATATGTCAACTGTGTGTGCCAATCCTTATTATGTTTGCTTACTGTTTTCCTTAATATTTTTTCAAGAGTCTTATTAGTTGATTCATCTTGGTCATTAGATTGCGGGTAGTAGGGTGTTGAAAAATGATGTTGAATGTTAAATGTTTCTAAGAAATTCTTCACACCATTATTCTTAAATGGTGAACATTCCATTGTCCTAAACTAACACAAAAGGAAGTCCAAAGCGATCCATAATGCATTCCAATATGAAATGAAATATTACATCAACAATTGTTGAATGAAGGGGAATGACTTCTACTCATTTCATGAAATAGTTTCTTGCAGTAATTATGAATGTATGTCTGGCAGAAGAAGGTCGTGAAAATTTTCTGATAAGATATAGACCCCATATCAAGAATGGCCAAATAGGAACTTGGTCACGAAGCTCAGAGGCGAGAGCGTGAATCAAATTTCTATGTTCTTGACACTTGTGACATTTATTAATGTATTCAAAATAATATCATTGCATATATATCTCCTTTAATATCCTATGCAGATTAGCTTTTGAACTAATGACCAGCCTCCAAAAATGTTCCCCATAAGCACTTGCATGATCTTCTGCAAGTGCTATGAAGATTTCAAATTATTTAAGGCATTTGAGTAAAATACCATCAAAGGACCTTCAATACATTATGTCAGCAAGAATTATATATCTAGATGTGAGTTTTGGAAGGCAGGCCCGGGTATTCTTAGTTGTTGGCTCAGGAAAGGTACCTTCATTTAAATAATTAAATATTAGTGTATGCCATTCACTAGAGCTTTCCATGATGGTTGATAACACTTCCTCAACCGTATATTCGATTGATGGTTTCATAATTGTACGGATAGTAAATTTAATTTTTTTTGAAGGATCTTGGGGAGATATAAGGGAAGCCACACTTGCCATTGCATCTGCATGCTAATTACCTTTTTGTGGGATGTTATCAATGCTATATGAATCAAAGGTGTTTAAGAGGGTCATTGTGAGATCCTTGTATTTTGATAAATTTTCATGCTTTTCTTGATACATTTTATGTATTTTATTAATGACTAATTGTGAATCGTCGAATATCTTAACATCTTGGGCTCCTAGAGTTAAAGCAACACGTAATCCAACAATTAGTGCTTCATACTCTGCTATGTTGTTTGTGCATAGGAAGTTTAAGTGGTAGAACATAGGAATGGGATTTCCTACAGGAGGGACTATTATAACCCCTACACTAGAGCCCGTTCTACACTTAGAGCCATCAAAATATAACTCCCATGTATTAGTTTCAATCATCAACAAATTATTGTCAAGGAACGAATGATTATTAGGTTACGCTAAGGGAGAGGGAGCGTTAGATAAATGGTCAATCAAGGCTTGTCTTTTAATTGATTTTTGCAAGAAAAACTTAAGGTCAAACTTAGTTAACAACATAACCCACTTAGCTAAACATCTTGATAAATATGTTTTAGTGAAAAAAGGTGTTTTAAAGGATCAAATTTTGTCATCACATGTATTTCAACATTTAGTAAGTAATGTCTCAATTTACTAGTAGCAAATACAAGAGCCAGACATTGTTTCTCTATCATTGTGTATCATGTCTCATAATCAATTAGAGTTCAGCAGATGTAATAAATAGGATGTCATTTACCATTTTCATCTTTTTGGGCCAACAATGCTACAAGGGCATGGGTCGATGCTCCTGTGTAAAGGATGAACAATTTATCTTGCATAGAAAGTTGTAAAACAAGTGGCGTAGCAAGGTAATCTTTCAAAATCTAAAAATCCTATTTACAATCTTCATTCCAATTAAACTGAACTTCTTTCTACGATATTTGTGAATGGTAATGTTCAGTCTGCTAGGGATGCTACAAAATGACGAATAGCCTAAATTCTTCCTTGTAAAGTGAAAAATTGTGAATTTTTTCTAGGAGGTGGCATGTTAACTACAACATCAATTTTCATTGTGTCTACCTCTATGCCTCTATGAGATACTGTAAAACCTAAAAAATTTCCACTATCTATGCCAAAGACACTTTTTTGGGTTCAATCTCATGTTATATTTTTTCATTCACTCAGATTTTTTGAAGGATATTCACATTGTCTTGTCTATTTAAAGATTTGGATAGAATATCATCAACATAATCTTCCAAAATATTATGCATGTAATCATGAAATATCAATTCCATAGCTTGTTGATATGTTGTGCCTACGTTCTTCAATCCAAAAGGCATGACTATTGAGAAAAATGTTCCCGAAGATGTAGTAAATGCTATCTTGTATTGATCTTGAGGGTTGATGAAGATTTTATTATATCCAAAGAATCCATCCACGAATGATAATATTACAATTATCATGTCAATATTAGGAAGGCAAAAATCATGTTTTAGAGATGCTTTATTTAAATCACGAAAGTCTGTACACATCCTAATATGATTATCAGGTTTCATGACTACAACAATGTTTGAGATCCAAGGAGAATAATCTATAGGTCGTATAAAACAAGCTTTGAGAAGTTTATCAATCTCATCCTTGACCAATAAGGCTACCTTAGGATTCATCTTTTGTATCTTTTGTCTAACTGGTTTAGCATTCTCTGCAAGGACTATGTTATGTGTCACTATCTTAACATCAATTCTCGGCATGTCTGAATAAGTCCAAGAATTTTTTTTAGGAATGTCATGAAGTAAAGCTGCATGATCTTCTTGTTCATCGTCATCAAGGCACTTTCCTGTAGTGTTGAAAAAAGTAGTCCCTTTTCACAGTTAATTTAGGAATAATTGAAATATAATTAACTTAATTGTACCTTGGGTTAATGTTGAAAGGTGTTGTACACATTCACATTAACCTAGGCTCATTTTCATACTAAATATACTTAAATTATACCTTTCTAAAGTGTTGTAAAATACTTTCACACTTTTCAAGGGTTACTTTAATCAATGGAGCCTAATGAGCCCCTTTTTCGGATAAAATGCACCTAATGTGTACCCTATTTATGGTGTTGTAAAGTGTTGTAACAGAATTTCACACTTATCTAAGGTCCTCTTAATTAATTGTGCTTAATTGGAGTTAATTATCCCCTTTAATTCAAATTTAAGCCTTATTTATGACACCTCCCAAAGATTTATCCCGCCACCCATAATTCAAATTACATAACATTAATTGGGAAAAATCAAGGTCCTAGAAATTGGTGCTAGGACCCATTCGCCCTAGGTGGCGAATGGGCCCTCCCTTTATAGGACCCATTTTTTTGGCATTTTTGAGGTGGATTTTTTATGTTATTTCATCCCACTAAGGCTTGGTCCTAGAAAGTTGTGCTAGGACCCATTCACCTTTAGTGGCGAATGGTTCCTCCCCTAATAGGACCCCTCTTTTTGAATTTAATTGTGGCAAGATCCTTATGATTTTAATATCCATATTTGAGGTTGGCTTTAATTATTTGAATTTTTAGGTTAATCTCTAGATTTAGTATAAATAAGGGGTTAATTCATATTGTTTCACATAGCAACTTTGAGTTCACAAGAGCATTACAAGAGCATTTCAAAGGTATTTCAAGGAAGATTAGTGAGGTTTATTACAACAATTCAAGATCATTTCATCATGTCAAAGGCATAGTGCATTCATACATGTTGAGCTAAGATTGTTGATGTAGCATTGATGATCTACTTGAAAGCATTGTTTCACATCATATTTGAGATCACGATCTACATTCTTCATGGCCACTTCGCGTTAGTTTGCATATTTACATTCTAAGATGTCATCCAAGGTATCATCATTTCAAGATTCATGTTTCATGTCCTTATTTCATTATTTCATCATTTGGTTTAATTACCTAAAAGGGGATTGGCCAAGGTAAACCCCTATTCACTAAAAATCAACAAGTTTTTCTCCTCTTGAATGTGTGTTAGATTTATAGGTTGAAGATCAAGTGGAGAACAAGATTTGGAGCAAAATTTTCCAAGTTAAAGAGTTGCAAAGTTGTCATCCATAGTACAAGAATATAAAAAAAAGGCTACATAATTTATTCTAGACTTTAAGGAGCTGAAAACCTAGGAATTGAGAGTACAAAAATTGGAGTATAGAACCCAAAAGTTAGTTTTCCAAAACCCTAAAAGGACCCATTCACCACTAAAGGAAAATGAGTCCTTATTAGGGCTTGAAGCAGTGAAAATCTAGGATCTAGGAGTGCAGACTGAGAGAAATAAAACCAAGAAGCCAATTTTCGAAACCCTAACAAGGAACCATTTGCCACTAAAGGAAAATGGGTCCTAGAAATTTTAAAACATTGTTGGTGCAAGAAAATAACAACCTTAACAATGATGAAGGGGTTAATTCACATTGTTTCACCTAACAATTTCGAGAGAGCATCCTTCTATCAAATTTAAGTTTAGAAGAGCAATTCAAAGGCATTTTAAGGAAAATTATGAGGGTTTTATCATAGCAATTCAAGATCATTTCATCATGTCAAGAATTTAGTGCATTCATGCATGTTGTTGAGATAAGATAGTTGATGTAGCATTGAAGATCCATCTTGCAAGCATTGTTTCACATCTATGTTTCACATCTATTTGATATCAATATCTGCATTCTTAATGGCCACTTCATGTTAGTTTGTAGATTTACATTAGAAGACAACATCTAAGGTATCATCAATTGCAACATTTCATGTCCATGCTTCAATTACATTATTTCATTATTTGCTTTAATTACCTACAAGGGGTTTGACTTAGGAAAACATGTATTCACTAACAATCAATGAGTTTTTCTCCTCTTGAATATGTGTTTGCACATTTATAGGTTGAAGATCAAGTGGAAAAGAAGATTGAAGACAAATTGTCAAACTTGTCAAGTTGCAAGATTGTCATTCATAGTGAAAGAACAAAGAGAGGAGGCTACATAATTTTTTACAGGATTTTGAGAGCTAAAGACTTGGGAATTGAGAGTGCAAACATTGAAGTAAAAAACCTAGAAGTTAGTTTTTTGAAACCCTAAAAGGACCCATTCACCACTAAAGGAGAATGCATCCTTTGTGGCCTAAAAACTAGTTTTCTACAAGGTACACATCATTTCAAGCTCTCAAAACTCCCATTTTCATTGCTATAATAGTTAGGATTAGTTTTTGATTGTTATTTGCATGTTTTGGCCCTCATAATTGTATGTTTCATGCCATAGAAAAATTAGTGGTTCATCATCTTGTTGATTCATTTTGGTGAGCCCTATTTTTCTATGAAACATACAATCATGTTAGTCATTCATTCAATACATTTCCTAGTTATGAGAGTCTCTTAGTGCAAGAGAGTGAAAATGTTAATGCTTTCCTTAAACCTACAACCCCTCTTATCTCTCTTTTTGTGGGAATGATGTGATAGAAGAAGATGAAAGCATAGAAAATAATGATAGTCATAGTTTCTCTTCTCCTAATACCTCTCCTACATGTGACAAATGTATTTTTGTGTTAGAAGATACACTCATTGAGAATCATGACAATGTTGAAAGCTCCTCTTCTATAAACTCTCCTACATTGGAATATATCATAGCACAATAGAATGGGATCATAGACACATTTCTAAACATCACTTTACCTAATCTCCATTCATCTCTTTCTTGTGAGAAGGTTTTAGTGAAAGAGGATGCAATTTTAATGAATCATGACAATTATATTGTAACTGAGGATGATAGGTTGGTGTTAGATGATCAAACCTTTAAGATCTATGACAACCCTCTTTATGTTTCTTCCCCTACCTATCCTATTTTGGAAGACATTATGGGACAAAGACATGAAATTATGGACAATATTGACAATTATATTTTTCCTTCTCCTAGTATCTCTCCTACTTGTGAAGAAGATACTTTGAGGTTAGAAAATACAATTGATGAAAGTCATGAGAATCTTAGTTGTCCCTCTTCCCCTAGGGAAACCCTTATTGAAAAAGAAGATCCAACCATTGATCATTCCCCTATTGGCAATGAAGTCATTGTAGAAGAACCAACCTTTGAATCTCATGAACATCTAGTTTGCAGTTCTCCTAAAAACTCTCCTACTAGGGAGGATATAATGGTGCAAGAAAATAACAACATTAACAATAGTGATATGGTTTCCTTAGGTGATGGTAAAAAAATGACGCTAGACTACCCTTCATTAGAAAGACATCAAATTGAAACCACTAAGGTTATGAATGCACAAGTGTCTGTTAGATCCCCCTTGTTTATTGGACCTCCTAAATACCCTATGGGACATCCTATGAATCCTCTAATTATTTATCCACCCTTTCAATGACCACAAACTCAAAATAAACTCGTCCTCATCCTTGAACCACCTAAGAATAATATGTCACAACTGTTGAGTTACAATATCGTTGCTCATACATATAACACTAGAAATAATTTGCAACAAAAACAAACATCCTCAACATCCCTCCCATTTCCTAATCCAATCTTGCCTAATGCTCCTCGTTTGACGGTAAACAATGGAAAGGAATATAATCTTGTTGAGCACCTTAAGAGTACTCCTGCTAAGATTTTCATATGGGAACTACTTCAAGTATCACCTAGTTATCATAGAATACTCCAAGAGGCCTTGCAACAAGTTATGATTACCTTAAATGATGTAGTAACACTAGTGAACAAGGAATGAATGAAATCAACTTGGACATTGTTTTCCACCAAAGTGAGCTACCTCCTTTGGAAGTGTAAAATAAAATGAAGCTTTTACGATAATAGCTCACGTTAATCAAGAAAAGATAAAAAAAACTCTTGTTGATAGTGGTTCAACCCTTAAAGTGTGTAGCATAAACCTTATTTATAAGCTTAAAGTAGACCAAAGCCAAATTCAACCTGATTGTTTATCTATTCGTGGGTTTGATAACGTAGGAAAACAACTGCTTGGAGTCATAACGTTACCTATTACAGTTGGGGAAGTAACATTACAAACTTCAGTCCATGTTATGCCTCACGAAATTTCATATAATCTTCTTTTAGGAAGGCCATGGATTCACACAATGAATGTGGTTCCTTCTACCTTTCATCGTGTAATGAAGTATGTCTATAACAATAAAGTTTACACACTTAAGGTTGATCCTCAACCTGAAAGTTGTCTGATTGTTGAGAAAAAAGGATGAAATACTTTGGAAATATTGGAACAAGAAGAAGAAGTGGAAGTCACAAAGGAAGAAGAACATGTGAAGAAAATTGAGGAAGTCACTAAGTTGTTAGAAGACGATTGGGTTTCCTTAGATTTCACATAAACATGCATGGGAGAATATAAGTGTTGGTAGATGGTCAACACTCCCCTCATGATTAATGACATGGATTAACCACCTCCCATGGATCTGTTAACTCTCATAGTTGTATCGAGCATTAACAGGTTGATCTTTTAGTGCAATGACAACTATGTTTCCAACAATTGGTATCAGAGCCAAAGGTGTCAGGTTTGAATCCCCTCGGGTAATGCTGAGGGTAGATTATTTGAAGATGGTCAGTGCTCCCCTCAAGATTCATGACATGGCTTAACTACCTCCCGTGGATCCAATAACTCTCATAGTTGTATCGAGCATTAATAGGTTGATCTTTTGGTGCAACGACAACTGTGTTTCCAACAATAAGATCATAAACAAAGAGTTTGAAAAGGGAAAATAAAAAGTGGTAATGTCAACAAAAGATTCAACACAAAATTCAAAAGCATCCACTTCAACTAATTTAGAAGATCAAGCAAATTACATAATTTTTTTGACAAAGTTGATTATGAGCAACCATCGAATCATAAAGAAATGAAAAAAATTTATGGAAAAGGTTATGCACTTATGAAGCAACTTGGATATAGTGGAAAAGGATTTGGTGCTAGAGAACAAGGTATTCATGTCCCTATAGATCCTAACACGCAAGAAACAACTCATGATCTTGGTTATTGTCCTTTAATAGAAATAAAAGCATCAAACAAGTCTTCACTCAATATCAACACTCTTACAAAAGATTCTCCTAAACCAACTTTAACATTAGTGCATCCTGAACTGATAGACACTAGTGGTCTTTATTACTATCCTTTGAAAGAAATGAATGAAACAATGAAGTCCTTTCTTAACATTAGTTTTATCACACGAAACACTAATGATTCAAATTTGATAGGTTTTACATTCTCCTATAAAGGAGAGTAAAAAATATCACAATCTAAAGAGTCTTGTGTAAGTATGACACCTTGTACTCCTCCAAGATCATTTGATATCTCTCCCTCCAAGAACGTGAAATAAATTTTACTATAAGAGTTCATTTTGTGCATATCATAGAGTTCATGGTCATTCTACTAATGAATGTAAGGCTTTGAGTAACAAAAATCAACATCTTAAAGAGTGTGGTGCTCTTCCTTGTGTTGAAGTACCTTGTTCCTCTAATTGATACTGATTTTCATGTTTCTCATCAACCATATTGGCTCACAATTTTCTTGCACTCAGTAAGGGAAAGGGGTTAGGTAATGGGACACTTTGTGCTAAAGGACACATTGCACCAAAGTGGGACACTTTGCACCAAAGTGGGATACCTTGTGACAAATATGAATCCTTTACACCAATCTTTAGCTTTGTCCTTGTATGTCACTTGTTGTTGTCTTTTCTGGCTAGTAGACTGCCTTCCATGTATATGTAAGAGCAATCTTGGAATGTGACTAACATGCCTTAAGTTGGCTCACATGTGGCATATTGAGTTATCTTTAGTATTGTATTTGTGGGGGAAACCATTCCTTCCTATTTCATGACACAACTTATTTTAGAAACATATTACTTGGCATAAGTTTTTTTGAGGAAATCCCTCATGTATTGGGACAAACCATTGGTT
This sequence comes from Sequoia sempervirens, assembly GCA_007258455.2. NCBI lineage: Eukaryota > Viridiplantae > Streptophyta > Pinopsida > Cupressales > Cupressaceae > Sequoia > Sequoia sempervirens. The sequence continues at coordinate 513,395,212 of VDFB02000003.1, forward strand.
ACTTTAAAGCAATTTCTCACAGTGATGGTGTAGCAACTGCTTTAAAGTGGGGGCATAGATCGATGACATCTTTCAAAAATATTCATGGCGTGCTTTTTATTTTTTCTTGTAACATGTCCTTTTCTTGGTGGTGTCATTGGGTTTGACATCGTCCAAGTGTGTACGATCTACATTCATGGCATGATGCAAATGAGGCATCCCATGAGTGACAATATGACACCCTTGACTTGTCCTCTCTTGGATACATTAGGGACAATGCTCCCTAAGAAGAAGACCTTACACGAACAAAGAAAAATACCCTTTAACAAAAACTTACATACATGACATTCAAAAGCATTTACAAAAGCATTACATTGTGGTGCCTTATCAAAGTTGTCAAGAGGATAACTTTGGTATGGTATGGGAGGCTAATATGATTCTCTCATTTTCCACCTCATTGGGATAACTCACCTAGTGGACTGATTGAGGTTCCATTACCCCAGAGTGAGCATACACATATTTGGGAAAACTCACCTAGTGGAGAGACTGAGATTCCACTACCCCAAAGTGAGAAACATATGTTACAGACAAACAACTCTATTCTACATTGCATTGGGATGGTTGTTCTTGATCCTCTTTTTTTTTTTTCTTGGCCTTTGATAGGGTATGATTATGTATCTTTGTTATTGGTGCATACTTAAGTGTCTTGAATGTCTACTTTAGTGTGAGTTTGACATGGGGTCATCCTCTCACTAAAGTGGGGGAAAAATGTAGTGACAGAAAAAGCATCCCTTTTCCTTAATTTCTCCTTGTTTTGTTTGAAGGTGGGTAAAGGATGAGTTGAGGTTGAATCACATTAACTTCTCTTTATTTCAGTTTGTTGTAACAAGCCATAGTGGATGAACCTTCAAGGGCCTCATCTAACATGTCAAAGTCATTAGTACTAAAAGGATTGATGGTTAGGTTAACTTGGAAAAAGAGATTTGACATACTCAAATAACTATGCTTTCTCCAAGTGGGTCATCAATTTATAAGTGTTTTTGGTTTTATTTTGTAATGAATGCCAGATGTAATCTAATCTTATCAAACTATGAAATAATGCTGGAAATGAAAAGAAAAGTAATATAATTCTATCCACAATTATAAATTAAACCAAATTAAGCTAGATCCAGTGAAATGCATGAAACAAAAGCTCAATAAACTGAAACAAAAATCTAACAACAACAAACAAAGGTAGAAAAATAGCATTTTTAATGCTGTAAAATGTAGTTTAAGATCTGACATGGGACTAAATCACATAGAGGGGCGTATGAGTCCCATTGAAGGTTTTTAAGGGATTCAAATGTTGCAAAAAACTCCACACAAAATACCTAGAAATCAGGTAAAACAACTTGCACTAGGACTAAATCGCCTAGAGGGGTGTATGAGTCCCAGATTAGGGTTTTTGCACTAATTTCAGAAAATTTTGAGTGAATGTTAGGTTTTATGATTTGAATGATGTCTAGACTAAGAGTAATTATAGATTTTAAGTGAAATTCAATGATGTAATATGCAAAAATGCAAACTATATGCACTTTCACTAATGCAAGATTTAGAAACCCTAGATGCAAATTAACTAATGTAAGACCTAATGCAAAGCTAATGTAAGCTAGATCTAGGAATATGATACACTCAAAATTAGAAATAAGGTGTTCTAAAGGTCAAGTTCACCAAAATGAAACCTAGAAACTAGGGGGGCTTCTATCTTTTGGGAGATAGAGCTAAAGGGGTTTAGAGTCCCTCCACCTATTTCCTTCAAATTTCACTCAAGGAAAACCTAGAATCTCGAGAAAAGGATGCAATTAGGGCAAGAGATCTACAATAAGGTGTCCTAGGGTGTGATCAAAGACAATAAGGGGGCTCACCACCAAGCAAGACTTAGAAAGACAAGTAATGAAAGTAACATGCAAAACTTAATGATATGACTTAGGAAATGAACTCAAACCATAATAAAAAAATAGGAGACAAACATAGGTGCACTTGGAAAGTTGAAGAGGCTCGAAATAAGGTCTAAAATCCTAAAAAAATTACTTTTAAATAATACTGGAACTCATATGCTAGGCTAGGTGATTTAGTCCTAGTTTAGGGTTTCTAGGAAGAAACTGTAATTTGACAGTGACAAGTCTAAATCCTCTGAAATATGGGAAAAGTGTTGTACCAAGACTCATACACCACAAGTGGCATATTAGTCCCATTCTATTTTTTCAAAAAGTTAAGATCTGAATTTGTTCTCCTATCCCTGCTCTTCCTTCCTAAGTTTTTTTTTCTGACTTTGAACTTGTCAACAATCCTGCAAAACAAAATATTGTATTGATTTTCTTATTGGGGGGGTTTGCCTCGGTCAAACCTCTAGTTTGGTAGTTAAACCTTGATAGAAATAATAGATCTTGAAAGTAAATATGAGTGAAATTCCTAATCTTAAGTGCATCTAAGATTAGGAGATCTAAAATATAATGAAATCCTATTCTAATGTGCTAGAATAAGATGCATGAATGAAACACGTAGATGATGACTCACTTTGGGAGATCCCTAATCACTCTAATAAGCCATAATGATGCATGTAACTTCCTTTAGGTAGAAAGTAGAATGATAATGGAGGATGGAATCACTTAGGAAACAAGTCATAAGGCTTGGTTTGATGGCTAGTTACATCTCTCCAACCTAGAATCCATCATGATTCACAATAGGAAACCATCATCAATCTTTGAAAATGCTAGATGTTGAATGAAAATGAACTTGAAGACCTACAAGAACACTATAATGCTACTCCAAGACTTCAACTTTATTTTCTCCTTGCCCTTGAATGCTTTTGTGAAAGTATGCTTGAGTTCTCAAGTTGATATTATGAATGCGTAGATCTTGAATTACTTCTTCTTAGGTGAAATAATGATTTGAAACCTTGTTTATATAGGAACTTCATCTAATTTACAATTTATTAATTCCCAAATGCCAACGTCAACCAGAAATTTGAAGTAAAAACCTTAATTTCCCACTCAAACACCAAAAAGGGGCCACTCAGGACTTATATGCCCAAGGTGGCGTATGGGTCCCACCTAGGGGGACTCATACACCCAAGGTGGTGTATGATTCCCACCTTAGATTTTCATGGTGAGCAAGTGTTGGGATGTTAGAAAATTGAATTCCTTTGTTGATTTTGTCAGAAATTCAATCGAAATAAGCCTTGGGATCCAAAATAAAGGGTCTTAGGGGCCTATTGATGATGATTTAAAGGATCATGAATGCAAGGGTACTAAAATAGGTCCAAATTAAATGTGAAATTGTACCATTTACAAGAAGGGAGTACAATTTTCTACACTACAATATATATCTCCTTTTCTCCCTCCCCTCTCCCCCCTCTCTCTATACATTAATTTATCTATCCCCTCTCTTATCTCCCTATCTCCCCATATTTCCCTATGGTCTCTCCCTCCTCTCTCCCTCTTTCTAAATCTTCCTCTCTTCATTTATATTTGTCTATCTATAGACCTATCTATCTCCTCATCTCTCTCTACCTCTCCCTCCCTCCCTTCATCTCTATCTGAGCCCTTTCTTTATCTCTCCCTATATCCATCTTTATTTATTTTTATTTCTAGACCTATCTATCCCCCCTCTCTATCTCTCCCTCCCTCCACCGCTCTATCTTTCCCTCTCTCTATATTTATTTTTTTAGTCTCTAGACCTATCTATCCACCCTCTCTTTGTCCCTATATACCTCACCCTCCCTCTCTCCCTATATCCCCCCCTCTCTCTTTCTGTTCACATATCTCTCTCTCTCACAATCTCTTCCTCTCTCCATGTTTATTTTCTATCTATAGGAATATATATCCCCCTTCTCTACCTATCCCTCCCTCCATCAATCCCCCCTCTCTCTCTTCATATTTGCATATCATCTCTCCCTCTCTTAATATATCCCTGTCTCCCTCGCTATCCTCCCTTCTCTATCTCTACTTTTCTCACTCTCTCTCTCTATCTTCTTATATTTCCCCATGTTTATATATATCCCTATATCCATCTCTATTTTTCTATATGTATACCTATCTCTCTCTATTCTAAAATTTCCTTATGATCTCTCCCTCTCTCCATCTCCATTTTTCTATCTCTAGAATTGTACCTTAGAAAAAATGCAACTTGCTTGATTTGGGGAATAATTCATGATAAATTGGACTTAATGAGGCCTTGGTTTAGTGTCGTGAAGTGGTTTACATGTCCAAACTAGGTCTTGGACCCTTGCAGATTGAATAAGATGCATCTAACAATGTCTTGTAAAGGTGTTATAAATTGTTGTAAATGAATTTCACACCTCTCTAGACTTAATGAACCCATTTCCCCTTAATTCAACATTGTAAAATACATTTAATTGCATTATCACATCAATCTAGAAGGCTTGTAAAATAAAATTAATGTTAATTTAGTGTTGTAATGTGTCTTACACATTCACATTGGATGTTGTGCCTTCCTAGACTATGTGGACCTCATTTTTGGCACAACCACGGTAGGAGGGTCCTCAAAAAGAACAATACAGACTATGCAACAAGAGTAACACAACGAAAGAAACACATAATATGGAGGAAAATGTAGATGCAAATATTCTTATTAACAAAAATCTCAATTACATTCGGCTGACAACATCCAGGCTTACAAATTTGGCTCATAGGCCTTATAAAACATGCTCAAATATAAAATGCTCCTATATGCGAGTTGGACACTACAATAATATCTATATTCTATCAATATAAATTCTCTACTTGATCACTACTAACCTAATGATTGATTACAAGATTTATAGCATATCCAAAACTATAGAAACATCTGTGTCAGCCAAAGATCATCACATTCTCCAAGGAAAGAAAATGTAACGTGCACATGAATAGGTCGGCCTTAAATTTGAATTAATCTTCATCAGGTGCATAAGGAAAAGTGTGGACTGATTATGAAGGTTAGGGGCAGTCCACAAAATAATTAAAATCACACCGTTAAGATCTGCAAGTCATGAGGATGATCTACAATGATCGAATTGGCCAAAAAGTTTGAAATTATTCTGGTGCTGGTTCAAGAAACTACCATGAAATCTGGAAGTGATAACTTATTGGAAAAAGATCCAATCGTGCCCAAATCTTGGAACAAGGAAAATGAACATGTCCATGATGTACAAAAAGATCCACATGGTCTATTAAGCAAAGATGATGAATCCATTAACATGAACTGAGCAAGAACAAAGCAAGAACAAAAACTGAAAGAAAATATTTTTGGTTGATGCAAGATTGCCATGAACCAAGGATGCTCCTACATCAGACATTCGGGGTTATTGAAAAGTGAGTCCCTCACTTTGTTGGGGTCAAAGGAAAACCAAAATGTTCTACCTAAGCCTGAGAAATTCAAGAAGAATCCTCAACTATTCTACCTTTCCACTTCACAAGATATTCTTTACACTGTATTTCACGAGTCTTCCTCCCATCTATGACATCCAAAATCTCTTCAATCTCATCTAATTGTTGTTTAGGAAACTGATTCTCCAATTTCGCTTGAATATCATCACTGAACTCTACTTCATGATACTGATGTAGATCTGCAATGTTGAATATAGGTGATATACCCATACCTTCTAGTAACTCCACTTCATATGCATTCCCTGAATCAAATTTCTTCAAGATCTTACAAGGTTTGAACTTCCTCATCTTCAGCTTGTTGTACATGCCAACTAGAAACCTTTCCTTCCTAAAATATACCATCACTTCATCTCCAACATCAAATTCCTTATGTCTCCTCTTTTCATCTGCTTTCTCCTTATACTTTTGATTTATGTCTTCCAATTGTTGTTTCACTTGACTGTGCAACTTCTTCATGTGTTCTTCAAATTCTTCTACTTCTACACTCCTCTTTTCTTCCATACTGATGTCTCTCAACTTTGATATACCTCTAGGATGAACTCCAGTAACAATCTCAAAAGGTGTCTTTCTTGTACTCCTGTTCACTGAATTATTGTAAGAAAAATCTGCTTGTGCAAGGGCTAAATCCCAACTTCTAGTCTTCTCTCCAACCAAGCATCTAAGCAAATTCCCTAAACTCCTGTTTACTACCTTTGTCTGTCCACAAGTCTATGGGTGAAATGTAGAACCAAAATTCAAATCTTTTTACAACTTCTTCCAAAGTGTTCTCCAAAAGTAACCAACAAACTTTACATCTTTGTTTGAAACAATACTTTTAGGTAACCCATGAAATCTGACCATCTCTTTGAAAAAGAAGTCTACTACATGTACTGAATCTGTTGTCTTCTTACAAGGTATGAAATGAGCCATCTTAGAAAATCTATCTACCACCACAAATACAAAATCATTACCTCTTTGTGTCTTCGACAAACCAAGTATGAAATCCATACTGATATCTTCCCAAGGTCTCTTCGGAATTGTCAAAGGTTTATACAATCCAACATTTTGACTACTCCCTTTTGCAACTTGAAAAACTCTACAACTTTGTACAAATCTCCTAAAATCCTTATGAATCTGTGGTCAAAAGTAATTCTCACTCACCAATGCCACTATCTTAGGTATGTGCAGGATCATCATGGAAAAAATAGGCCCTTAAGTGGCAAAAACTTGAGAAAAATTAGAGTTAGGAAACTTGACATAAAAATTTGAATAAGTTATCTATATTATTTAGAAAATATGTAAGAATAGAATCTATAAAAAATTTAATGTAGTTTCTAAACTACTAGGGTTTTTAAAAAAAAAAGAAAATCTATTTGGTGAAAATTTGAAATTTCAATGAGTGGTACTTAAATTTTAGGGAAAAATAAGAAGTGGGTGTTTGTCTAACCACCCTAACCACAATAAAATGATAATATTTTTTTATAATATTTTAGATATAAGTAGAGGACTCATGCCCCAATGTGATGCATATTTTTGGTAATTTTTTTTCTAAGTAAATAATTAATTATGAATTTTTTATTACAACTTTTAAAAATATAAAAATTGTATGTCGACCATCTTAACTTGGTCAAAACTTCATGAAATTCAATTTTTCTTTTTTAATCCTATAGTATGTGAAGCATAGAATGTGACGCATGTTTTGGATTCAAAAAATGTGATACCGTTTGAAAGCTATAGATGTTTTTCAATCAGCCTATCAATCAGGACTTTAGTCATAATTTGAATAGAGAATAAATAATAATTACTTATTAAATTCAAAGTAAAGCATAATTTATATCAGTGGGAAGCTGAGAATCTCCTTTAAAAACCCTTTTCATTTCATCAATTTTGGGTTAAAAAATAGTCATCAGCCACATACCCATCATATTGCCACTTTTTGGCCCATCATGATCTTGCACATACCCTCTTATCAGCTCCAAAGTGTCATAACAATCCTCCACTATGCTTCTCCTTCACCAAGTTATCCCTCATTGAACTCTAGGGTATACACAACTGATTACCTTTGAACAACATATCCACCAGAATGAAATAATCCAACTACTCGCTTCTATCCTCCAAAACAGGTTCTTTACAAGCTCTCTGAGGTTCTGCAAAATACAATTCTTCCTCATACAAGTTCTTCAATTCATCAAAGCCTAATACCTCCACCCTCATCTCTATCAGAAAATTCCTTCTCCTACTCAAAGCATCAACAACTCTATTTGAATTTCCACTCCTATGCTTCAAAACAAAAGTATAACTCTGCAAGAATTCTACCCATCTCATGTGTCTCTAATTCAACTTACCTTAACTGTTCGAATATTGAAAAGCTTGATGATCCATATACAACACAAACTCCTTAGGAAAAAAATAATGTCTCCACTTCTTCAAGGCTTGAACTATAGCATAAAAATCCTGATCATACACTGAATATCTTCTTCTAGCATCATTCAACTTCTCACTGAAATAAGCTCTAGGTCTCCCTTCTTGACTCAATACTGCTCCAATTGCATTTGCACTTGCATCATAGTCTACTTGAAATACCTTACTAAAATCCGGTAAAGCCAACATAGGCTACTCAGTCACCTTTTGGTTCAACAACTCAAAACTCCAGTTTGCTCCAGACGTCCATCTGAAATCCTTCCTATCTCCTCTCATTGTTTCTGTCATATGGCTACAAATAGAACTAAAATTCCTAATGAAATTTTGGTAGAAACTAGCCAATCCATGAAATGATCTTACCTCTTCAATTCTATCTGGTGTAGGCCACTCAAAAATTTCTCTTACCTTCTCAAGATCCATCTTAAGTCCATCCACAGATATCACAAATCCCAGATATACCAATTCCTCCTTCATGAAACTACAATTCTTAATGTTTAGCAACTGCTCTTCTCTCAACCTCTGCAAGACTTGCCTTATATGCAACAAATGTTCCTCTCTACTCTTACTGAAAATCAATATGTCATACAAATATACAATTACAAACTTACCCAATAATTTCTTCAATACCTCATTCATCAACCTCATGAAAGTACTCGGTGCATTTGTCAATCCAAAAGACATCACCAACCACTCATACAATCCTTCATTTTTCTTGAAAGCTATTTTCCACTCATCCCCTTCTTTGATTCTGATCTAATGATATCCACTCTTCAAATCTATCTTTCTAAAGTACTTAGCTCCACTCAAGCAATCCATAATGTCATCCATCCAGGGCAAGGGAAATCTATACTTCATCATGATCTTTTTTATGGCTCTAGAATCTGTACACATTCTCCATTCTCTATCCTTCTTAGGTGCTAACATAGTAGGTACTATACATGGACTTAAAATTTCTTTGATCAAACCCCTTCTCAAAAATTCTTGCACTTTTCTATTCAACTCCTCATTCTCTGTCAGTGTGATTTAGTGTGCTACTTTATTAGGAAAACCAGCTCTAGTAATCAGATCCATACAATGACTAATACTCCTTATAGGTGGTAATCCATCAGGTACATTATCTAAAATGATCTCCTCATACTCTGTCAGTATCTCCTTTATCTATTCTAGGTGTTCCTCTACATGCTTCAAGTCTTCATCCTTCTTAGGCACAAAGGAATAACATACATTCTTATGTCTCAATCCATCAAGGAATCTCCTTCCATCAACCAAACAAACCCTAACATTCATACAAACTTCAACTGTAGGAACATCTTCCAATGGCAACAAAATATGCTTCATCCCATTAGCAACAATGGTGTATATAATCTTCTTTCCATCATGTATATCCTATCCATCATACTACCAAGGCCTTCCCAACAAAACATGACATATAGCCATAGGCATGATATCACACAAAACTTCATCATGGTAATTTCCTATCTTCAATGTCACCAAACATTGTTCACTTACTAGTATCTTATGCTTATCCTAAATCCAAACAATCTGATAGGGCTTCGGGTGTTTCAATCTTTCCAACTTTAGTTTAGTCAGCATCTCTTCATAAACTAGGTTCTCAGAACTTCCACTATCAACAATCACTTTGCAACATTTTCCAACTACCTTGCATCTGGTCCAAAACAAATTCTTTCTCTACAATGGTTCTTTCTCCAACTCACTTTGACACAATACCCTTCTATTCACCAACACTTCTCCATCTTCTGGTTTATTAGATGATCCAGTATGTTCTTCCTCAACAAAGGATATACTTTTATTATTCTCCATCTTCCTGCTTGTCTCTCCCTAATTACATTCAAATTCTCTATGTCCTTCTCCACCACATTTATAACAAGTTCCCTTGAATATCCTTTTCTCTTTCCCTCTATCATCTCTTCTATAACCTTCATTTCGGTAACCACCATAACCTCCTCTTTTGTAATAGTTACCATCACCTCTCTGATATGAATTTTCATTCTTATTGACCTCCTTATCCTTATTTTGATCTAGAAAAATCCTCTTTGTCTCTGCTCATGTCTTTTATTCAACTTCACCTCTGCCTTTAGGGCACACTAATATGCCTCTTCCACACTTACCAAATTGATCAAACTAATCTCATCCTATATATATGACCTCAAGCCATTCACATATTTGGATAATTGCTCAATCTCATCCTCTTAATGTCCAAATCTGATGTTCAACTTATAGAACTCCTTAGTATACTCTATCACACTTGATTCTTTCTACTTCAAATTCTACAACTTCTTGAACAAACTAATCTGATAGTTTGCAGGAATAAAATTTATCTTCAACTTATTCACCATATGATCCCATGACTTTATCTTTTCTTTTCCTATTATTTTCTTATTTGTTTGTAAATGTTCCCACCAAAGGGATGCATGCATGTCCTCTCAACTTTGTGAAAGAAAAATTCACCTTCTTATCTTCAGAGGTACCTTGAAATTCAAAATACTTTTCCATCTCTGTTATGCAATCTAACAATAAATCTGAATCCAATTTACCATTATAATCTGGTGGATTGAAATGTGATCTTGTATTCACTTTATATGGGCTCTTATGAACGTCTCTTCTCCCTAATCAAGGCTAGGTTGCTCTTCTCTTCCTCTTTCTTCCTATACTTCTACTTCTTCATCACTCACATCATCAACTGGTTGACCTCTCCTCTAGGCCATTTCAATTGCATCTAATCTAGAAAAAAATCCTCTTAGAATCTCCATCATAGCTGGGTTTTCATTTCCACGCGCTCCATTTCTACCATTTATTCTTCCTTCCTTGTTTACACAAGTCCTCTGCATTTGCAAGTCAGATCCTCAATCCGCCACCCCACAACAAATATTCAACAAGACTTCACAAACTTTGATGATCTCACAAAGAACGAATCTCACTTTGATACCAATCTGGTGCAGCCACGGTAGGAGGGTCCTCAAAGAGAACAATCTGGACCATGCAACAAGAGTAACACAATGAAAGAAACACAAAATATGGAGGAAAATGCAGATGCAAATATTCTTATTAACAAAAATATCAGTTACATTCAGCCAACAACATCCAGGCTTACAAATTCGGCTCACAGGCTTGATAAAACATGCTCCTATATGTGAGCTAGACACTACAATTGGATCTATATTCTAGTAATCTAAATTTTTTACTTGATCACTACTAACCTAATGATCGATTACAAGCTTTATACCATATTTTCAACTCTAGAAACATCGACGTCAGCCAAATATCATCACATTCTCTAAGGAAAGAAAATGTAACGTGCACATGACTAGGTCAGCCTTAAATTCAAATTAATCTTCATCGGGTGCATAAGGTGAAGTGTGGACCTATTATGAAGGTTGGGGAAACTCCACAGAAAAATTAAAATCACAACATTAAGATACGCGAGTCACAGGGATGATCCGTAATTATCGAACTAGCCAAAAATTTTGAAATTATTCTAGTGTCGGTTAAGGAAACTGCCATGAAATCCTGAAGCAATAACTTGTCGAAAAAAGATCCAATCATTCCCAAATCTTGGAACAATAAAAATGAACATGTCCATGATGTACACAAAGATCCATAGGGTCTGATGAGTAAAGATTATGAATCCACCAACATGAACTGAGCAAGAACAAAACAAGAACAAAAATTGAAAGAATTTTTTTTTTGTTGATGCAAGATTGCCATGAACGAAGGATGCTCCTGCATCAAGTTTAGTATTGTAAAGTGTATTTAATCATACTTTCACATTTAATTTTGTGTCCCAATCCCTAATTGACCTTTTTCATCATCATTAATAGGCCCCTATTACCCCATATTGTGCATCCCAAGGCATGAATTGATCAAATAACTGACTAGAACAATCTAGAAACCTAATTTTCTTATATCCCAACCTTCCATTTAGAAAAATGGCCCCGTGGGACCCATTCACCCTTGATGGCAAATCAGTCTCATTTGAGACAGTTTTTGGGGTTTAAGCGAGAAATTTTGGATTTTAAGTCTTATTTTCCTTTATGTTAGCCTAGAGGATCCAATTAACGAGAAAACAAGATGGATTTCCTATAAATGAAAGTCTCTTAACCCTAATTTACATCTCTTAACTCATTTTCACAACTCATTCATCATTTTTCTTCCATCTCAAGTCAAGCAAGCTAGGGTTTTATCATTCTAAGTCATTAAGATAGCTTCCTAAAACATTCAAGGGCATATTCTTCATGTTTTGCTGCAGAAATTCAAGATCAAGCGTCATGGAAAGGTATTAACTCAATTATTGTATGCTTGATTACATTCTTTTTTCATATTGGTTTAATTGCCTACAAAGGGGTTTGACCAAGGAAAACCCCCATGCTCTAACATTCAACATTTTCTCCTTCTTTTCTTGTGTTTTTGTAGATTTAGGAATCTTGGAAGCTTGGAAATCATTAAGAACTAAGTTTCAAAGTTGTTTAAGTCTTTTCCTCATTGTTTAAGGAAAAACAACAACAAAAAGTCACTTTCAGACCCAAAAATTAGACTTTCGAAGGTAGACACCTGTTAGGAACTAGAGAGCAGATTGAGCACTTTAGTTTCCACCTTTGGATTTTTAGAAATTCAAAAGTGAACTAACTTTCCATTTATGGCAAATGAGTCCCACTTCCAGGCTTGATTTTTGTTTTTTGTATTTTTGGATACACATTTGTTTGAAATGGGCTTCAGAACAATTTCCCAGATCTGGGACTAATTCACCCAAAATGGTGAATGAGTCCAAGTAGGCTAAAATTTCAGCATCAAAAAAATTCCATATGTCATTTCCAGTCTCCATCAAGTTCTCAGGTGCAAACTTTTAGTTTCATCAAATTATGTTACAGTTTGCATTTATTTCTAGGTATTTTTGCATATCACAATGTGTTTTACAACAAGTTGCATTTCAATAGTTTTCACTTAATAATCAATAGCTTTTATCAGTTATTTGCATTTATTTTATCTCATATAGGCACATTTCATTCATATTTCCATTATACTTGCATTAGTTTATCTCCTTTTAGGTGGAAAACCCTAAGAGTGCAAGAGAAGTACATAAACCCCAAAAATCTATGGTTCATTTTGGTGAAACCGCCTTTAGAATACTTTTCTTTTCTAATTTAGAGTCCTTCATCATACATATAGCTTGCATTGACCTTGCATTAGGGTTTACATGGATTAATTTGCATGCTAGGTTTCAAATTTTGCATTCATGAAAAGTACATTTAGGTTGCATTTTAGGCATCTAAAATCATTAATTTTTTCTAAAAGTTTACATTTCCATCTTAGGTCTACATCTTACAGCCTATCCAATGTCAAAATCCACCAAAAATATTTGAAAATTCTAAAAATATTCCTCTTTGTGACTCATTCGCCACACTGGGTGAATCAGTCCCTTTTCACCCCTAAAACTACCTTTTACAGAGCTGAAAACCCTATTTTTATGCTTCTATTTGATTCCAATAACTATCTGTATCAATTAACTGGGTTTATGTAACATGCATTTCATTAGATATAGCTTACATTCACTCATTTTATGCATGGCTTAATTTCTAATTTGCATTGTCACATAACATAATCAGTCAATGGTCATCCTTAAAATTTGAAAAATTGCATTCCTCTTTTGGATGATTGTTTTAGCATAGTTTACAGATCAAGTTTGTAGAATAATCATTACATCATGTTTTCATAACAAATTTCTATAATTATTATCTTTCATGTTCTATTTTTAGATCTTATCGCATATTGTAAGAAAATTTTGTTAGGTGCATATGAATATGAGCTCCTTTCCCCTTTCTTTTTTTTCGGCATTGATCCCTCCCCTAGTATCCCTTCTGTGAGTAAGGTTTGTATATCATAGAGACCTTGGATAATCATAACAATCACATTTTTTCTTCTCCTATTATCTCTTACACTTGTGACGTAGATGTTATGGTGCTAGAAGAACCAATTGATGAGAGTTTTGACAATCCGATTTGTTTCTCTCCTCAAGGAAATCACAATAAGTAATCATGATGATCACACAGCACAACAAGACAATGGCATCATAGAAAAAATTCTAGACATTACCTTACCTAGTCTCCATAACCATGGTAATCAAATTTGTTCTTCTCCTAGTATCCATCCTCGATGCAAAGAGGATAGGTTGGTGTTAGAAGATATGCCTATTAAATCTCATGAGAATATTATCCCTCCCTTCCCTCATGTTCGTCTCCTATGGGAAGAACTATTTGGTAAACATGAAAACCATAATGGTCCTTCTTTTTCTGCCTCCCCTATTTGTGATGAAGCCACTTTACAAACTCCAACCATGGATGAACATGTTACAAGATCTCCTACTAGGGTAGACAACATGGCACAAGAGAATGAGACCTTAGAGACAACTGACAAACAAATAGAGTCTTCTTCTAATCTGCCTACTCTCAATAATCAAACAAATTCAACCATTGATCATTCCCCTACTTGCGATACAACCATTTTAGAAGAACTAATCCATGAATGTCAAGAACATTTTATTTTTAGTTCTTCTAAAAAATCTCCTTCTAGGGAGAATATAATGGTACTAGAAGAAGGAAACAATACTAATGTGTCTTCCTTCAATAAACAAGTGATTCTTGATTTCCCTTTATTAGAGATACATCAAACCAAGACTGTTGAGGTTATGAATGCACAAGTGTCCATTAGATCCCCCTCGATCAATGGACCTCAAGCATACGTTGTGGGATATCCTAAGAACCCTCTAGTTCTCTACCCACCTTAGACAAACAACAAACTCAAAATAAACCTAAACTTGTCCTTTACCCTCCTAAGAATAATGTTTTGCAACAACTAAGTCATAATATTGTTGCTCATATGTATAACACTCGAAAAAATCCACAACCACTACAACCAACCTCAACACCCTTACCATTGCCTAATCCTATCCCACCTAACCCTTTCTTGCTAGGTTGAATGGAGTATGATCTTGTGGAGCAACTTAAGAATACTCCTGCTAAGATATCATTGTGGGACCTTATTCAATCTTCCCCTCACTATCACAAAATGATCCAAACAACCTTACAACAAGTTCCTATCTCTTCTAATGCACAACCAAATGACATAGCAACCATCATTCATGGAATAAACAATGACATTGTTTTCCACCAAACTGAACTCCCCTCTTTGGACATGCAAAAACAAAATAATTCTCTCATGATCATAGCGCAATACAAACAAAAAAGGATAAAGAGAACTCTTGTAGACATTGGTTCTACCCTTAATGTGTGTAGTGTGACCCTTCTGGATAAGCTTGGCATTGATCAATTGACCATTCAACCTAATTCTTTATCTATTAAGGGATTTGAAAATGTCAAAAAGAAACTTTTCGGGGTGATCATTATACCTCTTACCGTTGGAGTGGCCACCTTGAATACACCAATCCATGTTATGCCTTATAAAATTTCATGTAATCTTATCTTAGGCAGACCGTGGATTCATGCAATGAAAGGTGTGCCTTCCACTCTTCATCAAAAAATGAAATAAATCTACAAAAAAATAGTCCACACACTTGACGCTGACCTTGAGCCTTATAGTGTTTTACAACTTGAGAAAAACAAAGAAAATTCCTTAAACACATCAAGATCAACTACACCAGTGGAACCTGTACAATAGAACAAAAAAGAACAATATATTGAACACATCACACAACTATTAGAAGATGATTGGGGTTCCTTGGATTTTGAACATGAATTCATGGGTGAGTACAAGATCATACAAAAAGATTCAAATAGGGGAAATGAAAAAGCAGATGACCCTTTGAAAGCATCCACCTCAACCACTTTAGACAATGAAACAAACTACAAGGCCACCTTTGACAATGCTTATCACCAACCACCAACTGATCCAAAAGCAATGAAAACTCTTTATGGAAAAGGGTATGAGCTTATGAAACAACTTGGCTATAGTGGAAAAGGATGTGGTGCTAATGAACAAGGTATTCACAACCCTATAGACCCTATCACACAACAAACCACTCATGGTCTTGGTTATCTTCCTTTGATAGAAATTGTTAAGCCTTCAATTAACGCCAACACTCTCACATAACATTCTTCTAATTCAACTTTAATTATAAAGCACCCAGAACTCCTCAAAACTAGTGGTCTTGAAAATCATCCTTTCAAAAACATCAAACAAACAAATACATCCTCACTTAATGTTGATGTCATCTTGCAAAACACTAATGAATTGATTTCGTTAGATTTTACACCCTCTTGTAAAGGAGAGAACAAAATCTCGCTTGATCTAAACCATCTTGTGTAGATATTACATCTTGCACATCCAAGCAAGAAGTATCTTTGTCACAAACTACAAGACCATCTTCTACCATTGATCAAGAGGGTATCTTGTCAATACTTCTCCAAGATCACTTGATAACCCTTCCTCCTCAAACTCACAAGAATTTACATTACAAGACTTCATTTTGCACCTATCATAGAGTTCATGGTCATTCCACTAATGAATGTAAGGATTTGAGTCGTAAAATCCAACATTTTTAGGAGTTTGGTATTCTTCCTTTTGTGGGGGCACCTAATCCTTCTAATCGATAATGATTTTCACTCTAGCATGCATTTCATTAATAATTTTGGCTCACCCTTGACCTGCACTCAGTGGGGGAAAGTGGTTATGTAGTCTTGTCTTCATATGTAACCTGTCATTGCCACTTTTGGCTAGTCGTTAACCTTTCATGAAAAAATAAGAGCAAGCTTGAGATGTGGATGACATGCCTTACATTGGTAAGCAAGTGACATACTACCCTTTTCATGACGTAGCTTATTGGCAACATATGACTTGGTATAGGGCTTTCCAAGTAAGATCTCATGTATTTTTTTGCCTTCTTCTACTTTAAAGCAATTTCTCAAAGTACTGGTGTTTGCAACCACATTAAAGTGGGGGCATACATCACCACACACATTTCATTGTGTGATTTCTTTATTCTTGCAATGCATTTCTTCCTAGTGGTATCATTGGGCTTGATTCCCTCCAAGAGCGTGATACTTATTTTTTACACATACTCTCTTGGAAACATTAGGTACAATGTTCCCTAAGATGAGACCTTGCACAAACTAAGCAAAATCTCCTTACACTATCTTGCATTAAAAATGTTTATGAGTGTCAAGCATACAAAGTTTTGCATACCTCATAGAGCTCAAAAATATTTTTTCTTTGTGGCACCTTATTAAAGTTATTAGGAGGTATAATTTTGGTATGGTTGATTGGGAAGCCCATTCCGAGACATGACTTTTCCCCATAGCCACCTTGTGGATTCCTCACCCAACGGACAACTAGATGTTTCGTGGCCCCAAAGTGAGTATACTTGGGATTTATCACTCAAAGGACAACCAAGAGTTTCATTACCATAGAGTGAGTATGCATATTTGGAAAAATAGCCTAGATCTGATCCAGAATGTGTTGGACAAACGGTTGAAGCTTGATCCACCTTTTTATTTTTTCTTTTCTCTATCTAGTTCTTGCCATTGCATGATTATGTATCTCATTTTTCTGTAAATCATTCACCTTGTGCGTGTCCTTTTGTACTTATGTTGGTTTAACTTAGGATCTTGGATCATGGGGGCTTGCACAACCTCCTTTGATCTTTTTTATCCTATACCATCCGCATTGGTACAATTCAACCCTTCTTGAATGTCTACTTTAGTGTGAGTTTGAAGCAATTTCATCCTCTCACTAAAGTGGGGCTAAATGTACCATAGAAAAAAGGAAACTTGCTTGATTTAGGGTATAATTCATGATAAATTGGACTTATTAAGGCCTTGATTTAGTGTTGTGAAGTGTTTTACACGTCCACACTAGGTCTTGGACCATTGAAAATTGAATAAAATGCATCTAACAATGTCTTGTACAGTTGTTGTAAAGTGTTGTAAATAACTTTCGCACCTCTCTAGAGACTTAATGAACCCATTTCCCCTTAATTCAACATTGTAATATACATTTAATTGCATTATCACATCAATCTAGAAGGCTTGTAAAATAAACTTAATGTTAATTTAGTGTTGCAATGTGTCTTACACATTCACATTGGATGTCATGCCTTCCTAGGCTATCTGGACCTCATTTTAGTGTTGTAAAGTGTATCTAATCACACTTTCACATTGAATTTTGTGTCCCAAGCCCTAATTAACCTTTTCATCATCATTAATAGGCTCCTATTGCCCCATATTGTGCATCCCAAGGCATGAATTGATCAAATAATTGACTAGAACAATCTAGAAACCTAATTCTCTTATCTCCCAACCTTCCAGCTAGCAAAATGGCCCCTGTGGAACCCATGCACCCTTGATTGCGAATAAGTCCCATTTGAGCAATTTTCAGGGTTTAAGTGGGAAATTTTGGATTTTAAGTCTTATTTTCCTCCATGTCATCCTTGAGGATCCAATTAATGGGAAAATAAGATGGATTTCCTATAAATACATGTCTCTTAACCCTAATTTACATCTCTTAACTCATTTTCAAAACTCATTCATCATTTTTCTTCCATCTCAAGTCAAGTAAGCTAGGGTTTTATCATTCCAAGTCATTAAGATAGCTTCTTAAGACATTCAAGGGTAGATTCTTCATGTTTTGCTTCAGAAATTAAAGATCAAGCATCATGGAAAGGTATTAACTCCATTATTGCATGCTTCATTACATTATTTCTTCATATTGGTTTAATTACCTATAAGGGGTTTGACCAAGGCAACCCCCATGCCCTAACATTCAACATTTTCTCCTTCTTGCCTTGTGTGTTTATAGATTTAGGCATCTTGGAATCTTGGAAATCATTAAGAATCAAGTTGCAAAGTTGTTTAAGTGTTCTCCTCACTATCTAAGGAAAAATATCAATAAAAAGTCACTTTTAGACCCGAAAATCAAACTTTCGGAGGCAAACACATGTCAGGAACCAGAGAGTAGATTGAGGGCTTTAGTTTCCACCTTTGGATTTTTAGAAATTCAAAAGTGAATTGATTCACCATTGATTGCGAATGAGTCCCACTGCCAGGCGTAATTTTGGTTTTTTGCAGTTTTGGATACCCATTTGTCTAAAACGGGCTCCAGAACAGTTTCCTAGATCTAGGACTAATTTTCCCAAAATGGTGAATGAGTCTTAGTAGGCCAAAATTTCATCGTAAACAACATTCTAGATGTCATTTCTAGTCTCCATCAAGTTCTTAGGTGCACACTTTTAGTTTTATCAAATTCTGTTACAATTTGCATTCATTTCTAGGTGTTTTTGCATATCACAATGTGTTTTACAACAAGTTACATTTCACTAGTTTCCACTTAATAATAAATAGCTTTTATCAGTTATTTTCATTTATTTTATCTCATCTAGGCACATTTCATTCATATTTCCATTATACTTGCATTAGTTTGAGTGAACCACCTAGGTTTTTGGCCTATCTCCTTTTAGGTGGAAAACCCTAAGAGTGCAAGAGCTGTACATAAACCCCAAAAATATATGGTTCAATAACTATCAATCCCTCATCTATCTCCTAATGTTTCCCTATCAATCCCTCTTTTCTCTCTCTTTCTCTATCACTCCCTCTCTCCATCTCTATGTGTCTTGATCTGTCTCTCTTCCCATGTTTCCCTATCATCTCTCCCTCCTCTCTCCCTCTCCCTCTCTCTCTCTCTCCATCTCTATTTATATAACATGCTAATTTTTCAAACAACTAAATTTCCTAAGTTTTAACTTTAAAGTAAATAAATTATGTTTCATAACCATTGCTATAAATATTTCATTTTCCAAAAGAGATCAAAAGAGCATAAATGACATAACATATTCCAAGCATTGATTTCATTTCTAGTATAATATTCCACATATTACAATTCTTCCAAATATTGTATACAAAATACATATATAGCTCAACCGCGCCTGAAATAAATAGATACATAGATGGTCCAGGAATCTCCTTTCAAATCTTGGTCACTAGCTCAGGAGGAGAAGCATCGCTCAAGAACTTCTTCACCAACCAAAAACTCAAATATGGTCCCATGCACATCTATCATTAGATAGATGGCCCTACCATTTGATGAAGAGATTGGTTGAGTAACCTCATAACTATAAACACTCTAACCTTAGTGTTGTGCCCTACATAACTGGAACTTGTAGACACTACAATCCTAAAATAGCATGCATACAAGAACACTGTGAATTGATAGTGGAGTAAAAGGAAATCACACTATTTTGGCCAAAGTATTCTCACTCAGTATTTTGAGTGATAGTCATCCTATCCACATACACTAATCTAGCTTGATTTGAATTGAGGCCATTATAATCTATGCATAGGTAATTTCCTTCAATAAGCAATCATTAACCTTAGAAATAACCCATTCCCCTTTTCTCATAACACAGTGGTATCTCTACTAATAAAGCATAAGCATAAGTTACCCCCTTCAATGGATATTATTATCGCAGGTATAACCTATGAGCTTTCTAAGTCTACAAATTATCTTTACATAAACAACTTAACAAGATATTCCCATTTCATTGATCCTAGTATATAATATTACTGATGACAAAAAATAACAGTTTATTATGGAGTAAATACAAACACTCCTAAGGAAATCATTTCAATAAGAATCTTCCCTTTCCAATAAGCAAATAGATTATTACTCTATTTCAAGCAATCAAATGCAATTTCAAACAAAACACACAAGACATTCATCCTTTCAGAAAATAGATAAACATAAAGAGAATAGAATCTCATGCCTATTATTCACTTTAATCCAATTGACTCACTGGTTTTTAAGATTGGCCCCCTCTTAAAATTATATTAGAAACAAATCTCTCTCAATTTCTCTCACTAATGCTTCCTCAAAAAATACCTCTCAGCATAATAGAGCAGTGTGATAATGCATTGTAGAAGTGTATCCAAATGAGGTATGAGTGCCTCTATTTATACCCAAAACTAACATCTACAGGATAGAAATGAGGCCTATGAAATGAAACTTTTAAGCTCATTTCAATTGACTCAACTTGATAATAAAAAGGTGGAAAATTCCTATCTCAATACTTACCCAAACAAGACAACAGGTCGATTCTTTTCTTTCCAACAACAGGTTTGACTATTTATATTACACATGTTCTAATCTAGAAATAAAATTACAGACTCAATATACTTCTAAAAGAAACATAGAGTTCATAATATGGCACCAACAATTCACCATGTTCCCTATTTTCTAGCTTGCTATTTAATAGAAGAATAAGTCTAAACTCAGTTAGTTGTGTTTCACTTTGCTGACTTTCTCCATGCCAAAGTATTCGACACATAGCTTATGAGTCGACCTCCCTTATTATAGCACTATTTTATCATTTAACTCAACATGTTACTTGTGCACAAAACTTTACATTATGCTTTATAAACTATGCACAACAAAAATAGTCTTATACATTTCCATCGCTTTTATCAATGATAATATATGCAGTATAATACCTAGCATTGTGCTATTATATAAAGTGTTTTTTCACATTATATTGGCCTTATCATATATTCAATAAATCAGCCCAACGTATATATATATATATATATATATATATATATATAAATATATAAATATATATAAATATATATATAATATGTACATATATATAATATAGTAAATATAATTTAATGCTATATATGTATATATATTCAAATAAATAAATATATTCTTTGACAAATAATTTTTTATAAACAATCCACTTATTATTCAAAACAAATTAGATCAAGTTAACATTTCATATATAATATCTTATAGATATACATATCTATATTCATGTATACGTACATATACATATATTAACATACTTGTATGGAAATTCCCATTTTTCAACACATATGCATATATCAACATGTGTATATATATGTATATATGCATATATCTCATATATATAGATTTGGTTATTCAATCCATCACATGAAAAATTGCTATCTTATCAATAGGTATATATACATGTGATGCATATATATACATATATTGTCTCATTGTCCTTCTGATATCACCATGCCCATGAGAAATTCATCCATGAGCATGCGTAGGTATGTCCACCTACGTATTCTCATGTACGTATTATCTCTTGTGTATGGGTTATCATCGACATGCACATGTATACATACATATACATTCTATGTATATATATCTCATCAATCAAGTTAAGCAATATAAAGAACTAATATACACCAAGCACTGAACACAAACCAAGAATGCTCTTAATAGAAATAAAGATCCTTCCTAATGCAATCACATCATACTAAAGGATGACTTAACAATTCCCAAAACTATGACTTGACTCAACCAGTCTATAAGTGAGTGTGTTTAAGCTTGGATAGGTTTTGCTACAAGTTACCCGACCAAGTTCTTCTCCTGAGTGATACTTGCCCTTGCTTCTAGAGGATTGAATTTGAGTTTGCATCCAACTTAACACATTTTTTCATATCATGGTGTTTGTTGGCCATTACAACAGTCTTCCCAATGATGATTAAGAGCAATAATAATTAAAGTCCTATGGTAAAGTTTTGAAGGATTTGGTCTAGGAACTAACATGCATCTCCTTCAGTCTGGTCATCTTCTCTCATCCATCTCACAATGATATCCTGTGACATACAAAAACATAAGTGCATACATGATCATATAAACATTGCATTAGGACCATACATACATCATATAACATTTCATTGCATATGGAATTAACATAATACTAAACATTGCATCCATTCAAATAAATACATTATGCATATCATTATCCTCATCATCACAAAGTCAACATAACATATAAATAAGCATTGCATCATCATGGCATCATCTCATTAGTAAGCATCATAGGACATACATGACAAGACATAAATAAGTACCATCATACATCATAAATACACATCATACATAAAACATCACATCACATATATCGTAATGCATAAATCAAATAACATTGCATAACACACAGGTAGACCCACATCAAAACTGCATCATCATATAACATCATCTCAAAAATATATAATGTCACAAGATAGAGTCAACAGATATCCCAAAAATGGAGCTCACAGGCTCAATGATCTATACATATTGTGTCATAACAAATAACCAAATGAAGCAAACATGCCCCTAGGATAGGCTCTCATCATCCCCTCGTGGATTAGAGTGTGGCAGCTGAAGGATCTGTGACTGGCACTGAAATAATGGATGGAACTATAGCAACCTCTATATGTGCAACCAATGGAACTGACACTGATGGCATCATCTCCATGGTAATAGACACCTGTGATGACACTGCGGCTTGACTTTGTGATGCTGAAGGATCTGTCACTGGTGGCTGCCTCTGTACCGAGCTCTGCCCTGAACTAGTGGAACCATGACTGTGGCTCGAATGATGACTCGAGGCATGCTTGTGCAAGTGGTGGGACCTATTCCTTGATGTGTACCCTGAGGAGGTGGATCCTCCTACATTGGTATGACTCTTGCTTCCACTCCCACTCCCTGATCTATGACCGCTGCTTGTCCTCGTTTGTGAGTGTGACAGTGTAGGATCTCGTCGCTTGGGAGGCACTGCCTACTCATATAGAGTCTGACACTGCCCATACCTAGTTCTCACCTTGGAAAGCTCATGAGAAATATCCCTAGAAGGCCCTAAACATAGTGCTGCAAACTCTACACACCACTGAGCTGAATCCTGTTGATGGATCACTGCCTAATCTCGCTCTACTCGAGCCACCTCTATCTTTAACTGTAGTGCTTGGACCAGTGTGGCACTCTCATCCAGTCTCCTCTGAAGGTCTGCCACCCTCTGGTCTGTTGTAGCATCATGGGGCAGCGCTGAACTGGATGGTATCTCCTCATCTCCCTTCACCATCCTAAATCTTAGGAGTCTCTCAGCCTCATCCATAGCATCATCATCCTCTGTGGCATCCTCTCCATCGACCCCCTCATCCATTTCCACCTCCACATCCCCCTCTTGCCTCTCCTCCTCTCCCTCCTGCCTCGACTGCTCCTCCTCCTATCTCTCCTCCTCTCCCTCCTCCCTCAGCTGCTCCTCCTCCTATCTCTCCTCATCTCCCTCCTACCTCAGCTGCTCCTCCTCCTCCTCTTGTCTCTCCTCCTCTCCCTCCTACCTCTCGGCCACCTCTGGGATGGCATCTAATGCCACTTGGCCACGCGTGGTCGTACCCTCCTACCCTACCTCTGGCCATCTCTCCTCCACCTCCGGTCATCTCCTCCATCGTCCCCATCATCTCCACCCTAGCCTTCATCCCTCCCTCCATGCCCTCCTCCTAACCTCCATCCCTCCCCCACCTCTGCCTCTATCACTGTCTTTGCCCCCTCCCCTAACTCTCGACACACGAGGAATAACTAACCTCCTGTCCATGGTTGTTGGCCCATCTGGATCTGTCAATGGAATTGGTCTATGTGCTTGCCACCATAGGTCATAGTCAGCTATGGTCCTAGGATCTGCAATCCCACCTCTCCATCCCCACTGCTGGGCTCCTATCCCATTGATTTGTTGCTCAGCAAAGGCTATGGGAATCACTGGCCCCCAAGCTAACTCTCTAGAAGACCGAGCATACTTGGCTATCCTTGCAGGTACACCCTGATGCTCTCTGAACTGTCGCAAGACACGCTATGAAAGGTACATCTCTATGATCAGTTGGCTCTGCACTGTCCTCCCAATTAGGTAGTGATACTATCAACAAAGGCTAAGATGGTCCACCTCATCATCCCACTGCTGACAGTCTCTATATGGTCTCCAGATGAATGACACTATAGTATCAATCCGATGCCACCACCAACCTATCTCCCCCATCCATGTTTGTTGAAGCACACCGACATAGTACTATGCAAAAGGCATCCCCTCAGCCAGTTGCGGTCTCTGAATGGGCGGACAAAATATCACTATGTGCTCCCAAGCTCAAATCATCAGCAGTGTGGTGCCACATGAGATACTCTATGCCCTCATGTAGACAACCTCATGCAGCTGGTGGTAGAGTGTGCCCAATAAACAATGGCCCCAGGAATATATAGTTCTATCCCACCTCATCCCCACTAGGATGTCTCCCCAACCAATAGGGAACCCATGTCCGCGATGGTCATGAATCAATATCCCACCAATCAGTGCTGCCAGGAACACATTAAATCGAGTATAATGCTCCACCATAAAGTCCCAGCGGATATCATAACCCTGAATACCAAGTCTTGCCCCCTCATCCCAATAATATGCTATTAAAGTATGATGGCCATGGTGAGGGTCATAGATGATCCGCTCTCCTCGGATCGACATGCGTAGAATGCGATAGACATCCTCAAGTGTAACAGTTGCCTCTCCCATCGACAGATGGAAGGAGCATGTCTCTAAATGCCACCGCTCACATAGTGCAGTTAATAGTCCCCTATTTTCCTGAACAACGGGCATATAGGAAGCATAAAACAAACCTAGAGACATCAATCGTTGTCGCTCTCACGGAGTGAGCTGATCAACAAACCAGAAAGTCGACGGTTTTCTCTCTCGCATGTATATGGGGGCTAGCTATCTCTACACAAAGCCAAACAATGTGTCGGTACCTTCTAGACAATTGTTAGTATCATCAAAAAGCATTTTAAATTTTAAAAGCATCAAAATCAGCCCTTGTCAAAGTCAAATGCATCGCGTTGACTGCACTTGCATCATGAAACAACAGTTGCATCGTTCTGAACTTCAAATGTGGCACGATATGTCGATTGCATTGTTCTGTTGCTCAATTGCATCACATCAAAACACTTGTGTCATGATATATGACACATGCATCACTGCATTCGAATGTGTCGCTCAAGAAGGTGAATGCATCGCGAAATAACACATGCAGCGTTCTAACTTTCGAATGCGGCTCAAAAAGGAAAATGCGTCGCAATTTTTGGTGAATGCGTTGCAAACCCTTGGCCTACCCTATAAACCCCTTGTACTTGCGTCGTGACGCATCAAATGCATCGAACACGAAGTCAAATGCGGCTTACGCACATGCATATGTGTCGCAGTGCATTAGTTGTTGGCCCTAAAAACCTAACTTTGACACGCAAAACGAGAAAATTACAAAGCGGGTTAGGGGTACATACCACTGCCTCTGAGCCCTCTGGTTGCCTATAAGTCCGCACAATCTCGCCGCAATGCTCTGTCACTGGAATCACCATCTTCGCTGAGGTCCTCTTCGCTCTAAGCTCTCGAAATTGCAATATGAATAGTGGAAATGAATTGACTTTTACCCCTTTGTCAACCTATTTATAAAAAGTCAAAATGGCATTTGTCAACTAGGTTATTACTGAAGGCTCATTTGACCAGGTTTGACCACCCCGTTCGCTGCCTTAAACGTGTCAGAATCCAAAACCATCTATGCCACCATTTTTCTGGTCATCAAATTAACTTATCAGGACCCTTTTCCAATTTTTTTTGCCATCGACCCAAAATTTGAATTTTTTTTCGAGGGGGCATTGATACTCTATACCTTCACTGGGGCATGTATTTGACTTATTTTCTTTGTCACAATGCGACATGCTACATTATGACAAAGAGGGGCAAAATGTAGACACTTAAAAATGACCTAGGCCTGCAAGCTCTATTTTCACCACTTTCGTCCTAACATAATTATGACATTTAATTATGTCCTTAGTCCACATTCAACTATTGATTAAATAATTCATGTCCTTTTGTTCTTCATGATTATTAAATAAATAAATTTTATTTATTTGTTAAATATGCCATTAATTGTCTAAGTCTTCCCTAATTAAATAAATTTCTTAATTTATTTTAATTACCTTTCTTCATTTATTTCTTCTTGATTATTAAATAAATGAATCTTATTTATTTATTTAATAGGTCACTAATCCTCATAATTAAATGAATTTATTAATTTATTTAATTATTAATCATATCTTCTAAATCAAATAATTATCTTTAATTATTTAATTGAAAAAATTAACATTTTCCTCATTTTTAATAAAGGAAATTATTTAAAATGATATCACTTTCTTAACTGACAGTTCATTTTAGTAAATAATATGAAAATCAATTATTTATTATCTCACAAAATCCATATTTTGAATTAATTTAATTCAAAATGGTAATATTCCTCCAGAAATCAAGTAATCAGGCAGATTCTTGATTTTCCAAATCTGATCTTCAGTTCAACTCTTATCTTCTGGATTTTTTGAATCTCACAAATCAGGCAGTCTTTATCTTCTTGATTTTTGAAAATCTTTATTTTTCTAATTAATTATCTCATTTATTCTCCACAGCTGATTCCATTTTCTCAGATGACATCTCAACCACTCACTTAATGAGTTTTCCCTAAACCTGATTAGGGATTGTCACATTAAATCTCGTCCTCTGATTTTAGGTTTTTGTCAAAAGTCAATCTCGTCCGTGCATTCAAAATTGCATTTTCTATAAAATGCTATTTTGCTCACATTTTGGGATTACACATAGACATGCACATAAATTTTGTTATTCTCACGCATAAATATTTAGAGTTATTTGGCATTGTAGAGTTATATTGTCATAGGCATAGGCATAATCTTTATATAAATCCTTCAAAACTTGCATAAGACAATGTCATAATCAAAATCCTCACACACTCAATCTGAGGGCATCAATCTATGCTACAAGCTAGGAGGTGCTATGTAGGTAATCATGGAAGATTCTAGGAATGATAGGTATAATCATTCTTGCTTTTAATTTCCTTTGTACTTCATAGTTCTTTGGGTTTATAGTCTTTATTGATTTGTTAACATCTAATCTAACCTTAGGAAATTTACCCATCAATAAAACAATGTTCCCTAAGATGAGACCTTGCACGAACTAAGCAAAATACCTTTGAAAATTCCTTACACTATCTTACATTAACAATGTTTATGAGTGTCAAGCATACAAATTTTTGCGTACCTCATAGAGCTCAAAAATATTTTTTCTTTGTGGCACCTTATTAAAGTTATTAGGAGGTATAATTTTGGTATGGTTGATTGGGAAGCCCATTCCGAGACATGACTTTTCCCCATAGCTACCTTGTGGATTCCTCACCCAACGGACAACCTAGAAGTTCTGTGGCCCCAAAGTGAGTATACTTGGGATTTCTCACTCGATAGACAACAAAGAGTTTCATTGCCCTAGAGTGAGTATGCATATTTGGAAAAATAGCCTAGATCCAATCCATAATGTGTTGGACAAATGGTCGAAGCTTGATCCACCTTTTTATTTTGCTTTTCTCTTTCTAGTTCTTGCCACTGCATGATTATGTATCTCATTTTTTTGCAAATCATTCATCTTGTGCGTGTCCTTTTGTACTTATGTTGGTTTAACATAGGATCTTGGATCATGGGGGCTTGCACAACCTCCTTTGATCTTTGATATTCTATACCATTTGCATTGGTACAATTGGACCCTTCTTGAATGTCTACTTTAGTGTGAGTTTGAAGCAAGTTCATCTTCTCACTAAAGTGGGGGCTAAATGTACCATAGAAAAAAGGAAACTTGCTTGATTTGGGGTATAATTCATGATAAATTGGACTTCATGAGGCCTTGATTTAGTGTCATGAAGTGTTTTACACGTCCACACTAGGTCTTGGACCCTTGTAGATTGAATAAAATGCATCTAACAATGTCTTGTAAAGTTGTTGTAAAGTGTTGTAAATGACTTTCACACCTCTATAGAGACTTAATGAACCCATTTTCCCTTAATTAAAAAAAATGTAAAATACATTTAATTGCATTATCACATCAATCTAGAAGGCTTGTAAAATAAAATTAATGTTAATTTAGTGTTGTAATGTGTCTTACAAATTCACATTGGATGTCGTGCCTTCCTAGGCTATGTGGACCTCATTTTAGTGTTGTAAAGTGTATTTAATCACACTTTCACATTGAATTTTGTGTCCCAAGCCCTAATTGACCTTTTCATCATCATTAATAGGCTCCTATTGCCCCATATTGTGCATCCCAAGGCATGAATTGATCAAATAACTGACTAGAACAATCTAGAAACCTAATTTTCTTATCTCTCAACCTTCCAGCTAGCAAAATGGCCCCTATGGGACCGATTCGCCCTTGATGGCAAATCAGTCCCATTTGAGCAATTTTCAGGGTTTAAGTGGGGAATTTTGGATTTTAAGTCTTATTTTCCTCCACGTCATCCTTGAGGATCCAATTAATGGGAAAATAAGATGGATTGCCTATAAATACATGTCTCTTAACCCTAATTTACATCTCTTAACTCATTTTCACAACTCATTCATCATTTTTCTTCCATCTCAAGTCAAGCAAGTTAGGGTTTTATCATTCCAAGTCATTAAGATAGCTTCCTAAGACATTTAAGGGCAAATTCTTCATGTTTTTCTGTAGAAATTCAAGATCAAGCATCATGGAAAGGTATTAACTCCATTATTGCATGCTTCATTACATTATTTCTTCATATTGGTTTAATTACCTATAAAGGGGTTTGGCCAAGGCAAACCCTCATGCCCTAACATTCAACATTTTCTCCTTCTTGTCTTGTGTGTTTGCAGATTTAGGCATCTTGGAAGCTTGGAAATCATTAAGAATCAAGTTGCAAAGTTGTTTAAGTGTTCTCCTCGCTATCTGAGGCAAAATATCAACAAAAAGTCACTTTCAGAGGCAGACGCATGTCAAGAACCAGAGAGTAAATTGAGGGCTTTAGTTTCCACCTTTGGATTTTTAGAAATTCAAAAGTGAATTGATTCATCATTAATGGCGAATGAGTCGCACTGCCAGGCCTAATTTTTTTTTTTGCAGTTTTCGATACCCATTTGTCTGAAACGGTCTCGAGAACAGTTTCCTAGATCTGGGACTAATTTTCCCAAAATGGTGAATGAGTCTCAGTAGGCCAAAATTTCAGCATCAAAAAAATTATAGATGTCATTTCTAGTCTCCATCAAGTTCTCAGGTGCACACTTTTAGTTTCATCAAATTTTGTTACAGTTTGCATTCATTTCAAGGTGTTTTTGCATATCACAATGTGTTTTACAAGAAGTTACATTTCAATAGTTTCCACTTAATAATCAATAGCTTTTATCAGTTATTTTCATTTATTTTATCTCATCTAGGCACATTTCATTCATATTTCCATTATACTTGCATTAGTTTGAGTGAACCACCTAGGTTTTTGGCCTCTCTCCTTTTAGGTGGAAAACCCTAAGAGTGCAAGAGAAGTACATAAACCCCAAAAATATATGGTTCAATAACTATCAATCCCTCATCTATCTCCCAATATTTCCCTATCAATCCCTCTTTTCTCTCTCTCTCTATCACTCCCTCTCTCCATCTCTATTTGTCTAGATCTCTCTCTCTTCCCATGTTTCCCTATCATCTCTTAGAAACAAATCTCTCTCAATTTCTCTCACTAATGCTTCCTCAAAAAATACCTCTCAACAAAATAAGAACCTCACAAATAAAATGCAGTAGAATAGAGCAACGTGATAATGCATAGTAGAAGTGTATCCAAATGAGGTATAAGTGCTTCTATTTATACCCAAAAACTAACATCTACAGGATAGAAACAAGGCCTATGAAGTGAAACTTTTAAGCTCATTTCAATTGACTCAGCTTGATATTAAAAGGTGGAAAATTCCTATCTCAATGCTCACCCAAATAGGACAACAGGTTTGACTATTTATATTACACATGTTCTAATCTAGAAATCAAATTACAGACTCAATATACTTCTAAAAGAAACATAGAGTTCATAATATGGCACCAACAATTCACCATGTTCCCTATTTTCTAGCTTGCTATTTAATAGAAGAATAAGCCTATACTCAGTTGGTTGTGGTTCATTTTGCTGACTTGGTCTATGCCAAAATATTCAACACATAGTTTATGAGTCGACCTCCCTTATTAAAGCACTATTTTATCATTTAACTCAACATGTTACTTGTGTGCAAAACTTTACATTATGCTTTATAAACTATTCACAACAAAAATAGTCTTATACATTTCCATCGCTTTTATCAATGATAATATATGCAGTATAATACCTAGCATTGTGCTATTATACAAAGTGTGTTTTTCACATTATATTGGCCTTATCATACATTCAATAAATCGGCCCAACGTATATAAATATATATATATAATATGCACATATATATAATATAATAAATAGAATTTAATGCTATATATGTATATATATTCGAATAAATATATATATTCTTTGACAAGTAATTTTTTATAAATAATCCACTTATTATTCAAAACAAATTAGATCAAGTTAACATTTCATATATAATATCTTATAGATATACATATCTATATTCATGTATACATACATATACATATATTAACATACTTGTATGGACATTCCCATTTTTGAACACATATGCATATATCAACATGTGTATATATATGTATATATGCATATATCTCCTATATATAGATTTGATTATTCAATCCATCACATAAAAAATTGCTATCTTATCAATAGGTATATATACATGTGATGTATATATATACATACATTGTCTCATTGTCCTTCTGATATCACCATGCCCATGAGAAATGCATCCATGAGCATGCATAGGTATGTCCACCTACGTATTCTCATGTATGTATTATCTCTTGTGTATGGGTTATCATCGACATGCACATGTATACATACATATACATTCTATGTATATATATCTCATCAATCAAGTTAAGCAATATAAAGAAGAACTCATATACACCAAGCACTGAACACAAAACAAGAATCCTCTTAATAGAAATAAAGATCCTTCCTAATGCAATCACATCATACTAAAGGATGACTTAACAATTCCCAAAACTATGACTTGACACAACCATTCTATAAGTGAGTGTGTTTAAGCTCAGATAGGGTTTTCTACAGGTTACCCGACCAAGTTCTTCTCCTGAGTGATACTTGCCCTTGCTTCTAGAGGATTGAATTTGAGTTTGCATCCAACTTAACACATTTTCATAGTAGTAAGCCATTCTTCAAAACAAGTATTTGCATAATACATTTCATAGCTAGAATATCAAATTCAATAACCATTCATTCTAGGTATCCATTCCATTATATAACATCAAATGAAATAAAAATTCATTCATAATTTTTTCAATGATTCAAATAAATAAAGTGCAACCATATATATTTCCAATTAGAATTCAAAATACATTCACATATGCAATATTTTACCCTAACATAGTAATAGTAAATAGGTAAATGCAAAACAGGGTGTAACATACTCCCCCCTTGTGAATCATCACCCATGATGATTTAATGTAGAAAAAATAAACTAAAAAAAGCAAAAAAAATACTATTTTTCAAGCACTTTCAAAATCATGTAAGACATGTGGAAGCTTTTTCTATATTTTAGCATAATCTTCCCAAGTGGTAGAAACTTCTACATACTGGTCCCACTAGACTTTGCACTACAAAACCTCTCTATTACACAAGTGAAGCTTACATGTTTTGAGCACCTTGATGGGATTGATTGTTACCACTACTGGATCTTGTACCTTTAAATAATTCCAATCAATTACATGATTATCTCCTAGAATATACATCTTTAGGTAAGAAACGTGAAAGATGTTATGCATTTGGACAAGAGCTAGTGGCATCACAATTGGGTAAGCTACATGATTCACTTCCTCAAGAACTTAAAACTGTCCTACATAACAGAGAGCTAGTTTGGATGACCTTCCAAACTTTATGAAACTCTTATGAGTTTTAACCCTGAACAACTCCTTACCACCCACTACAAAATTCTTGGGTACTCGCTTTGCATTTGTATAGGTTTTTTTTGTCTATCATTGGCTTTAGCTAGCCTTTGCTTAACAATTCTAACCTATTCTTCCATTTCAACCAACATCTTTGGTCCAAGACTCACCCTATCCTCAAGTTTATCCCAACTTATAGGGGTTCGACACTTTTGACCATACAATGCTTCAAAAGGGGCCATCTTAACTGCAAAATGATAGGAATTATTATAATCAAATTCCACTAAAGGAAGTAATCTTCCAACCCTTATTGCTGATCCATGCAATACATTCTTAGTAGGTCTTCAAGTACTTGGTTCACCCTTTCTATTTATCCATCTGTTTCTAGATGATATGTTGAAATCATATTTAGTTGAGTCCCAAGCACATAAAATAAGGTTTTCCAAAACCTTGAGGTCACACATGCATCCCTATCTGAGATAATCTTCTTAGGAAATCCATGCAGTCTAAACACCTCTTGAATGAATTTCTAAGCTATGATAGGAGCTCCATCAATTAGATTCCTAGGTATGAAATGTGCTACCTTAGTAAGCTTGTCCATAACCACTAGAATTGTGTTGTGCTTATTCCTTGACATAGGTAATCCTTGCACAAATTCCATACTAATGACTTGCCACTTACTCTCTAGAATATCATGTGGATATAATAAGCCTACAAGATGATGATGTTCAACTTTCACCCTTTAACATTCTAAGCATCTAGCCACAAATCTAGCATCGTCCCCTTTCATCCATTTCTAAAAATATAATAGCTTCACATCAGTAATATTTTTGTCACACTAGGATGTCTAGAGTATGGTGCTTCATGAAATTCTTTCCACACAAGATTCTTTAACTCTTTAGAGTTAGGCTCATATATTCTTCCCTATACCTTAGCAATCCTTTGGGTTCAAAGTGGAATCCATCATACCTTACATCCTATGGATTTCTTGCGAGTGTTTGCTTAACTTACATATAGTACTCATCCTCCTTGCTTTTCTACAACACTTGTCCTTTAAAGTCAATTTTGATTGTCACTATTGAGGAATATGATTTCTACGAATTAAGGCACCAACAACACAATTTTATTTTCCCTTGATGTAGTTGATATTGAAGTCATAATCATATATCAAATCCAACCATCTTCTTTGTTGAGCATTCAAATTAGGTTGGGTAAATATATATTTCAAACCATGATGATTGGTTTTCATCTCAAAAGGCTTTCCCAACAAGTAATGCCTCCACATCTGCAATGCATGAACCATTGCTGCTAACTCTAAATCATGCGAAGCATAATTTTGTGCATAGGGTTTCAACTTCCTTGATTCATAGGCTATTAATTTACCTTCTTGCATTAAGACTCCACCTAAGCCTTCTCCCAATGCATCTATGATAATAGTAAAGTCACCATCAAGATTTGGTACTTTCAAAATTGGGGTAGTAGTCAACTTCATCTTGAGTAGATCAAATGGTGCTTGGAATTTTTCTATCCACTCGAACTTCTTCCCTTTCCTCTACAAATAAGTAATAGGAAATGATATTCAGGAAAAGTTTTCCACAAACTTCCGATAATACCTTGCCAAACCATGAAACTTCTTACCTCAAAGACATGTTTGGGTACATGCCATTCTAGCACTGCCTTGATATTGGCTAGATCTATTGAAATACCATCAACTCAAATCGTATGTCCAAGGTACTGCACTTTTTTCTAAAAGATGGTACATTTAGAGAGTTTCCCATACAACTTATGTTCTGTCAGTTGTAGAACTAGTTATTTCCAAATTATTGTAATGATCCTCCTCATTCATGGAATAAATTAGGATATCATTCAAGAAAACCAAAATAAACTTATCTAAGCAATCCCTAAACATGTTGTTCATTACGTTCATAAATGTTGTTGGTGCATTAGTAAGTCTAAATGGTACGACTGTAAACTCATAATGCCCGTATCTAGTTC
The DNA here is from genome assembly GCA_007258455.2 of Sequoia sempervirens. Lineage (NCBI taxonomy): Eukaryota > Viridiplantae > Streptophyta > Pinopsida > Cupressales > Cupressaceae > Sequoia > Sequoia sempervirens. The sequence continues at coordinate 513,429,748 of VDFB02000003.1, forward strand.
TCAAGAAAATCTTATAAATATCTTCATCTTTGATCCTTAATTGGTGGTATCCAAATCGTAGATCAATCTTAGAAAACACAACTTCTCGCATTTGATCAAAAAATTCCATCAATGTATGGAAATGGATACTTGTTCTTTATTGTAGCTTTTTTAAGCATTCGATAATCTATGCACAAGTGTAGTGTACCATCCTTCTTCCTCACAAATATTATTGACACTTCCCACGGTGAAACGTTGGTTCTTATCAATCCCTTAGATAAAAATTCATCTAGCTATGCCTTAAGCTCTATTTACAAAGTTGTTGTCATCCTATAAGGCACTTTGGTAACAGGTTCCGATCTTAGCACTATATCAATGGAGAAATCGAATATCCTTTTAGGTGGTAGTCAACATAGTTCCTTTGGAAAGACATCCACAAAATTTCGTAAGATAGGATATTTTTCTATGTTTGTCTCTCCAGTCTCCATCATTTCACCATCTTCTACATCCTGGTGATCTTATGGCCCATAGTTGTTAATGCCATCTTGAGAAAAAAATTCCTTATATTCCTAAAGATTTTATATCTTTACTACAAAGATCTTGCATCCTTTCTTCTTGGCCCTAAGCAATTTCATGGTAGAGTTTTGACGCAACTTGACTTCCCTAGGTATCCCTTGAAACAATACTTGGCTACCTAAATTATCTAATCACTCTACTATTTGGCATGACAGTCTACCTTGGCTCTATGCTTCCAAATCTAGTTCATTCCTAGGATAACATCATAATATTCTAAGGGTGCTACATAAAGGTTTACCTCCATAGAGAAACACAAAAGTTCAATCCTATCTTCGAACAAACATTTTTCCACTGTATCTTTTGTCTGGTTTGCATATTCTACAACCCATGACTTTTCCATATAACCAACTTTCCTAGATATTTTCTTTGCTATTTGTTTTATAGAAAAATAGGGCTCACCAAAATGAATCAACAAAATGATGCACCACTAATTTTTCTAGGGCATGAAACACACAATTATGAAGGCCAAAACATTCCAATAACAATCAAAAACTAACCCTAACTATTATAGCAATGAAAAGGGTAGTTTTTAGAGCTTAAAATGATGTGTACCTTGTAGAAAACTTGCTATTTTTGCACCACACAGGACTCATTCTCCTTTTGTGGTGAATGGGTCCCTATTAGGGTTTGGGAAACTGATTTCTAGGTTTTCTTCCTCTCAGTTAGTACTCCCAGATCCCAAGTTTTCATTGCTTCAAGCCTTATTAAGGACTCATTTTCCTTTAGTGGCAAATGGGTCCTTTTAGGGTTTTAGAAAACTGAATTTTGGGTCCTTTAGTACAATATCTTCGCTCTCAATTCCTAGGTTTTCAACTCCCAAAAGTATAGAATAAATTATGTAGCCTTGATTTTGTGTTCTTGCACTATGGATGACAACTTTGCAACTCTTCAGCTTTGCATTTTTTCTCCAAATATTACTCTTCAACTTAAAATTTGCAATCACACATTCAAGGGAAGAAAGACTTGTTGATTGTTAATGAATAGGGGTTTTCCTCAGTCAAACCCCTTTAAGGTAATTAAACCAATTAATGAAATAATGAAATTGAAGCATGACACAAGAAATATGAAATGATGATACCTTAGATGTTGTCTTGGAGTATAAATCTGCAATCTAACATGAAGTGGCCATGAATAATGTAAATCTTGATCTGAAATAGGATGTGAAACAATGCTTACAAGAATGATCTTCAATGGTACATCAATAATCTTAGCTCAAGAACATGTATGAACACACTATGCCTTTGACATGATGAAATGATCTTGAATTGCTGCAATAAGAATCCACAAATCTACCTTGAAATTCTCTTGTAAACTCAAACTTTCTATAAGGATAATCTCTCAAAGTTGCTAGGTGAAACAATGTGAATTAACCCCTTATTTATACTAAATCTAGATATTAACCCTAAAATTCAAATAATTTGAGTTGACCTCATATCGGGGCATTAAAATCATAAGGATCCTGGCACAGTTAAATTCAAAAAAAGAGGGGTCCTATTAGGGGAGAACCCATTTGCAACTAAAAGCGAATGGTTCCTAACACAACTTTCTAAGACCATGCCTCGAAGGGATTAAATAACATAAAAAAACCACCTCAAATATGCCAAAAAATGGGTGTCCTATGTTCGGAGGACTCATTTTCCACTAAAGGAAAATGGGTCCTAGCACAATTTGTAGGACCAAGATTCAGGGAGGTGAAATAACATAAAAAACCCACCTTAAAAATGCATAGAAAGGGGTGTCCTATGTGGAGAGGACTCATTTTCCAGTAAAGGCGAATGGGTCCTAGAAACATTTTTCAAGACACCAAATTTTCCAAATTAAATGTCATACAATATCATTATTGGGTGTCAGGATAGATCCTTGAAAAGAGGGCTTGAATTTGAATTAAAGGGGCCAATTAAGCTCAATTAACCACCATTAATTAATGAAACCCTAGATAAGTGTGGAAGTGTAATACAACACTTACAACACCTTAAATAAGGTACAATTAATCACATTTTATTAAAAAGGGTCCTGAGATCAATGTGAATGTGTACAAAACATTACAACACTAAATCTAGGAAAAAATTAGGTTAATTCAATGACAATTATTTCCAAACCAAGCAAAAGGGATACTTTTTTCGTTACTACATTTTTCCCCCACTTTACTAAGAGGATGACCCCATTTCAAGCTCATACTAAAGTAGACATTCAAGGCACTTAATTATGCAGCAATAACAAAGATACATAAACATATCCTGTCAAAGGCCAAGAAAAATAAAGAAAAACAAAAGGATCAAGCACAACCATTTCAATGCGACGTGGAACGGGGTTATTTTCTGTAACATATGCTGCTCACTTTGGGGTAGTGGAACATTAGTTTGTCCACTAGGTGAGTTATCCTAAAATATGTATGCTCACTCCAGGGTAGTGGAACCTGATTCTCTCCACTAGGTGAGTTATCCCAATGAGGTGGAAAATGAGAGAATCATATTAGCCTCTCATACCATACCAAATTTATCCTTGTGACAACTTTGATAAGGCACCACAATGTAATGATTTTTGTAAATTTTTTTGAATGAAATTTTTTTCTAAAGGGGATTTTGCTTTGTTCGTGTAAGGTTTTCTTCTTAGGGAGCATTATGCTTAATATGTCCAAGAGAGGAAAATTTAAAGAAATATCACACTCTTGGAGGAAATAAATCCCAATGACACCACCAAGAAAAGGATGCATTACAAGAATAAAGAAAATCACACAGTGAAACATGAGTGTCGATGTAAGCCCCCACTTTAAAGCAGTTGCTAACACTATTGCTGTGAGAAATTGTTTTAAAGTAGAAGAATACATGAGAGCTTATTTAGAAAGCCTTATGCCAATTCATATGTTTCTAATAAACTACGTCATGAAAAGGGGAGGGGTTGTCTCCAAAGAATACAATACTAAAGATAACTTAGTACGTCACATGCGAGTCAACTTAAGGCATGTCAGTCACATCCCAAGCTTTCTCTTATATAAACATGGAAGGAGGTCAACTATCCAAAAGAGACAATTGAAAAGTGACATATGAGGACAAAGATAAAGATTGGCGTAAAGTGTCCCTCTTTGGCGTAAAGTGTCCCACTTTGGCGCAAAGTGTCCCACTTTGGCGCAAATTTTCCTACTACCTAATCCCTTGCCCCCACTGAGTGTAGGACAAGAGTTATCCATGAAAAATCACTATCTATTAGAGGGACTAGGTGCTTCAACACAAGAAAGAGCATCACAATCCTTAAGATGTTGAATTTTATTACCCAAAGTCTTACATTCATTAGTACAGTGACCATGAACTCTATGAAATGCACAAAATTGACTCTTGTAATAAAAATTATTTCATGTTTTTGGAGGGAGAGATATCAAATGATTGTGGAGGAGTGTTAAAAAGATACTCTCTTGATCAATAGTAGAAGATGTTCCTTTATTTTGTGAAAAAGATATCTCTTGCTTAGTACAAGATTTTATACTTCCACAAAACTCCTTAGATTGGAAGATTTGTTACTCTCCTTTATAGGAGGGTGTAAAATATGTCAAATTTGAATCATTAGTGTTTTGTGTGATGAAATTAATGTTAACCAAAGGCTTCTTTTTTTCTTTTATTTCTTTTGAAGGGAAATAACCAATACCACTAGTTTCCATCAATTCAGGATGGACTGACGTTAAAGTTGACTTGGAAGAATCTTTTGTAAGAGTGTTGATATTGAGTGAAGGCTTGTTTGATGGTTTGATTTCTATCAAAGGACAATAACCAAGACCACGAGTTGTTTCTTGCATATTAGGTTCTATAGGGACACTGATACCTTTTTCTCTAGCACCACATCCTTTTCCACTATAACCAAGTTGTCTCATAAGTTCATATCCTCTTCCATAAAGCTTTTCCATTTATTTTGGAGTTGACGGTTGCTCATAATCAGCTTAATAAAATTTTGTTGTGTAATTTGTTTCTTGTAAAGTGGTTGAGGTGGATGCTTTTGAATTTTGTTTTGACATTACCACTTTTCCTTTTCCTTTTTCAAACTCTTTGTTTATGATCTTGTATTCTCCCATGAATGTTGGTGTGAAATCTAAGGAACCCCAATTGTCTTCCAATAGCTTAGTGACTTCATCAATTTTATTCTTGTTTTATTCTTCCTTTGTGACTTCCACTTTTTCTTCTTGTTCCAATACTTCCAAAGGATCTCGTCCATCTCTCTCATCAATCAAACAACTTTCAGGTTGGGGATCAGCCTTAAGTGTGTAATTTTTTTTTTGTAGACATAATTCATTATATGATGAAGTGTTGAGGGTACCACATGCATCTCATGAATCCATGGTCTCAGTAAGAGATGTTTGTATGAAATATCGTGAGACATAACATGTACCAGAGTTTGTAATAACACATCAGGAAGTGTTTTGAATGCAAAAAGTAGGGGTAGAACAAAGGAGAGAGGAAAAAATTCTGGAAGTCATGGGAAGTCACTAGGAAAATCAAAGGACAAAATTTCCCAATCTAGAGACAAGAGGGATTGTTGGTACTGTGGTAAGCTGGGTCACTTAAAGAAAGATTGTTGGTCTTAGAAAAATAAAGGAGACAAAAATGAAGGCAATAAAGAGGAAAATGTGGTAAGTAATAAATATGATGAGGATTCTTTGATTCTTTCCCTTGATAATGTTGATGATTCTTGGGTGTTAGATTTAGGGGCTTCATTTCATGCTACGCCCCATAGAAATTATTTTCTTTATTATGTCCAAGGGAATTTTGGGATGGTTTATTTGGGAGATAACGAACCATGTCAAGTTGTTGGAAAGGGAAGAATCAATATTAAGTTGCAAAATTGGAATCATTGGCTACTACATGAGGAAGGCACATTCCAAAGTTAAAAAGAACTTTAATTTCAGCAGGGAAACTAGATGATGAAGGTTGTGTTGTTACATTTAGTGATAAAAATTGGAAGGTTACAAAAGTTGCCTTAGTGGTAGCAAAAGGTGTGAAAGTAGGCACCTTATATATTTGTACAGGTCATACTGTTCCTTCTACTTTAGCTATTGCAGATAAAAATCAATGTTCAAGAATAGTTGTTGCAGTTCAATAGGTAGAAAATCATACAGTTGCTATGCATTCTGAATCAACACTATGGCATAATAGACTTGGGCATATGAGTGCAAAAGGTATGAAATTAATTCATTCAAAGAATGTTTTACTAGGTCTGAAATGTGTTAATATGGATTTCTATGAAAGTTGTGTGTATGGAAAATGAAAGAGAGTTAGTTTTCTCAAGGATGGGAAGCAAAAGAAAGATGAGAAATTCGAGTTTATGCATATGAATGTATGGGGACTAGCTCAAGTATCTTATCTGGATGGCTCTCAGTATTATGCCGCTTTTATTGATGATGCAACAAGGAAGGTATGGATTTATTTCCTTAGGGAGAATTCTAATGTATTTGAAACTTTTAAGAAATGGAGAAGCTTGGTTGAGAATGAGATAGGTAAAAAGTTAAAATCTCTCAGATCTGATAATGGTGGTGAGTATTGCAACAAAGAGTTTGAAGATTATTTTTCCTCTAATGGTATTCGTTGGAAAAAAATAGTTCCAAGGACTCCACAAGAAAATGGAGTGGCTGAGCACATGAACATAACAATAAAGGAGCATGCATAGACTATGAGATTGCATGTTGGGATGCCTTTAAACATGTGGGAAGAGGCTGTAAACACTGCTATTTATTTAATCAATAGAGGTCCCTCTAATATTTTGGGTTGTGGTATTCCAAAGGAAGCATGGAAAGGTAAGAAGGTGAGTTATTCTTTTCTCAAGACCTTTAGTTGTGAAGCATTTGCACATTTAGATTATGAAAATAGAACCAACCTTGAAGAAAAATCAAAGAAATGTATATTTTTTGGATATGGAATTGATGAATTTGGTTATAGGCTTTGGGATTTATAAAATCAACAATTGTGAGAAGTAGGGATGCCATATTCAATGAGAAATTGTTGTACAAAGATCAGTTGCAGCAATATGAGAAGAAAGAAAATGATTATGTAGTGCTGGATGATACACCAAACAGTGATGTTCTAGTGGTTCCTCATGCTCCGTAACAACAACAACAACAACAAATACCAAAAAATCTAGTGAATGTTAGATGATCTTCAAGGATAAGTAGACCTCTAGAAAGATTTTCTCCCTCTTTGTATTCTATTTTATTAATTGATGCTGGTGATGTTATGATGAAGCTATGTAGGTGGATACCAAGGTTCAGTGAGAGCATGGAATGGAAGAAGAAATGGACTTGCTGAAAAATCAGAATTGGGAATTATGCAAGTTTCTTGCAGGTAAAAAGGCTTTACCAAAAAATGGGTTTATAGGATGAAAAAGGAGGATGGAGATAAGAAAATATTTAAAGCTAGATTAGTTGTAAAGGGATTTGCACAAATGAAGGGTATTGATTTTGATGAAATCTTTTCTCTAGTTATTAAAATGACTTCTATTCGTACTATTTTAAGTATTGTGGTTGCTAAAGATTTGCATTTAGAACAACTTGATGTTACAACAACCTTTCTCCATGGTGATTTGGAAGAGGAAATATACTTGGAACAACCACAAGGATTTGAGGTCAAAGGTCACGAGAAATTAGTGTGCAGATTGATGAAAATTTTATATGGCTTGAAGAAAACACCTCGGCAATGGTATATTAAATTTGATAGCTTTATGGTTGAGCATGGCTACAATCGATGTAATTTAGACCATTGTGTTTATTTTAAGAGGTTGGATGATGATAGCTACATTATTTTATGTTTATATGTTGATGATATGCTTGTAGCGGGGTATAACATGGATCACATAAGGGAGTTAAATCAACAGTTAGCAAATTCATTTTCTATGAAGGATTTGGGGGCAACAAAGCAAATCCTTGGTATGAAGATTACATGAGATAGGAAAAAAGATAATTTTTTTTTTTATCTCAAGTTGATTATGTTGAAAACGTGTTGTAAATATTTCATATGGAGAATGCAAAAGTTGTCAGCACGCCTTTTCCCAGTCATGTTAAATTGACTAAGGATATGTGTCCAAAGACACAAGAAGAGAAAGAAAAAATGTCCAAGGTACCATATGCTTCAGCTGTAGGCAGTTTAATGTATGCCATGGTATGCACAAGATCATATATTCAATATGTTGTAGGAGTTTTTATAAGGTATATTATTCATCCCAGAGTTGAGCATTGGAATGTGATAAAATGGATTCTTAGGTATTTGAGAGGCACATCCAATAAATGTTTATGTTTTGGGGCTTTAATATTGATTGAAAAGGATATATTGACTCAGATTTGGTAGGGGATGTAGATACCAGGTGGAGTACCATAGGTTATGTATTTATAGTTGGTGGGACAATAGTGAGTTGGATTTCTTGATTGCAAAAGGTGGTTTCTTTATCCACCATGGAGGTAGAGTATGTTGCTGCAACAAAGGCGACAAAGGAGATGATATGGATGCAAATTTTCATGGAAGAGTTGAGAAAAAAACATGTTGACAATCACTTGTTTATAGATAGCCAAAGTGTTATACATCTTGCAAAGAATTTTACCTTGCACTCTAAAACCAAACACATACAGTTGAGATATCATTTCATTTGGTCAGTGTTGGAGGATGGACAGATAAAGCTAGAAAAGATACATATAGATTCCAATCAAATAAATATGTTTACAAAGGAAGTGACAAGGGAGAAGCTGAGCTCCTCTTCATCTTCAGTTGGTCTTCATGGTTAAAAGTATAACAAAGTAGTAGGGTCCAAGGTGCTTATTTCTAGTGGGAGCTGTAAGTGCGACGGTGTCATCCAAGATCAATCTCCAAGATGGAGATTGTTTGGTGTGGATCTTGATCGGTCTCCAAGTGGGAGATTTTTGGTTTGTGGTGAATGATCATGCTATATTGTACACTCTTCATGTATCCTCGCTAGGGTCTGGGGCCAAGCCGGGCCCAAAAAAGAGGGATTTGGGGGCGACAACCCCCGAGAATTTTTTTTTCCCATTTTTTGCTTCGTCACTGACAAAATAAAAAAGCTAACTTTGTAGAACCCTAATTTTGGAAGCTTCTAAAAAGCTTGTTATAAGCGGTTTGGATGGGGGTTGCATTAGGGAATTATTAGCAAGATTGTAATATGTTTTACATTGGGTAATAAAATTATTGGATGGCTGTAGTTTTGTGGATGTAGCCCAGATTGGGTGAACCACGTTAAATAATCTGTGTTTTATTTATCTATTTTATTGATCAAATCTTCATTTAACTATTAGATATCTTCCTTCTAACCCTAACAGTTCTAAAATGACTTCATCGCAAGTAAGGGAGTTATCAATGGTTGGATTGTCTTGCTTATCGATGATGGGGATATTAAGAGATGGCTCAATTTGATTGTTATGATTTTCTAAGGTCTTATTCTCTTGTGCCATACTATCTACCCTAGTAGGAGAGCTTTTAAAATGTGCATCACATTCCATGGTTATATTTTATAAAGTAGCTTCATCACAAATATGAGAGATATCAAGAGAAGGACAACTATGATTTTTATACTTACCAAATAGATCTTTCCAAATGGTAGGAGCATTAGGGAAGGGAGGAAAAATATTCTCATGAATCTCAGTAAGTGTATCTTCTAACACCAAACTATCTTCTCATCGAGGAGGGATATTAGGAGAAGGTAAAATTTGATTTTCATGGTCATCTATGATTTCGCCCTCTTTCACTAGAACATTCTCAAAAACAACAGATGAATGCAGACTAGGTAAAGTAAATTTTTAGAAATGTGTCTATGATCTCATCTTCTTGTGTCATAATATCTTCCCAAGAGGGAGGAGGAGAGAGACAATCAAGACTTTCATGATTCTCAATGATTGTATCTTCTTTCACTAAGATACCTTCGTCACTAGTGGGAGAGATATCGGGAGATGAACAATTATGGTTTTCATGATTATATATACTTATATCTTCTTGTATCATATCATCCTTACCAATGGGATAGATAATAGAATTTAATATAGGAAATGCAATATTAAGCATTGTGTCAATGGTTTAATTCTCTTTCTCTAAGATGTTCTCATAACTAGGAAAGATAGTGGAAGGATGGCTAAGATGTTTCTTAATGACCTCACTATTGTACTCTAAATTGAATTCATAAGAGGGGATGTTGTACTTATGCAATCCATTCTTAACGAAACCACATCTCTTAAAAGGAAACATGCTAACATGAAAAAGTAAACTATGTAATTTTCATAACCTAAACAAGGCTATTTTTTTATTACACTATGCTCAAAATTGAAAATGAAATGTTGTAAATAAAAATCTTGAATTTTGATAATGCACTAAATGAAGAAAATTAAGCTAAATTCACTAAATTTGATGAAACAAAAATAAAAAAACTGAAACAAGAAAGTAATAATAGCAAACAAAAGCCTAAAATAGAGGTTTCAAATCCTAGAAAATGTAGGTTCAAATCTGATCAAGGACTCATTTGGAAATAAGGGTGAATGGGTCATGGATGGGAATTTTTGTAATGTTTTTATTGATTTATGAGTGATTTTTAGTGAGTTTCAAATGCCAGAAAGTTTAGGTAAAGCTTGATCAGGGAATCATTCGCCAGTAGGAGTGAATGGTTCCCAGATTAGGATTTTAAAGAGGTGAAAACTATAATTTTTAAGTTGTTATATGTTCTTTTTGTGCCTAGTTTCAAAATGTAACTCTTATGAATTTTTTTTCCAAAATTTGATGACCTAATGCAAGTGAAATAAAGGGTAAATGATGACCTATGTAACACTTTTCGAAATGAAAATTTATATGATCTAAATGATATGTAAAGTGACTGATTTGTGTTTGTATTTTTTAGGTTTAAAGAATGCAAATGTAATTCTAATACCCTAGATGAGATGAAAATTTGAATGAAAATTAAGAAACTCTAAATTATGTATAATTCAATATAAATGAGATGCAAATGAATGTAAGATCTAACTTAAGATGCAATGAAAGACTTCAAAATCAGAAAATTACAATATTCAACGAGTCGGGTTCACCATTATGTTTCATAGAAAAATAGGGCTCACCAAAATGAATCAACAAGATGATGAACCACTAATTTATCTAGGGAATGAAACATACAATTATGAAGGCCAAAACATGCCAATAACAATCAGAAACTAGCCCTAACTGTTATAACGATGAAAATGGGAATTTTTAGAGCTTAAAATGATGTGTACCTTGTAGAAAAATTCTTGTTTTTGGGCCATAGAGGGCTCATTCGAATTTAGTGGTGAATGGGTCCCTATTAGGGTTCTAGAAACTGACTTATAGGTTTTATTCCTCTTAGTCAGTACTCCCAGATCCCAAGTTTTCATTGCTTCAAGCCCACTAAGGAATCATTCATCTTTAGTGGTGAATGGGTCCTTTTAGGGTTTCAAAAAATTGAGCACTCTCAGTTCCTAGGTTTTCATCTCTTGAAAGTCTGGAATAAATTTTGTAGCCTTGTTTTTTTGTTCTTGCACTATGGATGACAACTTTACAACTCTTCAACTTCGAAATTTTTTCTCCAAATCTTTCTCTTCAACCTAAAACCTGCAATCACATATTCAAGGGAAGAAAAAATTGTTGATTGTTAATGAATAAGGTTTTTCCTTAGTCAAACCCTTTTTAGGTAATTAAACCAATTGATGAAATAATTAAATTGAAGCATGAAACATGAAATATGAAATGATGATACCTTGGATGTTGTCTTGAAGTATAAATGTTTAATCTAACATGAAGTAGCCATGAAGAATGTAGATCTTGATCTCAAATAGGATGTGAAACAATGCTGGCAAGAATGATATTCAATGCTACATCAACAATATTAGCTCAACAACATGTATGAATGGACTATGCCTTTGACCTGATGAAATGATATTGAATTTCTGCAATAAGACTACAAATTTTCCTTGAAATTCTCTTGTAAAATCAAACTTTCTATAAGGATGCTCTCTCAAAGTTTCTAGGTGAAACAATGTGAATTAACCCATTATTTATACTAAATCTAGAGATTAACACTAAAATTCAAATAATTCAAGCTGACCTCAAATCTAGGTATTAAAATCATAAGGATCCTGCCACAATCAAATTCAAAAAATGAGGGTTCCTATTAGGGGAGGACCCATTCGCCACTAAAGGTGAATGGATCCTAGCATAACTTTCTAGGACCATGCCTCGGGGGGATGAAATAACATCAAAAACCCACCTCAAATATGCCAAAAATGGGTTTCCTATTGAAGTGTTGAAAAAGCGGTTAGGGAGATGCTAGCATATGGTTCAAGACATAGAGCATACCCACACATACTTCTTCAATTTCATTCAAGGGTAACCCTTGAGATCTCTTTGCAATGGAGAAATAGATTTTGCTAAGGGTTGTCCTAGCGGTTAAAGATGATCTATTAAGGGGTTCACCACCAAGATTAAACTTGGAAAAGATAATGAAATGAAAAATGAAATGTAAAACCCTAATTGAATGCAAACCAACACTAAATGACCTAGAAAATTCTTGAAACAACACAAAAAATGGTAAAACTGAAAGTGTGCACCTAGAAAACTGAAGGAGGTAGAATGGGGGTCTAGATCACAAAAAAATCTACTGTCGAGGCTGATTGGGACTCATTCGCCAAGCTAGGTGAATCAATCCACTTTTTGGGAAAATGTATTGGAGCAGGTTTCAACCAAAAGGGTGTCCAGATATGTGAAAATCTTTGTTAGGCCTATATAGTGGGACTCATTCGCCACTAGTAGTGAATTAGTCCACTTTTGCTTTTTTCAAAATTTTGAATATGATTTCATGCCTCTTAGTTTGCTCTGCTTCTCCTGATTGGTTTCTAGATCTGAAACAACACCTTGTGACCTATAACTAATCTCCAAGTCTCTTCAATGCTTTATGACACTCTTGACAACTTTGAATGATTCACAACACTTCTCCAACCTTGCTCCTTATGAAATATGCAACCTAGCCCTACAAATCACACATGAAGAGGAGGAAAAATTTCTGGTGGGGTTAGTGAATAGGGGTTTTCCTTGGCCAAACCCCTTATTGGTAATTAAACCTTGAAATGAAAGAAAATATGAATGAACAAATAAAAATGTTGCAACTCACCAAACCCTAGCAATAAGGTGTTGCAATAATGCTTGAAATGGATGCAATAGATGTGGTGCTTGAATCTATCTTGAATGATGTTGATCTTGACTGTAAAACTTGCTTGGATCATGAACTCTACATCACAGTTGTTAGCACAATAACAAACATGAAGTAAAAATTCTTTGACATGATGATTGATGCTTGACGAATGCTCTAAAATTCTTGATAATATACCCTATAATGATCTTGAATTCTTTTGAATTCTCTTGTGAACTTTCTTGAATGCTAGGTGTGATTATGAGTGAAAAAACCTGTTATTTATACTCAATTATGCAAGAATTCTTGAAATTACAACACTACAAGCCGACATTGGATCTTGGAGAATAAAATCTCGCAAAATATTTAAATTTTATTTTATTTTAAGTTAAACAAGACTCATTCGCCACTCTGGGTAAATGGGTCCCACCTAAGGGGACTCATTTTCCCAGAATGGTGAATGAGTCCCACCTTAGGAATTTGAGTTGGGTTTTTAGGATTTTTGAGTTTTAAATGCTTTTGTCAGGATTATCCTAAAAAATACACATAAATAAAGCTTGTGGATACAAAATGGGGTCAATTAAAGCATAATAAAGCCCAATATTTGATGATAGGCCTAGAAAAGTGTGAAAGTGTGTTAGAACCCTTTACAACACTTTAAAATAAGGCAAGATTAATAATAAAAAGAGGTTATTTAGGTGTAATTCATTAACAAGACCTTAGAGAAGTGTGGAAGTGAGTTACAACACTTCACAACACTTAAGTAAGGTACCATTTAAATCCATTTAGTTCACAAGGGCCCAAGACCTAATGTGAATATGTTAGGCATAATGCAACACTAAATCAAGACCAAGTTAAGAGGACCTTTTTCCATCATTACATCTAGCCACCACTTTAGTGAGAGGAGGAGCTTGCTTTTGACTCACACTAAAGTAGACCAAATTTCATAATGATCAAGGGGGGTTCAAATGTACTAATTCCGATAAGATAGGACAACTATGACCAAGGGGGGTGCATAAGCTACTAGGACCAAGGTCCTATGGAAAACCAACATGAGTACAAAGGAAAACACATGAGAATGATAAAGACAAACAACAAAGCACAATCATGCACTACCAAATATGAAAGGGAAAAGAAAAACAAAAAGATTGGATCAAGCTTCGACCATTTGTCCATCACAATTTGGATGAGATCTAGGTTGTTTGTCCGAAAAAATGCATACTCACTCTGAGGCTACAAAACTTCAGGCTATTTGTTGGGTGAGAAGGCCTAAAAAGGTGAGAAACATACACTGATGGCTGGTATGCACTCACACACACACGTGAGTGGTTATGGGGAAATTCATGCCTCGGTTGGTCTTCCTAGTCAAACCATACCAAAGTTATACCTTTTGATAACTTTGATAAGGCACCACACAAAAAAAAATAAAATTGATCTTCATGAGACAAGCAAAACTTTATATTATTAGAGCTCATGAACAAATAGGATGGCTCCACAGGCATGCAAGTTGTATTATGCAAGGTGGCCATATAAGTACAAATTTAAAATGCAAAGAATATTCAAAGGAGTCTTGCGTAGTTCATGCGAGGTCTTTAACTTAGGGAACATTGTGCCTAATGTCTCCAAGAGAGGACCAATCAAAGAATATAAAATTCACAACTTAGGGGATGTAGTGTGTTGCATCAAGCCACTAAGAGGAATGTAATATGCTAAGATAGATCACGCTCATGAGAGAAATCACACCCAATGTCATCCACAAAGCAGAAAATGCATGCATCGTATGAAAGTAAGAAGATTGCACCATGAACTGTGAAAAAGAAAAATGCAAAATAATAATACCAATGTATGCCCCCACTTTAAAGAAATTTCTAAACACCATATTGTGAGAAATTACTTTAAAGTAGCAAATGATAATGCAAACAATAAAGACAACATGAGATCCAACTTTGAAAGCCCTATGCCAAGTCATATACTTCCAAGTAAAGCTACGTCATGCGAGAGAAAAGGAAAAGAGAGAGGTTGCCCCCAAAATGAAAACACCAAACACATAAGGGATCTATGGATTTGGGGTCAGTATGTTCTTGCTACAATATTTTTTAGAAAGTTGAAACTGTCATCATTCCCCAAATACAAATAGAACTAGAAGAATGACATAGGGTAAACCCACAAAAATGGTTTACAATTCCAGTGAGGAAGGAAAAGTTGCAAAAAATGCCCCCATGCAAAAAAAATTGGTTTTTGGGGGTTCGAATGAACATCTAGTTCGAGCGAACCTAAAGGGGGTTCACTAGAACCTCCCTTTGACCAAACCCATTAAATGTTGGGTCCCACATTTCCCAAGAAAAAAAGCAAAGGAAAGGGTTGTGGAAAAGGGGTTTGTTCGAACCATGGTTCAAGCGAACCCTGGTTTGAGAAAACCTCCAAGGGGGGTTTGCTCAAACCCCCCTTTTCCCCCTTCTCCCCCTTTGGCACCAAAAAACTACAAAATTTTTCCCTTTGAAGCTCGAGTTGAGGATGAAAATGGAGGAGACTTCACAGACCCAACTAGATGATGGTAGTCCTCGAAATGAGCTATCCAACAAATATAATTTTAATATGTTTTGGTTTTATTATGTATTTGTTTTTTTAGTTTGATTAAATATAGGTTTTTCACTGAAAATCAAGCTCTCTATTCTGCACATGTGGAAAAATAGTAGATTATCAATTTTTTTTTTTAAAAAAATATTAGTGCACTAGATATTGAAGTGCTTGATCCAACAAAAAAAAATGAATTTCAATACATACAAAAAAGTTTTGTTGTATATGGTCCACCTATGCCTGAATTGTAATTTGTTTGACTTTGAAACTTGATTAAGAAAAAAATATTCAATAAAACACTATGAAACCAATTAGAAGCACTAGATATCATAGTTAGAAATCTAAATTCAAAAAACTAGAATTTTATCCTTCATTGAAAAAAAGTTATGCTGTATACGGTGAACGTCACTCCTTAAAAATGGTGTTTAATGAAAGAAGTAGTTATCAAAGGAGATGGAAAAAGAAGTGCAATCTGATTCCAAATTTTTTGAAAAAAATATGTTTAGAATCTACAGACAAAATGTCACAAATCACTAGTTTTCATCATCTTCAAATTCCTCACGATTTAGCCGCTATAGGTGCCTGAAAGTGAAAATTTAGCTAGAAAAAATTAGTTCAGTGTCCAATTTGGCCAAAAATTGTAAACAAAAGACAAATGAAAAAGAGAAAGATGAAAGAAAAGCTTTTGGGTCAATGTGGAAGAGACCTGAATGTCTCGACACCTTGCATCATCCCCAAAAGGAAAACACAAGACAAATGAAAAAGAGAAAGATGAAAGAAAAGATTTTGGGTCAAGATGGAAGAGACATGAGTGTCTCGACGCCTTGCATCATCCCCAAAAGGAAAACATAAGACAAATGAAAAAGAGATAAAAAGTGAACAGATAAAAAATTTATGACATAGAGAAGAATGCAGGTACAAATAGATGAATGTCACGAAGAGAGAGAACATCAAATAGAACATCATGGGGTATCACACCACGCACATGCAATCACACAAAAGAAAATGAAAAAAAGAAATAATGTAAAAGAATGGTAAAGAAAATGCGAGTCAACCTATGAGAAATTCATCCGCCTCCTAGTCTTAGTCTGTATAAGAAGAAGGTGAACAACACAGGAAAGGGACATTGACAATTGTATTACTAAGACAAGGCTATCAATTTCTTTCCCCCACTAAGTACGAGACAAGAATGAGACGAGGTAGGTGATGGGAAAGGTCATGTAATAGTGAGAATAGAATGTTCCACAACTATTACATGACAAGAAGTAGAGACATTAGGCTATGTAATCACTTTATGGAAATCATTTCCATTGAAGTGAAAT
Organism: Sequoia sempervirens; assembly: GCA_007258455.2. NCBI lineage: Eukaryota > Viridiplantae > Streptophyta > Pinopsida > Cupressales > Cupressaceae > Sequoia > Sequoia sempervirens. Next base: position 513,446,358 of record VDFB02000003.1, read on the forward strand.
ATTTTCAGTAATAATTGGAATGCTCAACACTCATTAGTAATATGTCCAAGGGTTCTATGGTATTGAAAATGTGGAAATTTTGCATCTTTAGGATATAGCACAAGTCTATTTTTCTCTGGTGATAATGTTATTAGTTCCTTGTTGAGAAGTATTTGTAATTTCCTTTCAATTTTAGGTGGTGGATGAAGGGGTTGTAATTTTTGTAATTTGTAAGGCCTCTTGTGCTTGCTAGATTCACCAACTTCTCTAGATGGGATTAGGGAAGGAGGTCTTGAGATGATCTTATCTTTATCCTTGTTATTGTTATGATCTATCGGTTGTTCTTTAGGAATAAGGAAATTCAAATCATGAGGGGAATCAAATATCACCATGCCATCACTTCGAAGCCTTAGATATTCTCTTGGAGGCTTTTTGTTATGAGGGATCTTGATATCCTAACCCCTTTGTGCTTTAATTAGTTGACATTTGTTCTAGGATTTGATGGATCTCATGTTCACTTGTTGTATTACATCCTTGTTTACCCAAGATTGTGAAGCCTTTTCCATATGTTTCTTCAAGATTGATGGGAGTGTTTGTTACTTTGTTATCATAAAATGATTGACTGTTTGCTTGTCTAGAGGAACTAGGTTCATCTTTTGTAGGGAACTTAGGTTCAACTTTTGTTTTAGGATGTAAGTAACCAAACATCTCAAGAGGTGGTATTGTAGGAGGATTTGGTTATTTCATGGATGGGTAAAAGGATGCATTAGCTTCTAGGTTGTCAAGACAATAGTTTAGGAACCTATACATGTTGTCATCATCTTCTTCAATGATGTCAACATCATGAGGAGGACATGCATTAGGAGTTGAGTGAGCATGAGTAAGGTCAATGTCATTAGGGTCATTTCCAAAGGTACAACTTGTCACATCCACTAAGGAATTTAATGACATACAAAGCTTGTTAAAACACATATCCATGATGCAAATTTTAGATTGTAAAGTATGCAATGATGTTGTAAATGCAATTTTGATTTTAAGAAATGCACAAAATGAATGAAATTAAGCTAAATGTAATGAATTGAATGAAACAAAAAGTCAGCAAACTAAAAAAAAAAGTTAACAACAACAAACATAAACTCAGAAAATGAATTTTAGATGCTAGAAAATGCAATGCAAAATATGCAGAGGGACTAATTTTCCCAGGGTGGCGAATGAGTCCCAAGGATGATTTTTTTCAAAAAGTTTAGAATTTTTTTATTGATTTTTATGTTTTCTAATGCAAACTTGAGATGCAAATGCAATATTTGACTATTTTTCAATTAATTTAGATGCAACAATGCAAGCTATATGAGCTTTCACTAATGCAAAAATTGAAACCCTAGAATGCAATGTTAATGCAAGCCAAATCTAGAATGAAAATGCACTCCAAATCATAAAATTAGTGTTTTAAATGCACCTTCACCAAAAGGAAATGTTGAGAAAGTGGTTAGGGAGATGCTAGCATATGGTTTAGGACAAAGCATACCAACACACTTTTCCAATTTCATTCAAGGGTAACCCTTGAGATCTCTTTGTAATGGAGAAAGAGATCTTGCTAAGGCTTGTCCTAGGGGTTGAAGATGATCTATTAAGGGGTTCACCACCAAATTTAAACCTGGAAAATATAATGAAATGTACAATGAAATGAAAAACCCTAATTGAATGTAAAACAACACTAAATGACCTAGAAAATGCTTGAAACAACACAAAAATTGATAAAACTAAAAGTGTGCTCCTGGAAAAATGGAGGAAAAATAGAGGTCTGGATCATTGAAAAATCCGTTGTTGAGTCTGACAAGGACTCATTCACCAAGTTGGGTTAATCAGTCTAGTTTCTGGGAAAATGCACTAGAGAAGGTTTCAGCCAAAAGGTTGTCTAAATCTATGAAAATCTCTATCATGCCTATACATTGGGACTCATTCGCCACTAGTCGTGAATTAGTCCACTTCTGCTTTTTTGGAAATTCTAAATCCGATTTTGTGTCTCTTAGTCTATTCTGCTCCTCTTGATTGGTTTCCGGATCTGAAACAACAACTTCTGACCTGTAGGTGATCTCCAAGTCTCTTCAATGCTTGATGACACTCTTGACAACTTTGAATGATTCACAACACTTCTCCAACCTTGCTCCTTATGAAATCTACAACCTAGCCCTACAAATCACACATGAAGAGGAGGATAAATTGTTGGGGGGGTTAGTGAGTAGGGGTTTTCCTTGGTCAAACCCCTTGTTGGTAATTAAACCTTGAAATGAAAGCAAATATGAATTGAGAATGACGAATGAACAAATAACAATGTTGCAACTCACCAAACCCTAGCAATAAGGTGTTGCAATAATGCTTGAAATGGTTGCAATGGATGTGGTCCTTGAATCTAGCTTGAATGATTTTGATCTTGAATACAACACTTTCTTGGATCATGAACTCTACATCACAATTGTTGGCACAATAACAAACATGAAGCAAGAAGTCTTTGACATGATGATTGATGCTTGAAGAATGCTCTAAAATTCTTGATAATATGCCCTTGAATTCTCTTGAATGCTTTTAAATGCTCTTGTGAACTCTCTTGAATGATAGGTGTGATTATTAGTGAAAGAACCTTGTATTTATATTCAATTATGCAAGAATTCCTGAAATTACAACACTACAAACTGACATTGGATCTTGGAGAATAAAATCTCACCAAATATTTAAATTAAATTTTATTTTAAGTTAAACAAAACTCATTCGCTACTTTGGGTGAATAGGTCCCACCTAAGGGGACTCATTCGCCCAGAATGGAAAATGAGTCCCACCATAGGAATTTGAGGTTGGGTTTTAGGATTTTGGAGTTTTAAATGCTTTTGTCATGATTATCGTAAAAAAAACACATAAATAAATCTTGTGGATGTAAAATGGGGCGAATTAAAGCATAATAAAGCCCAATATTTGATGATAGGCCTAGAAAAGTGTGAAAGTGTGTTAGAAACCTTTACAACACTTTTAAATAAGGCAAGATTAATGATAAAAAGAGGTTATTTAGGTGTAATTCATTAACAAGACCTTAGAGAAGTGTGGAAGTGAGTTACAACACTTCACAACACTTAAGTAAGGTACTATTTAAATCTATTTAGTTCACAAGGGCCCAAGACCTAATTTAAATATGTTAAGCATAGTGCAACACTAAATGAAGGCCAAGTTAAGAGGACCTTTTTCCATCATTACACCTATGTTTGGAGGACTCATTTGCCACTAAAGGTGAATGGGTCCTAGCACAATTTCCAGGACCAAACTTTAGGGAGGTGAAATAACATAAAAAATCCACCTCAAAAATGCATCAAAATGGGTGTCCTATGTGGAGAGGACTCATTTTTGAGTAAAGGTGAATGGGTCCTAGTAGATTTTTTCAAGACACCAAATTTTTCAAATTAAATGGCATACAATATAATTATTGGGTGTCAAGATAGATCCTTGAGAAGAGGGCTTGAATTTGAATTGAAGGGGCCAATTAAGCTCAATTAACCACCATTAATTAATGAAACCATAGATAAGTGTGAAAGTGTAATACACCACTTTAAAACACATTAAATAAGGTACAATTAAGTACATTTTATTAAAAAGGGGCCCAAGATCAATGTGAATGTGTACAACACATTATAACACTAAACCTAGGAAAAAATTAGGTTAATACAATAACAATTATTCCAAAATCAAGTAAGGAAAAGGGATACTTTTTCTGTTACTACATTTTTCTCCCACTTTATTGAGAGGATGACCCCATGTCAAACTCACATTAAAGTAGACATTCAAGAAACTTAAGTATGTAGCAATAAAAAAGATAGATAAACATACCCTGTCAAAGGACAAGAAAAAAAAAGAAAAAAAAAAGGATCAAGCACAACCGTTTCAATGCGATGTGGAATGGGGCTATTTTTCCATATGTTGCTCACTCTGGGGTAGTGGAACCTCAGTCTATCCACTAGGTGAGTTATCCCAAAATATGTATGCTCACTTTGGGGTAGTGGAACCTAAGTCTATCCACTAGGTGAGTTATCCCAATGAGGTGACAAATGAAATAATCATATTAGCCTCTCATACTATACCAAAGTTATCCTCTTGACAACTTCAATTAGGCATCTTAATGTAATTCTTTTTCTAAATAATTTGAATGAAAGTTTTTGCTAAAGGGTATTTTTCTTTGTTTGTGTAAGGTATTCTTCTTAGGTTGCATTGTGCCTAATATCTCCAAGAGAGGATAAGTGAAAGAAATAGCACAGTCCTGGAGGAAATCAAGCCCAATGACACCAACAAGAAAAGGACACATTACAAGAATAAAGAAAATCACATAGTGAAACATGTGTGTCGATGTATGCCCCCACTTTAAAGCAATTGCTAACACTATTGTTGTGAGTAATTGCTTTAAAGTAGAAGACATGAGAGCTTATTTAGAAAGCTCTATGCCAAGTCATATGTTTCCAATAAGTTGTGTCATGAAAAGGGGAGGGGTTACCCCCAAAGAATACAATACTAAAGATAACTTAGTATGCCACATACGAGTCAACTTAAGGCATGTCGATCACATTCCAAGCTTGCTCTTATATAAACATGGAAGGCAATAAACTATCCAAAAGATACAATCCACAAGTGACATATGAGGATAAAGATAAAGATTGGCGTACAACATCCACCTTTGGCACAAAGTGTCCCACATTGGTGCAAAGTGTCCTAGTTTGGTGCAAAGTGTCCTAGTTTAGCACAAAGTGTCCCAATTTGGCACAAAGTGTCCTAGTACCTAACCCCTTACCCACACTAAGTGCAGGACAAGAGTTAGCCATGAAAATCATTATCAATTAGAGGAACTAGGTGCTTCAACACAAGGAAGAGCACATCAATCCTTAATATGTTGAAATTTGTTACCCAAAGTCTTACATTAATTAGTAGAATGACCATGAACTCTTGTAATAAAGTTTCTTTCATGTTTTTGGAGGGAGATATATCAAACAATCTTGGAGGAGTCTCCAGAAGATACTCTCTTGATCAATAGTAGAAGATGTTCCTTTATTTTGTGACAAAGACATCTCTTTCTTAGTACAAGATGTCATACTTACACAAGACTCTTTAGATTGTGAGATTTTGTACTCTCCTTTATAGGAGGGTGTAAAATCTATCAAATTCGAATCATTAGTGTTTTGTGTGATGAAATTAATGTTAACGAAGACTTATTTTTTTCTTTTATTCCTTTCGAAGGGAAATAACCAATACCACTAGTGTCCATCAATTCAAGATACACTAATGTTAAAGTTGACTTGGAAGAATATTTTGTAAGAGTGTTGATATTGAGTGAAGGCTTGTTTGATGGTTTGATTTCTATCAAAGGATAATAACCAATACCACAAGTTGTTTCTTGTGTATTAGGTTCTATAGGGACACATATAACTTGTCCTCTAGCATCATATACTTTTCCACTATAACCAATTTGTTTCATAAGTTCATAACCTCTTCCATAAAGCTTTTGCATTTCTTTCAGATTTAGTGGTTGCTCATAATCAACTTCGTCAAATTTTGTTGTGCAATTTGTTTCTTGTAAAGTGGTTGATACTATATTTGACAATTGTCCAAGGAAACATGAATCTTCTATTGGAATGTTGTTTGCTCGGAAGGAAGTGGGTTTCTAGAAGATCATGACCCAAAAGGCTTATTGGGACAATTTAAAGCAAAGTGGTCTCCACCACATGTGTAGCATCCTGTTGCTGGTCCTTTCATCCTTGTCGGTTCAGTAGGTCTACTAGCATTACCTCCAACATTGTTAACATTACTATCATTGAAATTATTCCTTTTGTATTCCCTCTTTGATTCTCTTCCATTATTTTAGGGTATTGCAATCCATCAAACTTCCTTGGAGTTGGTTTAACTTAGGCTCCTCTAAACTTCTTACTATTCCTATTCTGTTGGTGGATTGAGATGGCTTTGAGTTTCTACTCTTGCTTAACATCCTTCTCATAAACTAGGTCTATAGTGGCTAGATCATGAACATCTACTTCGCCACCAATCTAGATATTAAGCCCCATAATGAATTTCCTTATGCAAAAACATTCATCCTTCTGATACATTGGTACATAACGTAATAGATGAGTGAAATTTTCCCAGTACTCATTTATTGACATCTCACCCTCTTTCAGATTTTTACAATCAGTGACTTTTTGGTCGTGAAAGAGTTGGGGTAGCCATCTTTTCTAAAATATTTCCACAAACTTGTTCCATGTATGTTTCAAAGAACTAAGCTCACGTTCCATTTTATTGTTCATCCACCAATTAGAGGCTTATCCTGATAGCTGATAGGATCTCCATACCGCTTTCATGGCCTTAGAATAGTTTCTGATCTTGAAATATCTATCCATCTAAATCAACCATACCTCAGCTTCTTCCTCGTTGATGCTACCTTCAGATTTTGGTGGGGTTATTTTCCTTGTCCCTAGAAAGTTTAGTAGCCAAATTTTTCCTACTAGTTCCTTCTGATTGAGAGTCTGATTTCTCATTCTCATGTTCATGGATCTGAGTATGATCATGAGAATTCTCTCCCTCATCCTCATTAATAGGGACTTCTACATTAATCATAACTTCTTGTTCTACTCTATCTTTTCCCCTTCTTGCTCAAGATTTCCCAACCTTGCATTGGTTTCATGAATGATAGCCAAAATTTACAATTTGGCTTAAGCACCCTCCAGACCTTGTCTGACTTCCTGACTTCCTCCAAGATTAGTCCTTTCTCTCACCATTCTTTGCAAGAAAAGGGTTATACTAGAAGTTTCATCTTTATTAGATATAATCATGTTCTTACTATCTTATGGAAAACATTTAAATGAGCATTCATTTGCACATAAAAGTAATTTCACATAAGATTTGAGCACAAGCTTTTGGTAAACACATGATTTTTATTAAACAGAGGATCTCAATTTTTTTTCAATTTACATAGAGTGACTATTCAAATAGTCAAGTGGAGAGTATCCCTCAGATTCACTATTAGACACAAAAATCAATGGGGTATACCCCACACATTTTTTTCATCTCTCATTTGATCTTCTCTATCCCAAAAGGGGTAGTAGGCTGCCTTCAAATTTATCATCTGATACATAGTTATGGGGGAAATAACCCTTTGATTCCTTACTTGAGGAAATTACAATCACTTTCGATATAGGAAGGACTATAGGGTCTCTAAATATGAATGTTGGATTGACACTCTCTTCTAAGGGCATATCCTTGGAAAGCATCAAGGAATCAATTTTTTTTGGTGAAGCTAGAGGTAAGTAATTGAAATTGGCCTCCTCCTTCATCCTTCTTTTTGCTTCACTAACTCGTGAAATAGAGTGACTAATAGTCTTAGTATCGCTTAACCAAACAAAATGTTCATAGTTGGTTCCCTCTATCATACGAAAAATGGCCTCTTTTTCCTTCTTGGCTTTCAAGTAGTGCTCATTCTCGATTACTGACTTTCTTGCAGTTAACTTGAGACACACCATCTTGGCACAAGAATTTACAAACATTAGTCTCATTCAATGCTAACATGCCAATTGTTCATGCAAGTAAGTTTCGTAAGTTTTCACTTTCAAGTAAATAAATTATGTTTCTTACCATTTCTATAATTTTTTTCTTTTCCAATAGAGATCAAAAGAGCATAAATGACATAAAATATTCCAAGAATTGATCTCATTTCCAATATTATATTCCACATATATTAAAAGTCTTCCAAATATTGTATAGAAAATACATACATAGCTCAATTGAGCTTCAAAGAAATAGATACATATATGGTCCAGGAATCTCCTTTAAAATATTGGTTGCCAGCTGAGGAGGAGAAGCATCGCTCAAACACTTTTTTTCCAACCATGGACTCAAATGTGGTCCCCCGCATAGCTATCATCCGATAGATGTCCCTACCCTTCGACGAAGAGATTGGTGGAGTAATCTCATAACTATAACCACTTTGAGATTAGTGTTGTACCCTACATAACTAGAACTTGTAGACACTACAATGTTGAAATAGCATGCATAAAGGAACATGGTGAATTGAAATTGAAATTGGATCGAAAGACAATCACACTACTTTGGCCAAAAGTAATCTCACTCATTATTTTGAGTGGCAGTCATCCTATCCACATACGCCACTCTAGGTCAGTTTGAATTTAGGCCATTATAATCTATGCATAGGTAATTTCCTTCAATAGGTAATCATTAACCTCAGAAATAACCCATTCCCCTTTTTCCATAACATAATGGTATCACTACCAATAAAGCATAAGCATAAGGTACCTCCTTCAATGGATATTCTTATCCTAGCTATAACATATGAGCCTTCTAAGTTTACAAATTAACTTTCCATAAACAACTTAACAAGCTATCCTCGTTTCATCGATCCTAGTATATAATACTACCGACGACAAACAATCACTCCTTAGTATAGAGTAAATACAAACACTCATAAGGAAATCATATTGATCAATAAGAATCTTTCCTTTCCAATAAAAAAATAAATTATTACTCTATTTCAAGCAATCAAATGCAATTTGAAACAAAAAACACAAGGCATTCATCCTTTCAAAAAATAGATAAACGTAGAGAATAGTGTAGACATCTAAATTTGGCCACTTACGTTTGGTCAAATTTATCTTTTTTTTCATCTAAATATCCCCTTATTTGCATCAATTAAGTAATAGTACTATTATTTAATTAATACCCCTAAATTCCTCTAAATCCCTAAGGTATTTAACTAAATAATTAAATAATTTTATTACTTATCCTACCTTACCCCTTCTATCCTATGAATTAAATAAATAATTTATATTTATTTAATTTACTTCCTCAAGTGTCACATCCTCCATCACTTTCACCTAATCCTAATCCACCTCATAATCCCATCATTAGGGGTGTGCACATGTCTAATCCATGATTAAGATGTGTCACATCATCCAACTTTTGCAAGTTGGCTCTTAATCTTCATTAGCCACATAATTGTTTTCTAATCATTGATCAACTAGTCTAATCAAATCCTTAGTCAACTCTCCCCATTCCCCAAGGAATTTTTAATTCTTTTTTGTCTTCCCAAGGCCTTCTCATGGAATTTTTAATTCCATTTACAATCCCCATGTCCTTCCCAATGTAATTTTAAATTCCATTTTATTCATCCAAGGTTTCTAAGGAATTTTTAATTCCTTTAGTCAACTCTTTGATCTAATCCATTGATCTCTTGTCCTCTTTCAATCTCCACCATCCATTCAATCTCCCTTGTTTAAATGAGTAACACCTAGAAATTTTTGAAACCCTAATCATTCTCTCAAGCTTTCACACCATCTTCATAGCCAAAACCTTTGCATCCATAGCCAAATCATCCATCCTTGCATCCAAATCAAGCAAAAACAAGTCGTTATGCTACCAAAATCAATCTAGGAGCACACATATCAAGCTATCAACAAGGAAAATCAACTAATCAACTTGGAAAAGGTAAATCATTCTATTTTTTTTTGTTTTGTTCAAGTCTAACTTGGATAATCTTGAGGTGTTGTTTTGTGTTGTTCTTTCTTTGCATCATTTTACGTTAGAAGACACACTGCACACATTTCTAGCACGTCTGGTGGGACCCACAAATGAGTTTGTTCTTTCACGTTCTCTATTATTTCAAGTTTTGCAGGTCTAGGTTTACACGTAGGGGAAAATATTCCCTGAATGGGCGAATTTGCAGCTCGAAGGGTTGAATTTGCTACATAAACAGGCGAATCTGCAACAAGGATGAACTTGCTCATAACAGAGGCAAATTTGCACTTGGAAAATTCGCCCATTTGTCAAGTTTAGGAAAATTTACACTTTGTTCTAGCAAACAGGAAAATTCTCCTTATCAAAAAGGTGAATTTGCAAGTTAGTTAAGAAACGGACGAAGGTGCTCCAAAAATAGGCGAATTTGCTATCAAAGCAAATTCACCCATCTTCACCAAATAGGAAAATTTTCTATTAGAAAAAATTCTCCCATCTTCACTAAACAGGTGAATTTTCCAACAAGAATATTCGTACATCTACAAACAAATAGGAAAAAATGCTTCAAAATAGACGAAATTGCTTCAAAAATAGGCAAAATTGCTCCCAAAACAGGAAAATTTACTCCTAAGAAAATTCACCCATCTGCACAAAATAGGAAAATTTGTTTCAAAAATAAGAAAATTTTCTACTAGTTTGGGTGAATTTTCTCTTAAGAATAGCCAAAGTTGCTCCTGACAGGGGAAAATTTTCTCAACCAGATAGGTGAAGTTACCTCTTATAGAGGCGAATTTGAGGTAAATCTAAGACCTAAATCTCCTGTTTCTAGCTTCATTTCAATTTAGGTCTTAGATTCCAACCACGTGTTACCGGTGGGGTATATAAAGGGGGGAGAGCAAAATTTGTACCTCAATCCAATTGTGTCATGTCTAGCGAAGCATCAAAGCTAGGGTGATACCTAGATAAGATGTGAAGAGTTGGTCTGAGTTTCTAGTACCTCATTGGGGCTCCCGACTCATGCTTGTGACGAGCTGGTGTTCACGGTTGTGCCCCATGTATCGTGCGTATATTGGGGACTCACGAAATAGCCTTGTTCAACCTAGATAGAGGCCCATGTTTTCAAATCCTTATCACTAATCCTAGGTTTGTGTTGCTTGGTGAATTTTCATTGTGCTATACCAGTGATTTTCTTTTTAGTTGAGTTAGCCTAGCCTTTTGTCTGTTGTTTGCCGTGCTTGTCATCCTTTACCACAATCAACTATTTTGTATCCTAGTCCAGTCCAAGTCATCCATCGAATTCACCCATTTTCATAGAACAGGTGAATTTTCCTTTGTCAGGGGTGATCCTATTCTCCATTCGAGTCATTCTATCAATCGTTTTCCATCAAATTTTCCTATTTTCATAGAATAGGTGAATTTTCCCTCATCAAGGATGATCCCATTTTCAGTTTGTCTCATCTTGTAAGTCATCTTCCATCAAATCCGCCCATTTCCCTGAGTTTAGGTGAGTTTGCAACTATTTGGGTGAATGTGCAATTGTTTGGAGGAATTTTGTAGCTGTTTGGGTGAATTTGTAGCTATTTGGGTGAATTTGCAGCTGTTTGGCTGAATTTGCTTAGTGTTTGGGTGAATTTGTAGTTGTTTGGGTGAATTTGCAGCTTTTGGGGCGAATCTACTTAGTGTTTGGACAAATTTGCAGCTATTTGGGTGAATTTGTAGCTGTTTGGGTGAATTTGCTTAGTGTTTGGGCGAATTTGCATATGCTTGGGTGAATTTTCTTAGTGTTTGGGAAAATGTGCAGCTATTTGGGTGAATTTGCAACTGTTTGGGTGATTTGCTTAGTGTTTAGGTGAATTTGTAGCTATTTGGGTGAATCTATAGCTATTTGGGCAAATTTGCTTACTGTCTGGGAAAATTTGTAGCTGTTTGGGTGAATTTGCAGTTGTTTAGGCGAATTGGTAGCTGTTTAGGCGAACCTACAATCAGTTTGGGAAAATTTTCCTAGTTTCTTGTGTCATCTAAGTTTGGGTGAACCTGATATTAGTTTGGGTGAATTTTCCTTGCAAATTTTCTTGTTCCTTAGGTCCTTTGAAGTTTGGGTGAACTTGCTCCCTATTTGGGCGAATTTGTCAAGTTTTGGGTGAATTTTCCTAGTACTTGGGAGAATTTTCCTATTCCTTAAGTCAGCTATAGTTTGGGTGAATTTTCCTTACCATCCCTGAACAGGCGAATTTTCCTTCACAAATAGGCAAATTTTTCCAAGAACAAACTTTCATTTGTATTCCTGTCATCATCATTCCTGTCTATCAGCATTGTCTGAAAGTCATCATTTCATTGACCAAATCACATAGGTGCATCTTAAAACATCATTAGATTCCACATCCGTCATCAATTCATTGATCCCAATCACCTAGACTTTGTTTTAGGGGTTTTGATTTTGATGTAGGAACTTTCAGAGGTCATAACTTTTGACTCAAATGTTTGTTTGGGCTGAAATTTTATGGGTCTTGCATTATGAGGTGGCATGTGGATTCCCAACGACCCTAATTCAATTGGCCCCCTTTTTGACACTTTTTCGGGGCTTGAAACTTTCATCTTGACCCTCAAAATGGCAATTTAGTGTTTTTTTCCAATTTTTAAAAACTCGTTTTTGTTAATAACTCGAAACTCATGTTTCAAATTTAGGATGTTAGTTGGAAATTCATCCTACCTTATCTTTAGAAAGTTTTTGGGAAAAAACTGGACTTTTAAAGATATGCATGTGACGTTACCTAAAATGGCAAAATTTGACAATTTTGAAAACTGCCAAATCTAGCAAAATTCGATTTTCAGCTCCTTACGTCATCTAGTTAAACCCCTGAACTTTATTTAAAATCAATCCCATCACATCCTCCAATCATCCTAATTTAAGCTTCAGTCCAATCCTAATCTGAGCTTTAATCCAATCCTAATCTAAGCTTTAATCCAATCCTAATCTAAGCTTTAATCCAATCCCAATATGAGCTTAGTCTAAATCCCAATCTGAGCTTTAGTCCATCTACATCCAATATCTTTTGATATCGAAACAAATCTTAAGATCCCTTCTTCCAACTTCTTCCAATCCATCCTATTTTCCTTTTCATCATATTTTCTTTCCTTCTAATCATCTATTCCCATACCTTCAATCCATATCCATCCCATCCCATCCAACATCATGAATCCTTATCCTTCATCAGTGCAACCAAAAAAAGTAGTTAAGGGGAATCCTAATTATGTTGATGACAATTACAAGAGCCTTGTTGATCAAGAGGTATATGACATAGATCTCGTTGATTCTATCATTTCTAGTAAGCTTTCCCTGAGTGCCATCTAGAATCTGATCACTCATCGAAGCTATCCCATCATGCCTTCATCCATGCCTAATAATGTCTAGTATCTTCCCCATTTGCATATTCATCATATTCTTCATCTTCATCTTTCTCTTATCCAACATCCACATCCTCCTATCCCAATCCATCATCCCAATATTCCTATCCTAATCCACTATCTCAATCTTCCCATCCTAATCTACCATCCCAATACTCCTACTAGAATCCCCCATCCATGTCCCACTATCCTAATCCTCCATACCAATCTACCCATCCTAATTCAACATCCACACCTTATCTTAATCCTACATCCTCATCAACCTATCCTAATCCTACATTCCCATCTTCCTATCCTAATCCACCATCAACGTCTTCATATTCTAATCCACCACCCAAATCTTCCCATCCTACTCTATTATCCCAATACCTTTACTATAATCCACCACCCACATCCTCTTGTCCTAATCCACCCTCCATATCCTCCTATGTCACTCAGTCTTCCACTCCACCATGTCCTAGTCCTCCACCTACACTTGGTCCTCCATCTAGTCCTATTTGTCCATCTAATCCCAATCCACTAATCCATAATCCTAGTCCTCCACCCATTCACAATCCTTCATCTACTCCTACCACACCATCTAACCCTACAATAAGAAAGTTTCTCACTCCAGAATTTCTCCAAGGACTCATGACAAAGAAGGACATCCCCAACTCCACATCTTGAAGTTGTGGAACCATGCCATCCCAATCCATCATCCACGGTCATTAGTGATGAGACCCTTCTCCATCCCACACCTATCATTACTACTACCACCCCTAGCACCACTCAAACTGTTGAAACAATCAAACCCAATGAATCCATTGAACCCCCATCTCCTACTCCATGAGCCACCAAACCCAATCACCATCTTCTACTCCTAGATCCACCCAATCTATTGAAGACACCCACATCCAATCCACTCCTCCCACTCCTACCATCACCAAAATCCATTCCCATGAACTTCGTGAATCCTCCATCCTTCTATATCCCCCACTTGAAGAGTCCCTTCAACACTCCATTATCATGCCACCCACACATGATGAGTCATGCCAAGATCTTGATCCAAATCATACCAACATATCCCCTCCTCCACATCAAGACCCTATCATCCCATCTAGTCCACCTCAAGATCAAAGTCCCCCATCCATTCCATCCCATGATCCCCTTGACACTTGAGATCCAACCGCTCAATCGCATGAGCCCTTATCACCCACTGCCACAAATCTAGATCCTATCACATCATCTAATCCCTCTCCTGATCCCTTACTACTCACTCCTCCTGATCAAGATATTACAATCCCATCATTCCCATCTCATGATCCTCCATCATTGCCTAACCTTGCTATCCCCACACCACTTTTATATTCCATTGGTACTCTCACATTCATCCATGGTGGTTTCCTGGCAGAAGAGGAACCGAGCATATACACCACCATTCCTCCTCCACCTAACAATTGACTCACCTCATGCTTCTAAAGTAATAAGCATCCTACCATAGATTGAATGCTCAAGAGCATGAACTATCAAGGAAAAGGTTTAGGCCTTCATGAGCAAGGTATTTTAGAGCCCATCCATGTGAAAGAAAATCCGCGTACACAAGGTCTTAGATATATCTCTCAAGACTCACAATCCAAAAATGTTGGTACAACCTCTATACATCCTAAGAAAGAGTCTTCCAAAAGAATAATAGGCTCTTCCCATCATTCCACTAAACCTTTTTCTGCCATCCCCCATCCATCGTATTGTTGAGATTATGGATGCACAAGGTCCTTGAAGCTGCAATCTTCAAGGGAGGACCTTTGAGCCAGGAAAGATAATCAACAACACAAAAAGTGTTGCAACTAGGCATGAACAATAGAGATTCTATATTGATGATATGATTGATTGATGACAAAAGTACAAAATGCCTGAATATATAGAAAAAAGGGTATGTGCAAGATCATCATGAAAAAAATAGGCCCTTATGTGGCAAAAAACTCAGAAAAATTAGAGTTAGGAAACTTGACGTAAAAATTTGAATAAGTTATCTATATTATTTCAAAAATATGTAAGAATGGAATTTGTAGAAAATTGAATGTAGTTTCTAAACTACTAGGTTTTTTTTTTTTAAAAACAAAATCAATTTGGTGAAAATTTGAAATTTCAATGCAGTAGTACTTAAATTTCAGGGAAAAAATAAGAAGTAGCTATCTGTCTGACCACCCTAACCACAATAAAATGATAATATTTTTAATAATATTTTAGATATAAGTAGAGGAATCATGTCCGATGTGATGCATATTTTTTGTAATTTTTTTCCAAGTAAATAATTAATTATGATTTTTTTATTACAAATTTTAAAAAATATAAAAGTACATCTAACCACCTTAACTTGGTCAAAACTTCATGAGTTTTTTTTTAATCCTATAGTATATGAAGCATAGAATGTGATGCATGTTTGAATTCAAAAAATATGATATTGTTTGAAAGCTATAGATGTTTTTCAATCAACCTATCAATCAGGACTTTAGTCATAATTCAAATAGAAAATGAATAATAATTATTTATTAAATTCAAAGTAAAAGCATAATTTATATTGGTGGAAAGCTGAGAATCTCCTTTAAAAACCCTTTTTGTTTCATTAATTTTGGGTAAAAAAAAAGTCGTCAGCCACATACCCTACAAATACCCATCATATCGCCACTTTTTGGCCCATCATGATCCTACACATACCCAAAAGAGAAAACCTAAAATGCATGAGATGTTGCCATGTGTCATGATCTAACAACACGTGACAACATGTGAACCCTATCTAGGAAAATATTAAATGTTGAGATAAGTTCTAGAAGGACAACTTATCTTCTAGAAGGAATATTATCCCTACAAACAAGGAAGGGGATATTACCCCATTATTAAATGATTTATCTAAAATGCAACCTAGGAATAAATGATATATGACTTAAGTTAACTTTTTCTAGTGTAATAATTAATTAATTACACTAACACCCCCCATAAGTTCAACTTAGGGAGGAAAATGCAATGATTATGCAAAGATGATCGATGATGGGTCTCGACTATGAGGCCATGTTAGGTACCCATGTACATGAAGATGCATAAAATCTCCCACAACTAGAGAAAAGGGGAAAATCCAATGGGAAAAAAACCCCTCTCCAAAAAGGAGATGAAAATGCAAAAATGTGAGATAGGATGGGAAGGATGGAAGACTCCCAAATACCCCCCAAGTACAACATCCGTCACATGGATACAATATAATAGCCCCCACATAGGGAGGAAAGAGAGAGACTATATAGCCCCCCTAGAAGATGATGTCACCTGTAGAGATGGTAAGTGTCTAAAGACAAAACAAGATCCAATGTCGACAAACAACTTGTCTTCCTTTTAGAAGAAACAAAACCAAATGCAAGTGCAAAGATGCTTCCCATTTTGGATAGGAATTGAAGGAAGGAAGGAGGAAGGTGGATGATGATGTCTCTGAACTCTGCTCATGTGTCTCTTTGCCTGATGATGAAGATGCCAAAATCAATGAAGAGGGTGACAAAATGGGATGATGCAAAAACTGATGCTGAACAATATCCAAAGACTGAGATGGAATGAATATGATGGAAACTTGATAGCCCCCCCTAAATGAAGTGTTGTCAAAACTACTGAAATAAGTATGGAGCAAATCCAATGGTTGATGCTGAGGAAACCTCAAGTCTAGAATGGAATGACAGGGAAGAAGTCTTAGACATGAAGTATCTAAATAGAGGAGTGATACCCCCTCAAGAATGTCCTCCAAACCTATAGAAGTAGCCAAGTGAGTGACACTTGAAACAAAGCCATCCTATGATGTCAAGTTTGGAAAAAAAAAAGTGTCCTGATGGATGATGATGGTGGACGCCTCAATAAATGAATCTGGACAAAGAATCACTGAATGTGAAGGGATACCAATTGTCTCTGATGGAGAAGAAGCACCTGAAGCAACCTTGTCAACCTCTTCAGAAAGATCAAGGCAATCAACCTCCTGCACAACAATATCATCATGGGGTACTTGATCTTAAGAATGATATTCTGAATCATGACCATCGAAGAAGGGTGGAGTGTCTAAATCTCCATAGATCTCCCAAAGCTTAGTCCAAAGGATATGAGGACAATCATAATGATCAATAGAATTCAAAACATCAGAATCAACTTGCATAGAAATGATCTCCAAAACAATGTACCTGCTGCAACTCCAAGCAAATTCAAGAATACCTTTCACTTAGATGAGGAACTATACCAAACAGATGAGGCAATAGATCAAGTGATTGGAGATGGTGGATGATCCCATCCCACCATGGTTGATAGTTTCCCTTGTGCAACATAACCAAAGAAGGAGTATATGCAAGCCCCATAATGAAATTTCTCCAAAAACACAAATATTTTGACCTTCAACAACAAATAGAGACTTCCAAATAGATATGCAACTGAAAATATTCCTCCAAGATCAAGAAATTCTTTTTCAAGTGTCAGGATGTCCTAGGAATCAGGAAAATGCATCAAATTGCAAAAAACCAATAGAAGATACCTGGAGCTGAAACCAAAGAAAGTGAGTGGACTGATGAAAAAAACACTGAAATATCTCCTGAATGCCACTGGAATTTCCAAATTTCGATAATCTGATGCAAAGATATTAGCCATTGAGTCCAAAGTGGAGGATTGACTTCAGTTGACTGTAGAAATTTTTGCAAGCAAAATTTTGCAGAATGGATGTCACCACTAGAAAGTAGACTAAATTACCTTTCCAACGGTATCTCGTTTTCTTATTTTTGATACCCTAGTGAAAAGTTATGATAAAACAAAAAAAGGCCTTGATTTGGCACTTTTTATGATAAACAAGTGCAAAAATTGAGCACCAGGAGCTAAAAAAAACAACCCCCAGTCATTGACATGACCAAGGAGCAATCAGACTAAGATGGCAAGGAAGGGTCGGCGGTAAGACTTCGCCGGTAAAGGAATCCCAACAGAGGACAACAAGAGCAAAGGCCGACTGGTGAAACACCGGTGGATGGAATGCCCAGTGGGAAAAGACTCTAGCGGATGGGACAAGCACCGGTTGTTGGACCAAACGGACGATGGGGGAAGCTGAAAAACTATCAATGAAGCTGGTGAATGGTATAGGAAAATTCAATGAAAGACATACATGGTGAATGTGATGCCTGCACAGCCCGACAAGGATCTTTACGGGCTTTGCAAAAAATAAAATCCCCTGTAAAAAAAATAAATTATCCAACTGATGTGTTTTTTTGTCTGCAGATCTTATCAGCCAAAAATTTGAATAATGCCATTGACAATTCAAATTTAAATGCCGACCAATAAAAATATATATCCGTAGAGTGTAACACATTAATCCTTGTTATGCCGACCGAAAAATATGATGCCAATGGAAAAAAAATTGTATGGCGACCAAGTATGGATATTTAACAAATAAAATGCCAAAATTATTTATGCCAATTGTAATTAGAATTGAAGGTCACTCCAAATCTTTATTTTTCTGCAAAACTATATAAAATTGCCCCAATAATAATTTTTGCAAAAATGATATAGATAAATGCCTTGATTTTGAAAAAACAAAATGGCCTACGGATAATTTTTTTTTTCCTCAGAGGACAATTGACTGGGATGATTTTTTGCTGCAAATTGTATGGATAGTACGATTGATTTTGCAAACCCTAAAAACACCTGTGATGGCTCCTGGGTTGATGTATCTAATTTTGATGAATGGGCAGGCGATCTTAGGGTTTCGAGGCCTTCTGAAGACAATGGCGAGCTCAGATTTGACTCTATCTGCTTCATAAATTAGCTTGGTCCCTGAGTGGAGTCAAGTAGCCTGCAATGGAAACCTTCAAGCCTGCAAGAATCTCGCACACCAGACTTTCTTGATCGAGGGTTGACGTTTCACTGGACAAGCTTTGATACCATGTTGAGATTATGGATGCACAAGGTCCCTGAAGCTGTAGTCTTCAATGGAGGACCTTTGAGCCAAGAAAGATAATCAACCACATAGAAAATGTTGCAACTAGGCATGCACAATAGAGATTCTATATTGATGATATGATTGATTGATGACAATGTACAAAATTATTGAATATATAGGAAAAAGAGAAAACCTAAAATGCATGAGATGTTGCCATGTGTCATGATCTAACATGTGACAACATGTGAACCCTATCTAGGAAATTATTAAATGTTGAGATAAGTTCTAGAAGGAATCTTATCCCTACAAACAAGGAAGGGGATATTGCCCCATTCTTAAATGATTTATCTAAAATGCAACCTAGGAATAAATGATATATGACCTAATTTAACCTATGCTAGTGTAATAATTAATTAATTACACTAACATGTATCACCTCAAAACAACCATCCATATTCCTCCTTCGACTTCCAAATCCATTTTGGGTCCTTATGTCCCTCCATCCACCATCTTCCATCCTTCATGTACTCCATCTATCTTGGGCCCTTATGTCCCTCCCATCCACCATCACACATCCCCCACATCTTCCATCTCATTCTTTTATCCACCAATCACCTATCCATGTCACCCATCATAAACATACCACTCTCATGCTCCCTAATTAGGATGAATAGAGGAACGTACCTACACATCCTTCATCCACATATCATCCCCAAAATCCTACCTACATCACTCCATTCATGTTTCCTCCACATCATCCATCTCCTCGCACCCATCCCATTGCTACTAAAAGCACTTTGGATGCTAAAGAAAAAATGCATCAATCTAAACATCCACATGAATCTAAAGCTCCTCTTGTCTCCTTAAAAATACATGTTGAAGAAAAGAAAAATAAAATCCAAAATCCAAATCAAACCCATAGGCCACAAAGTCCCACCAAAGAAAAAATCAAAACCATGTGGATCCCAAAGAAAAAAGATGCAATGCCTTCAAATGAAAAATATGTAACAACATACAAAGTTTCACATCCAAAAGCTAATCATACACCCTCTCCATCTCCTAAATCTATTTTGGGTCCTTATGTCCCAAAATTCACTATCCCATCTCCTCCATTATCCCCACATTTTCCGTCCATTAATCCTCCTATCCTTTCACATCCACCACCCTATGTGCCATTGTTGGTCCTGAAAACACTTCCCCATCACACATCCACCCCATCATTTCATCCATACACCTTCCAACATCCCATCTATTATCCCACAAATCTCCCACATCAAATCTCTTTAATCCATTCTCTTGCATGATCCATCCATCTTCATAACCTTGGTTGTACCAACATCCAATAATCACTTAAAACATGGGCTCATATTACCTCATACAGAATTTGATGCTTGAATCCTCCATCCATCTCCTCATCACATGTCTTATAAATCCATGTATCCACATCCCTATCCTTATCCATCTCCATCCACATACAAATCCAAAAATCCAAAAAATCCAAAAAGTCAAATGAAAAATATAGTAAAGAGAAATAATTCGTCCAATGGTGAAAACTTGACAAAAAAATTTCTTGGATAAGTACCATGATGAAAACCTGGAAAACATGCGTCATGTGTAAATCCCCCATTCAACTTACTTCCAAAATTGGGGGCAAATGCATCACTTTCACCCATCTCCTCCATCCCACCTATCTTACACATATTTCCTATCATATCCCATTTATCCCAATCCCTCCATCCTCCTTGTGATCTTGATATAGATAGGGGAAAGCATATATACATGCTTTGGACACCTCTTGGAATACAATCCCCTCACCTATACACTATCCTACTCCTTATCCACATCCATCTACCTTCCCTATCCACCTGTAATGCTACCATCAATCTCCCTTCCTTATCCATGCATCCTATCCATATCCATCTCACCCCCTTTATTTTCCCATCCTGCTATCTTCCATCCCTCTTATCTCATCCTACATGACATATCTAAAGTGGGGCATCTCCTTCATTGTAACATAGTCCTTGGAGGAAATGTTCTTCCATCTTGTCATCCCTTCCATCTCCCCATCCTTATCTCATTTTCGATACGATCATCCCTTCCATCTCCCCATCCTTATCTCATTTTCGATACAATCATCCCTTCCATCTCCCCATCCTTATCTTCATATCCATCTAGCAAACTTTTCCACATCCAAATCCTTATCCCTCTATCCACCCATCCAAAAAAGCTTTTCATCTCCTCATCCTTATCTTCCTATCCATCCATCATGGCATCCCTTCCATCCCCCATCCTTGTCTCCCTATCCATTCACCTCTATCCTCATCCCATCTCATAATCCCTTGTCATTGGTATCTAGCCATAGGCTTCCCCCCATGCAATCCAATTCCATCTATCTCATTGTCATCACTCCCACTTCTTTCACACATCTTTCCAATCTCCTGTCACTTCTCATCACTCATCTCTCCATCATATCATCCTCCCAATTCATCTTCTCATGATTTGGAAAACTATCCCATCCCTGAGCTTCATGCAATTGCCATCATCCTATCCAATCCACTAGGTCTATCATGTAGGGCATAGATCTTGATCTTTTTTTTTTGTTGTTGTCTGCTTGGTTGTCCCGCGTAGTACCCACCAAGATCCCTATGGTCTTGTGTTACACTGGGGCATCCTTTGTGCTTATGGTTATCCCAATGCCTGGCCTGACCAAAGTCATCGTGACTTTGGGGTGTTGGGATAGCCTCCTTGTTTGTTGTGTCAATCCCATGCATGTGGTACAAATTCATCTAGGTTCCTCATACCCCGGTGCATAGTATCTCATGCTATATCAAATTAAGTGCTCATTACATGGCAACATAACACATAACAATTAACTTGCTTGATTTGGTTACTATCCATTTATCCTTCTTCACTCTCCTCATCTATCTATCCTATCTATTTTCATCCCTTCACTTTCTTCATCCTCGTCATTTCATCCTCTCTTCAATCTTAGGATAATATAGATTTGTTATTCTAAGCATCTTTTCCTTCATCATTTTCATTCATTTCAACATTCTCACATCTTCATCCAATCCTCATCCATTCAATCTAGTGCAAATCATCTAATCACATCCTTGGTCTTGTTCCTAGACTTGCTACAAGCATTGATCCACTCATCATTGTCATCATCATTGCGATGTATCCTTCCCTATCCTTTTGTGTTGTTTTGGGATGTATCCTTCCCTCATCAGCAACACTTTCATCATCATCAAGATGCATCCTTCCCTCCCCTTTTGTGTTATTTTCGGATGTATCCTTCCCTATCCTTTTGCATTGTTTTGGGATATAATTTCCTCATCAATAACACTCCATCCATCAGTGATCCATTCTGGCTTGTAGCTTGACTGGGGAAACATCACCTTTGTCCTTAAATACATTTTTGCTTTCTTTTCTCTCTTCATATTACCGTCCTTTATTCTATCCATCACTCTACATCATCTTCCCCATCTCCCCTTGCATCATCCCATCCATTTCGAGAGCACACCCATGTTCTCTTGAACTCACATGTCTTCTCAAGGGGGTATCCTCAATCCCTAATCTTCATCTTCATTCTTATCATCCTTCTTCCTAGTCACTCCTTTGATGACTAGGGCATCTTTCCCAATCTAACCATATTCTTCTTGGTGCTATCTTTTAATCTTCTTTGAAATGATTCTACTTTGTAGCACGATCTCATAGAGGGGCAAAATGTAGACATCTAAATTTGGCCACTTATGTTTGGTCAAATTTATCCCTTTTTATCTAAATATCCCCTTATTTGCATTAATTAAGTAATATCACTATTATTTAATTAATACCCCTAAAGTCCTCTAAATCCCTAAGGTATTTAACTAAATAATTAACTACTTTTATTACTTACCCTACCTTACAACTTCTATCCCATAAATTAAATAAATAATTTATATTTATTTAATTTACTCCCTCAAGTGTCACATCCTCTATCACTTTCACCTAATTCTAATCCACCTCATAATCTCATCATTAGGGGTGTGCACATGTCTAATCTATGATTAGGATGTGTCACATCCTCCAACTTTTGCAAGTTGGCTCTTAATCCTCATTAGCCACCTAACTATCTTCTAATCATTGATCAACTAGTCTAATCAACCCCTTAGTCAACTCTCCCCATTCCCCAAGGAATTTTTAATTCCTTTTTGTCTTCCTAGGGCCTTCTAATGGAATTTTTAATTCCATTTACAATCCCCATGTCCTTCTCAATGGAATTTTAAATTCCATTTTATTCATCCAAGGTTTCTAAGGAATTTTTAATTCTTTTTATCATCTCCATGCACATTAAAAAGGAATTTTTAATTCCTTTAGTCAACTCTTTGATTTGAGCCATCGATTTCTTTTCCTCTTTAAATCTCCACCATCCATTCAATCTCCCTTGTTTAAATGGCTAACACTTAGCCATTTTTGAAACCCTAATCATTCTCTCAACCTTTCACACCATCTCCATAGCCAAAACCCTTGCATCCATAGCCAAATCATCCATCCTTGCATCCAAATCAAGCAGAAACAAGTTGTTATGCTATCGAAATCAATCTAGGAGCACACATATCAAGCTATCAACAAGGCCAACCAACAAATAGACTTGGACAAGGTAAAGCATTCTATTTTTCTTTGTTTTTTCAAAGTTAAACTTGGCTAATCTTGAGGCGTTGTTTTGTGTTGTTCTTTCTTTGAATTTCATTTCATTTTGCATCATTTTAGGTTAGAAAACACACTACACACAAATAGAATCTAATGCCAGTTATTTGATTTAATCCAATTGAATCATTGGTTGTTAAGCTTGCCCCCTATTAAAATCAAATTAGTAGAAAATCCCTCTCAATTCCTCTCACTAATGTTTCCTCACAAAATACCTCTCAGCAAAATAGAACCTCACAAATAAAATGCAGTAGAACAAAGCAATGTGATAATGTGTAGTAGAAGTGTATCCAAATAAGGTATGAGTTCCTCTATTTATACCCAAAAACCAAAATATACATGCTAGAAACAAGGCCTATGAAATACACTTCTCATTTCATTTCAATCGACTTAGCTTGATAATAAAAGGTGGCAAATTCCTATCTCAAGACTCACCCAAATAGGATAGCAGGTCGATTATTTGCTTGGCAATAGAAGGTTTGATTGATTCATATCTTGAGAACATGTTCTAATCTAGAAATGGGCTTACATGCTCATGATACTTCTAAAATAAACATAGAGTTCATAATATGGTGCCAATAATTCACCATATTCCCTATTTTATAGCTTGTTGTTTAATAGAAGAATAAGTCTAAACTCATTTGGCTGCATTTCTTGGTCTATGCCAAAGAATTCGACACATAGTTGATGAGTCAACCTCCCTTATTATAGTTTTATTTTTATCATTTAACTCAACACGTTGCTTGTGCACAACACTATACATTATGCTTTATAAACTATGCACAACAAAAATAAAATTATTCATTTCCTTCACTTTTATCAATGATGATATATACGGTTTAATACTTAGCATTGAACTATTATATAAAGCACTATTTTCACATTATATCATCCTTATCATATATTCAATAAATTGGCCCAATATATATATATATATAGTTATACATATATGAACATATATAACATTTACTAAATAGCATTTAACACTATTTATACATATGCATACATATATTCAAATATATGTATATATATATATGGACAAATAAGTTTGTCTAAACAATCCACTTATTATTCAAATAAATGAGATCAAGTTAACATCTCATATACAATATTGTATATATATACATATCTATATTCATGTACATACGTGTATATATATATATATATATCGACATACTCATTTTTCAACACATACACATAGATTGACATGTGCATATATATGTATATATCTCATATATATATACATTTGATTATTCAATCAATCACATGAATAATTGCTATCTTATCGATAGGTATATATACATGTGATGTGTATATATATACATACATGTCTCATTGTTCTTCTGATATCACCATGCCCATAAGAAATACGTCCATGAGCATGTGTGGGTACATCCACCTATGTATTCTCATGTACGTATTATCTCTTGTGTATGGGTTGTCATTGACATGCACATGTATACATATATATATTCTATGTATATATCTCATCAATCAAGTTAAGCAATATAAATAAGAACTCACATTCACCAAGCATTGAACACAAACTAAGAATTCTCTTAACAAAAATCAAGATCTTTCCTAATGCAATCACATCATGTAACAATGACTTTCCAATTCCCAAAACTATGAATTGACTCAACCATTCTATAAGTGAGTGTGTGGAAGCTCAGTTAAGTTTTGTTACAGGTTACCCGACCAAGTTCTTCTCCTGAGTGATACTTCCCCTCACTTCTAGAGGATTGAATTTAATCTACATCCAACTTAACACATTTTCATAGTAATTATCTATTCATCAGAACAAGCATTTGCATTATACATTTCATAGTTAGAATATCGAATTCAATAACCATTCATTCTAGATATCTATTCCGTTATATAACATCAAATGTAATAAACATTCATTCATAATTTTTCCAATTATTTAGATAAACAAAGTGCAACCATATATATTTCCAATCAGAATTCCAAATACATTCACATATGCAATATTTTACCCTAACAGAGTAATAATAAATAGATAAACACAGAATGGGGTGTAACAAGGATACCTCATACTTAGCTTCCACAATCTCTTTAACCATGCCCACCACTCACTACCAAACCTGGTGAACCACCAACTTACTACCCCAAAAATCCTATAGTTCCTTTTGAGCCAATCTTCCAAAGAATAAATGTGAGGCCAATATTCCAAACAACCTAAGGAAATGGGCCTACATCGTGGCCTCCATAGACTCCTCTAGAACTCAATCATAGAAGATTCATGAACACAAGCATGCCTTCAAACACCCCACCAAAGATGCTAGATGACCTTAGAGAAGGAGCAATGAAAAACAAATGAGGAGAGTCTTCTTCGTTGTTGCCATAGAGAACACAAATTGAAGGACCATGAAAGCCACACTTCCTAAGGTTCTCCAAAGTGAGACACCTATTCCATGCAAGAGTCCACACAAAGCAGTTACACTTAGGTTAGGAAAAAATAGAAACCTCCATCCCCCCATTTTTCTGATGGTTTAACTCTTGATAACCACTTGCCACTGCATATGTCCTCTTCGGATCATGGCTCCAAGCCAAGACATCCGATGAAATAAGAGAACATCACTCTCTACCTTCTAGAATTCTCCTTAACTCTGCTCGATCAACATCAAAACCCCCAACTGACCACTCAATGGGATCCTTCCATCTAGATACTCCCGCATTTCCCCAGAGTTGAATTGATTTCAAGTTTTCCACCAGAGACCAACCAACCTCTAAGAAACAATGACAAAGATCCAATAAATAAGGGTTCCTGGTCAAGATAGGGGGGAAACCATACCAAGAGTCAAACCAAAAGAGAGCCTTTATTGCCTTATTTCTTATACAAAATAAACCAAATGAAAAAACCTCTCCTATAAAACACAACTCAATGAATCTATAAGGAAGCTAAGGTAGAAGAACAACTTCCTACACTAATCTTGAGAGGAGAATAATGCAAAACTTTACAAATATTTAACAGTTACAAAAACATAATTATAAATAAACATAAATATCATGCATGTACCACGACACAATGATTTACATGGGGAAAACCCTTTCAGGAGAAAAACCCCACACTCCAAAAGCCACCCAATATATTATTGAGTAAATCACAAAGATTATAATATACTTGCATAGCAATATTCTCATAAAAGTGTCACCACTCAGAGATCTAGAGACAACACTACTGCTATCAGAATCTCAGAATACATCTCTCTACCACATCTATAACACAACACCCTCATAAAATAGGGTTACATTCTAGGGAAAGACATTCCAAAAAAAATCTACTATTAGATCTAAAACCTAATGACGTACGGTCCAAATTTACAATATACATCATTATTTAATCTATGTCATCCATTTTTGAGTTTCTTGAAAAAGTTAACATGGTCACATTTTTCTCTTTGTTCCCATTGTATACACCTATCGGTGTAACTAGGATATATATATATAAATATATATACATCCTATCAACAATAAACTATATATAATTGAAAGGTTGAGACAAATTTTTACAATATATCTCCCACTTGTCGAAAACCTTGCAAGAGCAACGTGAGGGTATAAACATTGTCTCTTTAATTGCTAGGGGCCAAAAGGCCCATAGTCTCTAAACACCATCATAACTTCTCTATGCTCATAGGATTAGTTAAATAATCAACAACATTCATCAAAGTCTCTACCTTAACCAACTTCACCCTGCCATCTTTGACCATATCTCTAATAAAATGATATTGTACATCAATGTGCTTGGTCCTAGCATGAAATGTCAGGTTGTTGGCTAGACATATCACATTCTGATTGTCGCAATAAATTATCACTACACATTGTTTTATTCCAATATTTAAACATAGTCTCTTAAGCCAAATGTCTTCTTTACAACCATGAGTAGCTACCATATACTCTGCTTCAATAGTGAACAAAGCAACCATGACCCGTTGCTTACTCATCCAACTAATTGCACCATCAAATGAAGTAAACACATAAGCACTGGTGGATTTTCTCCTATCAATATCACTTGCCTAGTATGAATCCACATAACCATGAATATCAAGGGAAATATTGTCTTTCTAAGTCATATTACTATGATAACATAAGGAATAATCTAAGTTACTGCACAAATATCTGAAGACTCTTTTAATTGCATCCCAATGAACTCTACCAAGATTATACATATATCTAGAAAGAACTCCCACTACTTGGGAAATGTTTGGTCTAGTACAAACCATAGTATACATAAAACTTCCATTTGCACTCTCATAAGGCATTCTACTCATATCTTCCATCTTTGATTGAAATTTTGGACAATCTGACATAGATTACTTTGTTCCAACTAAAAAAAGAACACTCAATGGTGTACAATCCTGCATATCAAACTTCAATAAAATTGAGTTGGCCTACTTAGTTTGTCCAAGCAATAGCTTTCTGTTCACTCGATCTCTTTTAATTTTCATACCAAGAATGTGTTTAGCTACACCAAGATATTTCATTTCAAATTTAGTAGCAAGTTGATATTTTAGTTCTGAAATCATGCCTTTCCCTCTACCAATAAATAACATATTATCAACATATAATGCAATAAACAAGAAATGATCACCATCAATTTTATAATAAACATAATGAACTAATTTAGAATGATAAAATTCCAAACTCAACACATATGTATCAAGTTTTTGGTACCACATCCCAGGACTCTATTTTAGGCCATAAAAATATTTCTTCAATTTTCAAACCAATTTACTTTTACCTTTCACCATGTAGTGCTTTGGTTGTGTCATATAAATATCCTCCTTGAAATCACCATGAAGGAAAGTAGTTTTCACATTCATTTTATCAACCTCTAAATCATAATCAGTAGCAATAGAAAGAAAAAATATAATGGATGTAATTTTTGCAATAGGAGAAAATATCTCACCATAATCAACACCCTCAAGTTGAGATTAACCTTTCACAACCAACCTTGATTTTTACTTCTCAATGCCTCCATCTGAACCAATGTTCTTCTTGAATGCCCATTTGCAACCAACAAGTTTTCATCCTTCAGGAAATGGTACAAGATCCCATGTATCATTCTTTTTTAAAGATGCCATTTCTTCATCCATAACAATCTTCTAGGATTCTGCATCATTCATACCTAGTGCCTCTTCTACAGATCTAGGTTCATCCATGTTAGTATTCAAAGAAAAAATACATCTCCAATCATTAGGTGAATACCTTTTAGGTGGTTTTCTATGCATTTTAGACCTACAAATAGGCTGAGTTGGAGGTTCTTCCTCATCTTCTGGAGATCCAGAGCTAGATGAACTCTCCTCAACTTCTCGTATATCCTTGGGCATCGATTCAACTTTCTTAGGTGTAGAAGGAAATTGAATCACATCTTTTTGTTTACTTTATTCTGGCTACAATGTATCATAAGAAGGCTTAGTTTCTCTAAAAATAACACTTCTACTATGTATTACCTTTTGTGCATCAGGATCCCAAAGCTTGTATCCTTTCACACCATAACTATATCCGATGAAGATACATTTCACAGCCTTGTTCTCCAACTTTGTTCGCTTCTCCTTTGGCACATGTACATATGCCTCACAACCAAAAAAATAAGATTTGTTAATGAAGGCTTGCAACTTGACCATGCCTCTATAGGAATCTTATCAACAAGAGCTGTTGTAGGAGACCTGTTAATCAAGTAATAGGTAGTGGCAACAACTTTAGCCCAAAACCTTTGTTCTAGGCCAACACCACTCAATATACTCCTAGCCTTCTCCATTAGTGTCTTGTTCATTCTTTCTACAACTCCATTCTGATGTGGAGAATATGGATTTGTCTTCTATCTATGAATACCACAATATTTATAGAATATATCAAAATCATTAGAGAAAAATTCACCGCCATTATCAATCCTTAAACGTTTTATTTTCTTTTCAGTTTGCAACTCAACCATTGCTTTAAATTCTTTAAATTGACTGAAAACTTTATATTTACTCTTTAGAAAATATACCCATGTCCTTCTACTATAATCATCATTAAATGAAACATAATATTTGTATTTACTAATCAAAGGAACATCTATAGGACCAAACACATCAGAATGAATAAGATCTAATACACAACAAGATTTATGAGAGCTCGAGTAAAACTGAATGTGGTTTTGTTTTCCATAAATGCAACACTCATAAAAATCAAATTCAAGATTACAATCAAACAAAATTTTAACAAGGTTTTTATTTTTCAAGGTCCTTAGACCCTTTTCTCCAATGTGGCCAAGTCTCTAGTGCCATAACATAGTTTTCTCTATAGGTAACTTTATTTCAAAAGAAAGAGCACCATTTGGTACCCAAAAGCTATGACCATTTACTGAAGGTGAAACCCTTACTTCTTCCATAGACTTGCTTTTAACAGAAGTACTATTGCACTCAATAGTGAATGCATCAAGATTATACAATGTGTCATATCTGACATCTCTAGCAATCACCATAGCACCTTTGACCTTCTTGCATCTTGCATCAAAAAATACTACCTGCACACCCGCATCTATTAGTTTTCTCACAGATAAAAAATTTCGTTCTAATCTAGGGATATGCAAGACACAATTAATCTTTTTTATTCTACCATCAGGAACTATGATTTTAAGTTTACCACGACCAAAAATGTCTAAATGAGAATCATCACCCAAGTGCACTTTACCTCCATCAAATTCTTCATATTTAGAAAATTAATCTCTATTAAAGGTCATATGGAAAGACGCACCTGAGTCAATTAACCATGCATTATTACTTGCATGAGTTACCAACACTGCAATGAATGCATTAGCATCTTCCTTCTCAGAATCAGAATCATAATAAAATTTCTTTTTTTCTTCTTTTCTTCTCCAAATTCCTCATGAACATGCCCAGGCTTACCACAGTTCCAACAAATAACTTTGGACTTTCCAAGAGATTTAGATCTCCCCCTGGACTTGGAATTGTCACGCTTCTCATTCTTCTTGCATTTTTCCTTAGGTCTTCCATGAACATATAGGGCCTCCTTGGAAGTGATGGATACCTTCCTCCTAATTTCTTTAGAAAGCAAAGAACCCACCACATCTCTAGTCTTTAATATAACATAAGCACTTCAAATAGCCATAACAAGAGAATCCTACGAATCAGGCAAAGAACAAAGAAAGATATGACATTTCTCCTCCTCATCCATCTTGACACCAACTAATTCCAATTGAGCCACCAAAATATTGAATGCTTCAAGGTGGTATGTGATTCATCCACCCTCTTCCATTCTCAAGGAATACAATTTCTTCCTCAATTAAATCTTGTTCACTAAAGATTTGGCCTAATACATCTCACCAAGTTTCTTCCATAGTTTTTTTGCAGAGGTCTCCTCATGGAAATGAATTAAAATAGAGTCTTCCAAGCACAATTTGATTATACCCTTGGATTTATGGTTCATAACATCATATTGAGTAGCAGGTATGTGCAGGATCATAATGGAAAAAATAGGCCCTTAAGTGGCGATGAAATTCAGAAAAATCAGAGTTAGGCAACTTGACATAAAAATGTGAATAAGTTATATATATTATTTCAAAAATATGTAAGATTAGAATCTATAGAAAATTGAATGTAGTTTTTAAACTACTAGGTTTATTTTTTTTAAAAATCTATTTGGTGAAAATTTGAAATTTCAATGCAGTAGTTCTTAAATTTTAGGGGAAAAATAAGAAGTAGGTGTCTATCTAACAACCCTAACCACAATAAAATGATAATATTTTTATATAAGATTTTAGATATAAGTAGAGGAATTATGTCTCAATGTGATGCATATTTTTTTGTAATTTTTTTCCAAGTAAATAATTAATTATGATTTTTTTATTACAACTTTTAAAAAATATAAAAAACTTGTATCTTTAACCACCTTAACTTGGTCAAAACTTCATGAAATTATTATTATTATTTTTAATCCTATAGTACGCAAAGCATAGAATGTGACACATGTTTCAGATTCAAAACATATGATACCGTTTGAAAGCTATAGATGTTTTTCAATGAGACTATCAATTAGGACTTTAGTCATAATTAAAATAGAAAATGAATAATAATTATTTATTAAATTCAAAGTAAATAATAATTTATTTTGGTGGAAATTTGAGAATCTCCTTTAAAAACCCTTTTTGTTTCATCAATTTTGGGTAAAAAAAAAATCGTTAGCCACATACCCACCATATCACCACTTTTTGGCCCATCATGATCCTGCATATACCCTAGCTTGAGTAGGATCTACAGGCCTTGAAACATTCTCATCAACAACATTCGACAGATCAGGTCCATCTTTAGCTTCCACATCTGAAAATTATTTCCAAAAATTTTATCCACTTCTATTCTCCTTGATGAACTTGCCATCGAAAAAGTTCTGCAACAAGATCAAAAAGTGTCTTCTGCACAAGCTCCCACTCAAATCTGGATTAGTTTAGAAAACCCAACAACCCACTACTGAAACTAAAGGTGATCAAGCTATGATACCACTTGTAAGGAATCTAAGGTAGTAGAAAAACTTCCTACACTAATATTGAGAGGAGAATAATGTAAAAAATTACAAATATTTAATAGTTACATAAACTTAAATAGAAATAAACATAAATATCATGCATAACATGACATAGTGATTTATGTGGGGAAAACCCTTTTGGGGAGAAAAACCCCACACTCCAAAATCCCAATATATTATTTAGTAAATCACAAAGATTACAATATAATTGCAGAGCAAGCTTCTCATAGGACTATCACCACTCAGAGATTAAGAGACAACACAACCATGATCATACTCTCATAATACACCACTCTCTACTGTAGCCGTAACACAATGCCCTCATAAAATAGGGTTACATTCTAGGGTAAGACAAACCAACAAAATATCTTCCATTAGATATAAAACTTAATAACGAATGATCTAGATTTATAATACATCACTATTTAATGTATTTCATCCAGTTTAGAAGTTTCTTGAAAAATTTAACACACTCACATTTTTCTCTTTGCTTCCATTGTATACACCTATCTGTGTAACTAGGATATATATATAAATATATACATCCTATCAACAATAAACCGTATATAATTGCAAGGTTGAGATACATTTTCCCAATAGAATCTCATCCTTTGCAACACCCCATATGTACTTAGTATAAAGAATCTATTCCTAGATATGATCCTACTTAGTGCAACATCTCCAATATAGCTTAGCTACTAAATCTTGACCAATAAGGCTGGATTTTGTAGCCCAAGACCCCCTTCTTGTTTCAACTTATAGAAAATCTCCCACCTAACAATACTCCACTTCGAAGATGCCAAGGTATCGACCCATAAGAATTGTCATGCAAGAGAATTTAGCTCCTTAATAAAGCAAGGAGGAGCAACCTGAAGCATGCACCTATAGTTAGGAAGAACCTGAACCATAGAATTCAAAAGTAGCACACAACCCAAAAAAGAAAACCACCTATGAGTCCAGTGATTCAATCACTAAAACTTATCCAAAATATTTTTCCAAGAGCCCCTAGGGAGGACTCCAATAGAGAGAGGAATTCCTAGATAGATAACATGGAGATTACCAATTTGAAATTGGAGGATACGAGTAATCCATTACTGAATAAGAATAGGGGTATTGAAGAACTAAATTGAAGACTTACCTTCATTGATCTATTGGAAAAAAGTAACCAAATAAATTTCCAACACTTGACAAAATTTAGATGCTTCACTAATCTTAGCCACACGCATCAAAGCATTATCCTCAAAAAATTATAAATGCGTTTAAGGAGGCAAGTCATTACCCCAATGCCACCCATGGATAAAGCCTTGATTGACATGCCTCTTTATGACTCTCCCTAGGCTTTCAACCAAAAGAATGAATAGGTAGGGCGATAAAGGATCCCCTTGCGGAAGACCTCTAGATGTGTCAAACAAGGTAGAAGGATCCCCATTGATAAGCACAAAGAAAGATTTGGACATAACATAGCTCATCACCCACTTTACCCACTTAGATGTGAAAAAATACAAAGACACTTAGCAGTTTTTGGAGGAAAGACCATTTAACTCTATCATAAGCCTTAGCCATGCCAAGCATAATGAACATATATTTCTCCTTTGACACTACCATGGAGTGGATAGTCTTAGCCACAATGACCACCCCATCCAAGATTTTCCTGTCAGCAACCAATCCTCCTTTTTCTTCAAATATGAGCTTGTCAATCCACCTCTTTAGTCCTTGGGCAATGAACTTAGAAAAAATCTTATAGACCACATTACATGGAGCTATGGGTTTGAACTGACCCGGTCTATCAGCCCTTTCACATTTGGGAATAAGAGAAAGAAAGGTAGCATTCATGATCTTCAACATCTATTTATTCTCCTATGATTCATGCATAGTCTCAAATAGATCCCATTTAATAATCTCCCAAAATTTCTAAAATAACTAAACTAGAAACCCATCAATACTAGGAGCTTTCCCCTTCTTCATTTGCAAGAAAATTCCCTCTAATTCCTTAAGAGAAATATGTGCATGAGGTTCACATTCATTATGATTCTCTTCCTCCAAAACATCAAGAGAATATTCCTTGAATAGAGTAGCATAAAATTTCTCACCCTCTCTAGAGATCTCCCAACGAGTTCAACTAGACAATCTCCCATGAAAGACACAAGAAACAAGATCACATTCCCATTCCTCCTAGCCTTAATAGAGGAAAAGAAAAAAGATATATTTTTGTCTCCTTCCTACAACCACTCTATCTGGGCCTTCTACTTCCAAAATATTTCCTCCCTCGATTCCCATTCCTCCAAATCTTTCAGGGCCCTAGCCTCCTCCTTAAGTGAATCTGTCAATAGGTCATTTTCTCTAATCTCCCAAGTAATTGCATCCAAGCTAGCTTGGGAAATAGATTTATCCTTGGAGATATTTATAAAGCACTACCTATTCCACTTCTTGAGTTATTGTTTCACAAACTCCAATTGCTTGACAAAGGAGTACATCACTGTACCAAAAGTTGGCCTACCACGGTGCCACCAATCAACCATCAAATCCTGAAGATGGGGATCCCACAACCACATAAGTTGGAATTTAAAAGAAGGATTCATAGAAGTATGCCCCAAAGATACTCATAACTTAATTGGCCAATGATCAGATCCTCTCTAGTCTAAAATCTCAAAAACTAGTGACCTAGCTAATTGCCACCAATCCAAAAACAAGAAACCAAGAACCTATCCAGCCTTTCAGGAATGGATTCCTCCCCACATCTCCTGTTATTCCATGTGAAATGGCCATTTCTAGGATTTTTATCCACCATATTTGAGGAAGATATATTATCTATGAGAAGAAAGGCCAATGGCTCCAACCTTTGCACACCACCCTCTTTTCCTCCAAATCGGTAATGACATTAAAATATCCTACAATGACCTAAGAATATAAAGGATAAAGACTCTAAATATAATGTATATGAGACCAAAGGTGAGACTTTACAAGAATATTAGTAGGGGAAAAAACATTAGAGAGAAGAATAAGCTCTCTAGACTCCAAACTCAAAGCAACATCGGAAATAGAAAACTTACTAGAGAACCACTAGAGAGGGGAAATATTTAGTGGGTTCCATAAGTAGGCTACACCCCCAACATTACAAAGAGCACCAATACATTGACATTGGCTTCTCCATCAAACTTTAGGATCTAAGTTGCATAGGCACTGCATAGCAAGATTTTGCTCCTAAATAAATAACATATCTAGTGAATGACTTCTCACCAACTCCTAAACAACATTTTGTCTAGGGCCACTATTTAATCCCCTTAAATTCCAAGACAAAATGATTATTTCATAGAGTAGGAGAAGTGGGAATCAATGGTTTTAACTGACCCTAACTCCACCAACATCTCACCCATTATCTTAATTTTTTTCTAAATCCTTCTTTCTCCCCACCTTAGGAGGTTTCTCTAAAGCCCCCTTCTGAAGATTCTTCTATTGGATTCCAAAATTTACTACCTTTTCCTATATCTAGTTCTGCCTATTCCAAAGGAGGTACACTGGTAGTAAAATTTGACTCCACATTCTTCACCATGCAAACAGATTCCATAGGT
Source organism: Sequoia sempervirens (assembly GCA_007258455.2). Taxonomy (NCBI): domain Eukaryota; kingdom Viridiplantae; phylum Streptophyta; class Pinopsida; order Cupressales; family Cupressaceae; genus Sequoia; species Sequoia sempervirens. The sequence goes on from VDFB02000003.1 coordinate 513,482,007, forward strand.
TCCTTAGTAGAACCAAGGGCAAGATCTCTAAGGTGAAGTGATAAAACTAAAAGGATTCTCACTAGAAAGCCCTAAGATTATGTTTAGACCATTTTTTATATTATTTTTTTGATGTTATGACTAGAAGTGTAAAGGTAGGAATAGAAGGAATTGTTTTTGGAGAGGAAGCTTTTTTCCCTAATTGATTTTGAGTGTTAGACAAACCTTGAGCACAACTAGCTTCATAGGAATATCAGTATCTAGTATGTGAGCTAGGCTACATAATACTTTTGTCCCTTGAGAAACACTTACTAACTTTAGATGGTTATCCAAGAGACATATTTTTTCTCCAACCAAAGGATCAATACTTAGGTATTTTTGAAGTCCTTATAATTCTTTGTTTAATTGTTTCAATTTATCACCAAGGACATGAGCAACATCATCTTTGAAGTCCACATAAATGTTAGGTTTTGATGAAGACATGGGTAATGTATGATTAGGAAGGGAATCCAAAATGGAGTGGGTAGATGAAATACCTTGAGTGAAAGAGATATAAGACATAGACTCAACACTAATTGTGATTGCAACATGGGAGGCCATAAATTTGAAACTACATCTCATGGGGGTATTAGCTAAGGGATACCAGGTCATGAATCTCAAAAAAGATTCAAAACACTTTAGTGTTTTTACGATGAAGGAAAAACATAGAACAACCATATAAATTAAAATAATTTGCAAACACAAAACCTAGAACAATACAAGAAACAAAGAGATAGAATTGTGGTCCAAATTTTGGTCAATTAATGTGTTTTACCCTTGATAAAAACAATATTTTCAAATATGTTAAAACATAATGAGAAATTTAAATGATTAATTTATACAATTATAAATTTTATATTTGACAAGTTAAATGCAAAATTGTAAATGTAGAATAAAGAGGAACTTGGAAACTTGATCTAGGATTTCTTGTTGAGCTCACTAGTGAATGACACTTAAATCTATACATGATGAGTGATAAGATTTTTAGTCTTCCTCATATAACATGCCAAATCTACACACAAGTGAAACAAATACAATTGAGAAAATCACAAGGTAATAACATAAAATAAAATAGCAAGATTTAATCTACTTATTCAAAATAAAATAATTAAATGATAGAAGAGAGAAAAAATTAGCAAACTCTCATGGGGTTAAACACATTCACTAATAACTACCTATAGTTGCAAGAGACAAAAAATAATTGGGGTTGTATAGGCATTTTTCAAGAATGATCAAACCCTTGTTTTGGTCTTTTAAACTCCACAATAACCAAGATGTAGAAAATTGATAAGATAGAGTGTGCATTCCTATCCTAAGTGTGTCTAGGAAATTAAATAGTTGTGAAAATACAAATATAGTAAGATAGAATAAAAAGATAATGCCAATAAGTAATAAATGAGATCCTAGGTGCCAAAGATAACTATAGAGTAGGAAAAGTGATTATATATCCAACTAGATTAACTAGGATTAACTTATTTTCACTTTGACTCCATATTCAAACATAAACCAGCTAGATTTGATGATTGGATTGTTGCCACATGGGAGAGACAAAATCCTAGGATTTGTGTTCTCTTGAGTTGCAAAGATGACAAGTTTTATGTGTGCTTTAACAAGCCTATTTGACATAAACCCTAGATATTAAAATGTAATTTATCACATAGATGAAAACAAAATATGATGAAACAAACCCAAATCTAAAAAAGAACAATATTTTTGCATCTTCCAGGTATGTGCAAGATAATCATGGAAAAAAAAAGCCCTTAAGTGGCAAAAAATTCAAAAAAATCAGAGTTAAGCAACTTGACGTAAAAAAATTGAATAAGTTATCTATATTATTTCAAAAATATGTAAGAATAGAATCTGTAAAAAATGAATGTAGTTTCTAAACTACTAGGTTTTTTTTTTTTTAAAATCTATTTGGTGAAATTTTGAAATTTCAATGCAGTAGTACTTAAATTTCAGGGAAAAAATAAGAAGTAGCTATCTATCTGACCATCCTAACCACAATAAAATGATAAAATTTATAAGATTTTAGATATAAGTAGAGGATTCATCTCTCGATGTGATGCATATTTTTTTTGTAATTTTTTTCCAAGTAAATAATTAATTATGATTTTTTTATTACAACTTTTAAAAAATATAAAAACTCATATGTCTAACCACCTTAACTTGGTCAAAACTTCATGAAATTCATTTTTTTTTAAATCCTATAGTATGTGAAGCATAGAGTGTGATGCATGTTTAAGATTCAAAAAATGTGATACCATTTGAAGTCTATAGATGTTTTTCAATCAACCTATCAATTTGGACTTTAGTCGTAATTCAAATAGAAAATGAATAATAATAATTTATTAAATTCAAATTAAAGCATAATTTATATTGGTGAAAATTTGAGAATCTCCTTTTAAAACCTTTTTTCGTTTCATCAATTTTGGGGACAAAAAAGTCGTCAGCCACATACCCTACACATACCCATCATATCACCACTTTTTGGCCCATCATGATCCTGCACATACCCTTCCATCAAAATTTGAAGCATAATTTGCTGGTCAAGGGAATCAACACCCTTGACCAAGATATAAGATTCTAGATCTGTAAAATTTTGGGTTTTAAGGTACATATTCATACTTTGTTTTCTTGTAGCTGTCTATTGAAAAAACCTTCAAATTTGACCTATACACATGAAAAGAGGGGAAAATATTTTGTTGTATAGGGGCTTGCCTAATTCAATCTCCATTTTGGTGTTTCCACCTCCATGTATAGCAAAAAAAGATGATAGAGAGGGCATACCCTAGGTTGGGCAGAGTCTAGAACAATAATTGATTGAAATGATAAATGTAGATTGTTAAGTTTACCTTTAGTATGAAATCCTCGATAAAGTGATGCCATACCACAAGTTGTCACAAATATTACTTGATGGATTCCTTGATTTCTTGATAGACCCTGAAGAGGTTAGCCCACAAAATACAATAGACTATTGTAAATAACGTATAGACGATAACTCAATGCATCTTCATAATTTGATCATAATAGCTCCTTCATAATCATCTCTTTTATTATGTTCTTGAAATGAGAATAAAACTTTTTTATATACGCATCTCGATTGACATTTTCTATTATAGGCTGAATTGGGATCTTTTTAATTCTCCAAAGACCAACACAAAAAGTTAAATTTAAAATAGGACCCCTTTAAGGTCAAGGTTCTGACACCTTTGACTAGGTGCTTTTTTTCTCATATTTGTCAAGATATAAGGGATTTAAATATATTTTTATCAAATATGGCCACAAAATTCATAAATTATTATTATTATCAATGTTGTAGGAAAAATAGGGTTTCAGGTAGTGTGAAATTGTCAAGGGCAACAATTTATGACACTACAATAACAATAATTATAATTCTATAATAATAAAATAAAAAAACCATAGGTAGCTAGAGAAAAATAATGATACAAATAGCCTCCCAAGTTTGTTGATACCAATGAAGGGGAATAATTTTTTTTAGAATGTTTCTAAACTTTCTAAGAGATTGATAAAATGCTTGAGTCTTCACATATGTATACTTCATCAATATTAGCAAAATCCTCAAAAATCTAGTAACAATGGTTGATAATATTGAGAGAGCATGAAAATATTGGACAATAGAATGAAATGGAGAGAAATATTGAGTGTAAAATGAAAGATCAATTCAAAAAAAGTAGCAGAGAAAATGAAAAGTTGACGAGTAGCTCAAATTTATCTTAAGTTGTTACTGTCAACTTGATCAAGTTATACATGGAAACAAACTTAGAAATGGTTCCTCAATGAGAAACTATCATGAAATATTAGTGCATTAAACAAATTTCTACATATCATTCAATTGTATAAACATTTTTAGCTTTAGAAAACATGAAATATAAGAAAATCATAAAGTTAAGATAGTTGTAATATTAGTTTGTACAAAAAGGACCCTTGGCACAATGGGTGGAAAAATGCCAATAAAAGGGTTAAAATGAGCCTAAAACACACTAGGGGAAATGGACACTGAAGTGAGCTGAAAACATTAGATAAACTTACAAGGGTATGCATTTTTTTGTCATTTCCCTAGCATATGGAATTATTCGAAATAATGCAACTATTATATAAACTTACAACTATTATTTCCCTAGCATATGGGATTATTCGAAATAATGCAATGGATAACTTACAAATAAAATAAATCTAAATATTTGTTTACAATAAAGAGAGAGTTGGGAGTAAGATACCCTAACATCACCCCCTCCCCTTGAAAACAACTCTAGTACCATATATTTACAAACCTCACAATAGATTAGGAATAAAACATGAAATACAAAGCATAAATGCTTGAGATTGAACACATTTAATATATTTTGTATTGAATTCAGCATAAATTTGTTACATAATACCATTGGCCTTTTCAAGGGGGAAGCATCCTTTGAGTAGTGCTCAATACAATATAATTATTGGATGCATAAGCAATAAGCTACAACCTATAGTCATACTAATTTTGTTAAATCAAACTAATATTTTCCAAGCATATTTGATTATTTAAAATAGCTTAATAGATAGCTTAGAAAGAACATATGCATCCAAAGCCTTTATTACAATGAAGAAAGAGTTAGGACTAAGGGATCCTAACACCCAAGCCCTATGAAATATGGGTGGTCTACATAAGCTTTATAAGAATTTAGAATGAAAGAGAAGTTGATCTCATGGGGTTGTATTGGATTTTTACATTGATAAGATTACCTAGCTACAATTGAATTGGACCTACAAAAAATAATTTAGTATACAACAATCTTGAGTTGATCCTCAAAATTATAAGAATTTAGAAATATATAGAAGAATAGAAATTACATGATACATAGTATGATTACTAGTTGTTAAAAATTTCCTATTTTCTATGAACATCAAGAAACTGACTAAATAGAATGTAATGCACACAAACTCACATCTCATGGAATCATACCTAGTAAGGGTTTATTAGGGTTTCTTGAGCTCTTTTCATAGAATGAAATATGCCTTGCATAATCTATCATGCTTGATTATCAAAATAAAAAATTAAAACTGACATTTTCTTACTTGTCTTCATACCTACTACTAAAATAAATGAATAGATAACAATTACCTTAAATTTTTATAAATAAAAAAATGTACTATTGATATTCCTACAAGGTTTAAAACTCTAAGTCATCCAAAAATGGGCTACAAACATAGCTTATGAGGGATTTGAATATAACAAGTGTTTGATAGTGGTTATTATCTCGCCTTTGAAATATTGTTCTAATAGAATCTATTTTATTTTGTGGTGTAGGAAATCTACATTGTTGTGGTTGAAGAATGCTTGTGATGTGTTTCAATTTACATTATATTCATTGATTGATATTGAATATAGAAAGGAACTATAGTAGATCATCATTGAAGTGTAGCCAAAGTAGCACTTGACCAATGATGTTGACTATTCTAGACACTTTTAACTAGTTGAAGTATATAAGAACTATTAGTTATTGATGACCAAGTGATTCCTTAGTAGAGATCCTTCTTTAAATGATGATTTGCTATAATTATCAATGAGAATTGTAATTGCATCACAAGGAGCTTTCTCCCAAATCAATACATAAAAAATAAACAATGATGGAATGTAACAATTTCTAGTCATGTAAATGTCTCTAAAATGAGTGTGGAGAACTAGATTCCGTTTAGTACACTAATTGAAGTGTGTAAATGCAAATATTAATCTAATTTAGCTATCAAATTATACATGATTAAGGTGAATGTATTAAAAACTTTTAAATACAAGAACATAACAATATATCACACAAATTTATGTTCACTCAACTTTACACAATAACTATTTACATTTAATTTTAATCCATTTATTTAAAATAAATCACATTGTCTTATATAAAATTATAATTTTTTGACTGACAAAAAATAATTTTATATATGAAGTATAAATAGAAAAAAAAGTTGTTACAGAATAATAGCGAAGGGAGATATGATAACTCCCATGATCAAGAGCACAAAATTCCTTTTCATTTAGCCCGCTAAACACTTGAGTATTAAATTCTCTGGTGCATTATTCTGGTCGAATGGAGGTCTTGGGTTCAAGCCCTACAAAGATTTATACTTCTGAGCACACAGTTGAATTAAATGAGCACGTGACCTCCCGTGGATCGACATGATTATCCAGGTGGAAAGGATGGACAATCGTGGCTGGATACAACTTCCAATACAAAATGTCAGAATGTACAGGTAAAGTATAATAAATAATGAATAAAATAAATAATTTTCATTGTTTATTACTATAGTATTCCTGTTAACCAGGGACTTAATAAAAAATGTACCCATTGGACAAAAAAACGAACTCTTTGTTCAGAATCATTCACTTCAATTTATGTTTAGTCGTTGTCCCTTATAATCAACCTATCTATTTGGAAGTACAATAAATAATAAATAACTAATTTTTATTATTGATTAATGTAATATTCCAAATAAACATGGACTAATTAAAGGCAGGCGCTCAGCTAAATTTTAGTCTCAATGGTTGCAACTAGCAGCCATTCAGTCGTGCTTGAAAATTTAAGTGGATATAAACGTTTTGAACATGTAGAAAAAAATAACCATTGAGACAAGAGAGCATCCCTTATCCCTCATCCTATTTAAAACGGAAGGAACAAGTGCAATTAGTGTGCATTGCAATCTACCACGGCCATGGCTTTAATCAGCATCTCTTCGATTCTTTTTAGCGTTTCTGTATTGCTATTGTTACCATTATCAGAAGCTAATTTTATTTCTGCCCGGCTTGCGCGCAGAATCTCTACCATCAACAGAGAAGGGCGGTACTTTGGCTTAGTTATTCCCAACACCTTCGAAATGAATCCTCTTCTCCAACCTCCTACCTTTTTGGCTAACGATCACCATCCTTATGTCGATATTTCTGGTAAGTGACCAGCCAGGTTGTTTATATTTTGTTCTCTATACTGTTTCTTTCTAAAATTTAAATGAATTATGGGTCAGTGTGCAAAGAAAATTTGAGCCATAGTCCTATAATGTATAAATATAGATAAAGGTCTAATATACCCATTATTGTTATACTACAACTGAGTCACATATCTATTGGAGTTGTATGTTATCTCATCGCAGTGATGGGTTTGAATCTAAGTTAAGTGTTCCATCTTACCATTATACCAGATTTAATTTGTTCTGTTAAATAACAGTAATTATTGAATAATATGGTATTGTCTTTTGCAGGGCGAAGGTTTCACATTGGGACAGTTACGAACCGCAGCGTCATTGTGGTCATGACAGGACTAGGAATGGTAATATATCATGCGCATAGCCCTTTGGGTCAGCTGGTTCATAATTGAAATAAAAAATGTGATCTGAAATTCTTTGGATTTAAAAGAAAAAAAAACAAATACGCAGTCAAGAAACATGCCTGACATTTAAGTGGGTTCTAAGGTGTCTTGAGATGGTCAGTTTACCAGTTTGGTTGTGTGGTTACTGTTCTGACATTGTCGGTTATTGATACAGACCAATGCAGGAATAACCACACAGTTGCTGCTCACTTTGTTTCGTGTGAAAGGAGTTGTACATTATGGAATTGCAGGAAATGGAAATTCTGACTACCACATTGGGGATGTTACTATTCCTCGGCAATGGGCTCATACTGGCCTTTGGAGCTGGCAGGTTGTAATATTTTAAGCTTGTTTAGATCTATTTAAATCTATTTTACGGCTGTTATTGCACAAGCTCTAATATAATGGTTTGATTTGTGTATTATCAGAGATATGGAGAAGGAGAGGATGATGAACTTCCTTTTGACTTTACTCGTGAGGTTGGGCTACCTTAAATTTTCCAACTATAGCACTTCTGCAGGAGGATCTGATAATCTGCTGAATAATGTGTGGTACCAACCTGATGAGCTTTTCCCTGTGAATGGTACCCCGGAGGTTACAGAACATGCATTTTGGGTTAATGTTTCTGATTCCTATTATCAGCTTGCACAGAAGATTGAGGTATTTGTTTGGAAATGATTTTATTTTAAAAACAATTAGGGGCTATTGAACCACAGGTTCAAGAAAGTCGTAGTTTTTGCTAGATTAACAGGTTGTTAAACATCTTAGCTTTCTGAAATCACAGTCTTATGGTTGATGGTAAAGTTTAAACAGTCCTTTATTATTTAAAACATCGAAAACTTCAAATAACATAAAATATGACACATTATTAATCACTTTTTAAGTGATCATCTCATTCATATATATATATATATATATATATATATATATATATATATATATAACAAACAGTATAGACATCATTAGAGTATTGTCCAACGAACAGTATATGTAAGGCTTGAATAAAGATAATTTCTATTTTGCCATGATCATGGTGGTTTCTGTAATTTCAGGTCTGGAGCTAGAATCTTGTTTGAACACGAGCAGCTGCCTGTCTCACAAGCCAAAGGTTGTAAGAGTAGAGAGGGGTTGCAGTGCCAATATTTACCTGGATAATGCTGCTTACAGAAACTTTCTCCACCATAAATTCAATGTCACCCCCATCGATATGGAGAGTGCAGGAGTGGCTCTGGTAATTACTTCAATAAATTCATTATTGCACTTTAGTATAAGGTGCAAGTTAATTTTCTTACAACATGTGGACCTTTATAATCTGTGTTTAGGTGTGCCTAAGCGAAAGCAAACCATTCATAATTATCAGAGCTCTGTCTGACTTAGCAGGAGGATCCAGTGAAGAAAATGAAGCTGCTACCTTCACTGATTTGGCAGCCAAAAATGCAGTAACAGTAGTCACCACTTTGTTAAAGTTGTTGCCATGATGGTCTCTTGGTTGTGATCAAAGAAAAAAAAAATTATTGTGATTAAAGTTGTTGCCATGATGGTCTCTTGGTTGTGATCAAAGAAATGTTTCAAAAGTACATAAAATAGAATGACAGGTTCTGCAATCACGTACTTCAATAAAAACCTGTGCCATATGCACCATGAGAATCTGAGCTATTATATCTCTAAAGTATCTGAACTATATTATCTGTAAGACGTGGAAAGTATTTTTGTTTTTGTTTTTTGTTTTGAAAAATAAGCAGCAACTAGGGCTGAAGTATAATAGTCCAGAATCAGAGTCGTACCGAGAAGACAGGAACAAAGGTTTAGAAAACGTAACCCTTAAAAGTCAGCAACTAGCAAAGCAATATTACCAAATAAGACAAGATGGTCCCTGCAGCGCTACACGATGACACAAAAGTTGAAGAAACAGAATTCTACAGCTCTTATACTATACTGATTAACTCAGATTGAAAAATCATCACATTCATCGACATAAATTTTATAATTTTGATCAAAAGAGAGCGAAAAACTAGAGAATAATTATAATATCTGTATATTAATCTCTGTTCAGCTGTGTGAAACAATAAGCTACAGCATACATATAATGGAGAAAAAGCTAAAGCAAAGTAACCGCAGATTAACAGTATTTCTAATGTAAACTGAGTGAATGGATTGAGTGAGCTAATAATAGTTTTGACTTCACTGTTTAAAAAAACAAACTAAAACTGAAACTGAAAAACTACGCTTACTTAACTGCACATGCAGTTTTATTATGCATAAAAAAGAAAAACTTAAAACTGTTGATTGCATGTGTGTTGATCATGCATCATGTATGTCGTCATTCTCCCTCTGCATGCTCAACGGGGATGAGTCTCAATTGATTCCTAAAAGCAACAAAACTGGTTATAGGTAGAGCTTTGGTAAAAATATCAGTAACTTGCACAGATGTAGGGAAAAACTATAATTCCACTGCCTCATCTTGAATTAAATCTCGTATGAAGCGATGTCTGATCTCAATGTGCTTTGAGATAGCATGAAACATATGATTTTTGGTCATTGCAATAGTGCTACTATTATCACAATAAATAATTGTTGGATGTTCTTGAATCAATTGTAAATCTTCCAAATTTCGTTGAATTCATATGGCTTGACAATTGGCTGCTGCTGCAATATACTCTGCTTCTACGGAAGAGAGAGCCATGGTTTCTTGCTTTTTACTACTCCATGAGACAAGTCCAGAATCAAGTGAGAAAATATAATGAGATGATTTTCTATCATCCACTGAATCAGCCCAATCAGAATCTGTGTAACCAACTAGCTCAAAATTATGGGTGGGAGAATAATGAATGCCAAAATTGTGTGTACCACTCACATACCTTAAGATTCTTTTTGCAGCTCGCCAATGAGACTCATGTGGATCCTGCATGAACTGAGAGATGAGGCTCATAACATACATAACATCAGGTCTCATTGTAATGAGGTAAATGAGGCTCCCAACCAAACTTTTGTATAAATAGCATCCGCTTTGGAACATGCATCTTCCTTGGTTATTTTTTCACCAATGGCTATAGGAGTTGCAACTGCAGTGCATGTAATCATTCTAAACCGCTTCAATAGATTAGCTACATACTTGGTTTGAGAAATGAATATACTTTCAAATGGTTGTTGCACCTCCACTCTAAGAAAATAATGCATGAGTCCCAGATCTGACATATCAAATTCTTGTTTCATTTTTGCTTGAAATTTCTCCATGAGAGATGGGCTATTACCTATATAAATGAGATCATCAACATAAAGGAAAACAATGAGAATATCATTACCAATATGTTGGATATATAGGGTTGGCTCAGAAGGACTTTGAATGAATCCCTTCTTCAATAAATAACTATCAATCCTTGCATACCAGACACGAGGAGCTTGCTTCAACCTATAGAGAGTTTTTTTTAACTTGTAAACCAAATGTTGTTTTCTTGGAATTTCATAACTAATAGGTTATTCCACATAGACTTCCTCATCAATATAACCATTTAGGAAATCTAAGTTTACATCCATTTGATAGACTGGGCACTTGTGTTGTGTAGCAATAGCCAATGTAATCTTGATTGTATCAAATCTTGCAATTGGAGAGGAAGTCTCTAAATAATCTACTCCAGGTGTTTGTGCAAATCCTTTGGCAACTAATCTTGCCTTGTGTCTATTCATGAAACCATCAACATGATATTTCACCTTATAAATCCATTTAACACAAATCACATGTTTGTCTTTAGGAAGTTGCACTAATTCCCATGTATTTTTTTTATCAATTGCATGCATCTCTTCATTCATAGTATCAATCCATACTTGTTCTTTCACGGCTTCTTCATGCACAGAAGGTTCAATTTGAATGGTACTAAACAAAGCAAAATTGACAACTAGATTCACATTAGAGCTCCTTTGATAAATTTCATTTAAACTTTGTACCTTTCGTGAAGAGCTTGAACTTGATTGTGGATTGGAATAATCATCTGAAGAGGAACTTGGAGAACTTGGTGAATTTGGACTTGAAATTCCACTTGAGCTTATGGGGAGAGGAGGAAATTAATCATCTTCAATACCCATGATTATTGGTGTAGTTTGTTGAACTCCTTTTTGCCATTGCCATAATCCCTCTTTATCAAAAACTAAATCTTGAATAATAATCCATTTATTTGTGTCAGGGTTATAGAATTTATATCCTTTTGTGGAATTAGAATATCCCATAAAGATACAAAGTTAGGATTTCGCATCCAACTTCTTCCGCTTCTGAACTGGAGCATGAACATATGTGGGGCAGCCAAAAAGCACAAAAGTGATTTACTAAGGGATTGTATCCACTCTAGGATTCATTTGGAGTGATATTTTGAAGCAATTTTGCTGGGCTTTGATTCAAAATATAAACTATGGTTGCTACTACAACTCCACAATAGCAATTAGGAAGGTTTTTGGATTGCAACATACTTCGTTCCATCTCCATAATTGTACAGTTCTTTCTTTCTACAATACTATTTTGCTGGGGGTATAAGCTTCCATGGGCTGTCTCTAGATACCATGAGTGTTACAAAAATCAACAAACTCTTTGGAAGTGAATTCTCCCCCTCTATCTGTTCTAAGTATTTTGAGAGAAAAAGTGCTTGAAGAATTCAAGTGCCTCATATTTTTTCTTAAGAAAATAAACCCATGTGTGGTGTGAAAAATCATCAATAAATGTCAATGAATAAATATTCTTACCCAAATATTCCTCTTGCATGTCACCAAAAATGTCAAAATGCACAAGCTCTAGAGGATATTTTACCCTCCATGATTTGTTCACCAGAAAACTATCTTGATGCTACTTGCCAAGTGCACACCCTGAACAATTTTTTCTTTTTCTTGAATTGCAGGAAATCCTCTCACCATGTCTTTATTATGAAGCAAACTTAATCCTTGAAAATTCAAATGACCATACTGTTGGTGCCATGAATCATCTATGGTTTCCTTGAGGGAATGCATCTTAGCAGATGCCAATGTGAGAAAATAATTTATTCTCTATCATACAAGCCTTTGCTACAAGATGATGGTTAGCCGATTTATCAAATATTTTGCACCAGTTATCTTCAAACACATCCTTGTAATTTTTTGCTACAAGCTGCCCAATGCTTAAAAGATTATGTTGTAATTTGGTCACATACAAAGTGTCATGAATAAATGTAGTCTCTCCTTGCTTAGTTTTCACTACAAGGGTACCTTTTTCCATTACATCAACCTCTTTATCATCACCAAATTTTACTCGAATCCTCATAGATTCATCTAATTTGACAAAGAGATTAGCCCTGTCATATGATTTGAGCAATTGCTATCCAAGAACCAAACATCCTTTTGAGGTTCTTTTTCCAAATTGCAAGTGAAGAATATAGAGTGTTTTACTTCTTCAAAAGACTCTTTAGTATAGTTGGCTCTTGAATTATTCAAATTAGATTTTTCTTTCTACATTTAGATTCATAGTGTCCATACCTTTCATGATATCAACACTAGATGCTTCTAGGAGGGTGATCCCACAATAGTGGTTTATAATTTTTGGCCAAACTAGACACTAAAATAATTTTTTTAAATAAATCTTCACTTTCGGGCACATATAGCAACTAAACCGTGAGGAATTTGAAGATGATGCAAACTAGAGTTTCATGAAATTTTGTCTGTAGATTCTAAATATATATTTTTAAATTTTTTTGGAATTAGATTGCACTTCTTTTTCCATCTCCCTTGAAAACTAGTTTTTTTTTAGAAAACTTGTAACATTTTTAAAAAGTGATGTCATCATATAACGTATAACTTTTTTTCCATGAAGGATAAAATTATAATTATTTTGAATTTAGATTTGTTACTTCGATATCTAGTGCTTCCACTTGGTTAGATAGTTTTTTATTGAATATTTTTTTTAATCAAGTTTCAAAGTCAAACCAATTACAATTCAGACATAGTATAACGTGTAAATTTTTTGTATGTATCGAAATTCATTTTTTTGTTGGATCAAGGACTTCAATATTTGGTGCACTCATATTTTTCAATTTTTTTTGATAATCTGCTATTTTTCCACATGTGCAGAACAAAGAGCTTGATTTTTGGTGAAAAACCTATGTTTAATAAAACTAAAAAAACAAATACATAATAAAAAAAAAACATATTAAAATTATATTCGTTGGATAGCTCGTTCTGAGGACTACTTGATTCTAGTTGGGTTTGTGAAGTCTCCACATTTTCATGTTCAAACTGAGCTCCAAAGTGCAAAAATTTTCTTGTGATTTTGGCTTGATTTTTCCTTGATTTAATGTTGTAATGTGGTCAACACATTCACATTAGGTCTTGGGTCCTTTTGAATCATTAAAAATTCTATGATGTCTTGTAAAAGTGATGTGAAGTGTTATAACCCATTTTCACACTTTTCTAGGACCTTTTTATTATAATTCACCTAAATAACCTCTTACCAAGTCTTACTTCAAAGTGTTATAAAGATTTGTAACAAACTTTCACACTTTTCTAGGCTTGTCATCAACAATTTGACCCTTTCTTATGTTTAAATGACCCCTTAATGCACTTTCTAGCCCTACTTAAGTGTGTTTTGGAGAATAATCCCATTAAAAATTATTAAATACATTTTAATTCCCAACACTCATTAAAATTTCCCTAGTGGGACCAAGTTGCCACTTGGGGCAACTTAGTCCCACTTGGCACAAAAGTCAAAATTATTTCAAAATTTTGGTGGGATATTATTCTCTTAACCTTGAGGTCGGCCTGTGATGTATTTTTGAGAAATTTTGTATAATCAAGTATAAATAGAGGTTTTTCCTCTCATTTTCACCCCAACAACAATCAAGTAATCAATATCTTAATCTCATTCAAGCATCCAAGTATTCAATCAAGCATTCTAGGCATTATCTAGTCTACATTCATTAGAGCATCTACTTGCATATCTTCAGATTTTGACATCAAGGGTTTGGTGAGTTATAGCATTGCATGTTGTTCATTCATCATTCTCTTTCCATTTCATTTCATTTTCAAGGGTTTAATTACCAAACTAGGGTTTGACCAAGGCAAACCCCTATTCACTAAGCCTTAACCCTTTTCCCCCTCTTTGCATGTTTGTTTTGTAGGTCTTGTATGCAGATTTGTCAAAGAGAAAGGTGGTAAATTGTGTCATCATTTCATCAAAGTATTTCAAAGTAAACAAATCCCTAAAATAAGCTTGGAGATTGCTTACATACTGAATTCTACAGATTCAGACCCAAGACACCTGTCAGGAACCAAAGTGTAGACTGAGAGCTATAGATTGCATCTTCAAAATTCCTGAAAGTTGAAGGTGGACTAAGTCACCATTAGTGGTGAATTAGTCCCACTACCAGGCCTAAAAAATGTTTTCTATATTTTTGGATACCCTTTAGGCTGAAACCTGTTCTGGTAGAATCTCTCCGAAAAAGGACTAAGTCATCCAGCTTGGCGTAAGTGTCCCAGTTGGCATCAACAATAAATTATGTAGGATTCTAGAGCCTCTCTACATGACATTCCAGTTTCTAGGTGCACCTCTCCAGTCTTTTTCATTTCTGTTATAGTTTGTTTACTTTTTTAGGTCATTTTGCATATCATAATGTGTTTTCAAACATCTTGCATTTCTTTAATTTTTGTTTAATAATCAATATCTTTCATTATTTTTATGCATTTAAGACACTCTATTTAGGCATTATTCATTCATATTTGCATTAATATTAAGTGGGGTCATTGCATATTTTTGCCTACCTCTCTCCTTTTAAGTGAAAAACCCTAGAAGTGTTAGGGAGTTTTGTGGTGCCAAAATATTTGTCCACATTTTTATAAAGCAAGGAATTGAGACATTTCATGTCTCTTTCATGTTGACCCAAAAGGCCCTTTTCTTTTTCTTTTCCTTTTCTTTTGTCTTTCTCTTGTGTTTTCCTTTTGGAGATGACACAATGCATTGAGACATTCATGTCTCTTTCATGTTGACCCAAAAGGCCCTTTTCTTTTTGTCTTTTTCTTGTGTTTTCCTTTTGGGGATGGCACAAGGCATTGAGACATTTCATGTCTCCTTCATGTTGACCCAAAATATTTTTCGTTTCCTTTCACCTTTTCATTTTCATTTGCTTGTGTTTTCCTTTTGGAGACGATGCAAAGTGTCGAGACACCTTATGTTTCTTCCATGTTGACTTGGAAAAAGGTTCTTTCTTTTCCTTTGTTTTTGCTCTCTTTGTGTCATTCTTCTAGTTTTGTGTATTTGGGGGATGATGACAATTCTGAGCTCTCTAAACAAACATTGTAGCAACTAACATACTAACCCAAAATCCATAAATCCCTTTTGTGTTTGGTGTTTTTTGTTTGGGGGCAACCCAGTTCCTTTCCTTTTTCTTTTTCCTTTCTTTCACATGACACAACCTTACTTAGAAACATATGATTTAGCATAGGGGCTTTCCAAGTTGGCTCTCATGTCTTCTTTCTTATTTTCATTTTTCATTCGCTACTTTAAAGTAATTGCTCACAGAAGGGTGTGTAGCAATTCCTTTAAATTGGGGGCATACATTGGCACTATCATTTTGCATTTTTTTCCTTTTTCTTGGTTCTTAGTTCAGCCTTGTTACTTCATATGATGCATTTTGTCGCTTTGTGGATGACATTGGGTGTGATGTCCTTCATGAGCGTGATCTATCTTAGCATATTACATTCCTCTTGGTGGTTTGATGCGACACATTACATCCCCTAAGTTGTGAATTTTCTATTCTATGATTGGTCCTCTATTGGAGACATTAGACACAATGTTCCCTAAGTTAAAGACCTCGCATGAACTACGCAAGTATCCTTTGAACATTCTTTGCATGTTGCATTTTGCATTTTTTATATGGCCACCTTGAATGCCTATGGTGTCATTGCATTTGTTCATGAGATCCAAGCATACAAAGTTTTGCTTGTCTTGTGAAAATCAAAAATTCATTTTCTTTTGTAGCACCTTATTAAAGTTATTAGGAGGTATAACTTTGGTATGGTCAAGAGCGGGAAACCCATTATGAGGCATGAATTTCCCCATAGCCACTTGCGTGTGTGAGTGCAGATCAGCCATGAGTGTATGTTTCTCACGTTTTGGGCATTCTCACCTGGCAAACAACCATGAGTTTCATTGCCTCAGAGTGAGTTTACCTTTCCTTTTCTGGATAAACAACCTAGATCTGATCCACAATGGGATGGAAAAATGATCGAAGCTTGATCCAACTCTCTTTTTCTTTCTCCTCTTCTTTTCATTCTTTTACATCATTCTCTTGTGTGATCCTTTGTGCTTATGATAGTTTTCCATGGGATCTTCATCATGGGGGCTAGATCATTCCTCTTGATTGTTGTTGTCTCATCTTGCTAGTATTAGTTCATTGGAACCCCTCTTGATTGTGCGTGGGTCTACTTTAGTGTGAGTTTGAAGCAAGTTCATCCTCTCACTAAAGTGGGAGATAAATGTGGACACGAAAAAAGTACCCTTCTAATTTTCTTCCTATTTAGGCCATCCTTGTGATTTTGGCTTGATTTTTCCTTGATTTAATGTTGTAATGTGGTCAACACATTCACATTAGGTCTTGGGTCCTTGTGAATCATTAAGAATTCTATGATGTCTTGTAAAAGTGTTGTGAAGTGTTGTAACCCATTTTCACACTTTTCTAGGACCTTTTTATTATAATTCACCTAAATAACCTCTTACCAAGTCTTATTTCAAAGTTTTGTAAAGAGTTGTAACAAACTTTCATGCTTTTCTAGGCTTGTCATCAATAATTTGACCCTTTCTTATGTTTAAATGACCCCTTAATGCACTTTTCAGTCCTACTTAAGTCAGTTTCAGAGAATAATCTCGTTAAACATTATTAAATATGTACTTTAATTCCTGACACCCACTAAAATTTCCCTAGTAGGACCAAGTCACCACTTGGGGTGACTTTGTCCCACTTGGCACAAAAATCAAAATTATTTCAAAATTTTGACAGGATATTATTCTCTTAACCTTGAGGCCAGCCTATGATGTTGTATTTTTGGGAAATTTTGTATAATCAAGTATAAATAAAGGGCTTTCCTCTCATTTTCACCCCAAAAACAATCAAGTAATCAATCTCTTAATCTCATTCAAGCATCCAAGCATGCAATCAAGCATTCTAGGCATTATCTAGTCTGCATTCATTGGAGCATCTACTTGCATATCTTCATATGTAGCATTGCATGTTGTTCATTCATCATTCTCTTTCCATTTCATTTCATTTTCAAGGGTTTAATTACCAAACCAAGGTTTGACCAAGGAAAACCCTTATTCACTAACCCTTAACTCTTTTTTCCCTCTTTGCATGTGTGTTTTGTAGGTCTTGTATGCAAATTTGTCATAGAGAAAGGTGTTAAATGGTGTCATCATTTCATCAAAGTATTTCAAAGTCAACAAATCCCTAAAAGAATCTTGGAGATTGCTTACAGACTGAATTTTGCAGATCAGATCTAGACACTTGTTAGGAACCAAAGTGCAGACCGAGAGCTACAGATTGCATCTTCGAAATTATTGAAAGTTGAAGGTGGACTAAGTTGCCATCAGTGGTGAATTAGTCCCACTACTAGGCCTGTAATGAATTTTCTATAATTTTGGATACCCTTTAGGCTAAAACTTGTTCCATCAGAATCTCCCCGAATCAGGACTATGTCACCCAACTTGGCGTAAGTGTCCCAGTTGGCATCAGCAACAAATTATGTAGGATTCCAGAGCCTCTCTACACCAAATTCCAGTTTCCAGGTGCACCTCTCCAGTATTTTTCATTTCTGTTATAGTTTGTTTGCATTTTTAGGCCTTTTTGCATATCCATGTGTTTTCAAACATCTTGCATTTCTTTAGTTTTCGTTTAATAATCAATATCTTTCATTAGTTTTCTACATTTAAGACACTCTATTTAGGCATTATTCATTCATATTTGCATTAATATTGAGTGGGGACATTGCACATTTTGTCCTACCTCTCTCCTTTTAGGTGAAAAACCCTAGAAGTGTCAGGAAGTCTTGTGATGCCAAAATATTTGTCCACAAAAGTTTGTAGAGCCTCCCATGCATCATTTGAATTTGTCATACTTGCTATACGAGGAAAAATTGACATATCTAATGCATATTTTATGGCAAATAGAGCTCGATTGTCCTTCTTTTTGTCTTCTTTCATTTGAGTTCATTTTTTTGTTTTTAAAGCATTTAACACATTCTGATCTATAGTTTTAGTGTATCCTCCTTCTACTAATTCCTAGAGATCTTGGGATAATAGTAGGGTCTTCATCTTTATACTCCAATGGTCATAGTTGTCTCTGGTAAACAATGAAAGTTGAAATGGAAAATTTCCACCATTTTCCATTCTAATATTTCTACCAATAGCTACTTGTAGAAAAAAGAATCTGCAACTTACTTATACTAATGATGAGTTTTGAACCATTTGGTGATGCTTCTGTGTATTTGTTCAAGTAGTTGTTTTCTTGCAAGTTTAATGGATGCCTTAAGTTTTGTTATTAATCATTAGTTTTAAAATTACCATTGTAGAAAGTACCTTGTGTGTTTGTGCCTTCAAAAGTTGAATTGGGCAGTGCTTGTAAAGTGAATGGGGAAGATGATGCCACAGTTGGGAAACTTGTGAAACATCGGGTTAGTAATTGTTGGACTTTCTTTTGTAAACTTGCAATATACAATGCACTTTTTATTTTTTTGAATTGAGATTAATATTAATTTTGTTGGTTGTATTAATGCACAACTTCATTCATGGCGGAAAAGGCAACACCTTGTTGCCCATATCAGATGGCATGTTGCATATAAAAGAGGAAATATTCTAGTTGGGTTATTGTTGACTACGTTGAAGGTCGAGAGAGCTTCATATATGGGACACGATCAACACTCTCCTTGGATTCTACATGTTACAACTTTCTCTAGAAAGATTTCCCAAATTGTAGAAGTTTTAAGAGATGAAAGGGGCATGTGCTCACATTAAAGGGATTCAAGCATGCGTTTCTATCATTGTAAAAGTATTTTGGAGAAGTTTCTTTCTTGTAGTCATTTCTTTGCAATATTGTAACTCAAATTTTTAGTCTTGTGACTGAAAATAACAATTTTAATATTCTATTTGTAAGTTGTAACTAGAACACCTTTCTTTTATTAATAAAGTTCACCGATTTTTCCTTCTCAATGGCTATCTTATTGTGTGCAATTGATGATTGATGTGTATTTCTATGTTTTATGCTTAAATCCTCAAATATAAGTCAATTAAAATGACTAAATGTAGTACTAATTGACATCAATTAATAATTAAATAGACTAAATATACTACCAATTGACAAAAATCAGTGAATAGTGAATAAATATGACTAGATATATGACTAGTGAAATTAGTAAATAAAAATGACTAAATATACTACCAAATTGATCAAAATGACGATTAAAATTAATGACTAAATACACTACCAATGCACAGAAATCAGTGAATAAAAATGACTAAATAAGTGACCAGTTAACAACAATCAATGACTAAATATATCATTGAATAAAATAATGACTAAATAAGTGACCAGATTACAACAATCAATGACTAAATCAACAACTAAATAAGTGACTAGTTAAATATATTAGTGAATAAAAAATGACTAAATAAGTGACCATATTACAACAATCAATGACTAAATCAACGACTAAATATAATAATGGAAAAAAAGTGACTAAATAAGTGACCAGATCGCAGCAATGCATGAATAAATCAACAACTAAATATACTACCAAATCGATTGATCAAAATAACCAATAAATGACTAAAAATGGTTTAGTCATCAATCTAGTCACATTATATATGACTGAAAATAAACTACCAGTGGTCACACGACCAACTGTAGTCATTTATAAGCAGTTTTTAGTAGTTTATTGTTGTTTCTGTAGTAATGTATAGACTTTCTAGGGGTGTGAAGGAAATTCTAAGGCCATTGGAATTTTAGGAAAACACAACAAAAAATCATAACTTGAGTGACTGGTATTTGCATACCGACTATAACACTATCAGAGTTTATGGAGCTTTGGTGCCACCTCATCACCTACCAATGTATGTATCTGATAAACTGGATTTCATGGAGATAATGTGGCAGTTGGATGCCATGGATAAAGAAAAATTTAGGAGTGCTATGAACACATCTCTCATTAATCATAAATGTGCTTTTTCATGTTTTGTGGTCACTTCAAAGGAGGAAATTGAGAAATTTGACACTCTCATCAACAATTACAGAATGAAGCAAGAAATAATAAGGAATTGTGACCTTGAGGGGGTAGTTGACAAGGAAAGGAAGGCAAGAGGAAGGTCTGGGTTCCATCATCATTTCCTCTATACAGAAGATGTAATTATAAATTTTCCTTCAAATGAAGTAGTTGCTGAGAGAAAGAATGAATGGAGAAAAATGTGTGCCATTGAGGAGAATATAATCAAAGAGAATCCCTTCTATGTAAGTCCTTATGCTAAGATAAAGGACCAATATGCTCAAGCCAAGGTGCTATTGGGTGATTTCAAGGACAATAGTTTATTTGAAAAATTAAAGGAGGCTGAGATAAAATCCAAAGTTTCCAAGGAGCACCATTGTGTAAAGGTGAGGAGCCAATTGGATCAATTTGTAGCTCAGGGCACACAATTGAAAGAAATGGAGGTGGGTGATGAACCAACAGTTGCCCCTTTGGTAATATTCTGAAACAGAGCAGGTTGGTGGGGATCAAGTGCAAGAAGATTATGTTGAACATGTTCCTATGGAGCAAGAGGTTGATCAAAGATTCCCCTCCCCTGAGAAGGATGATGCTCTTGATATTGTTGTCCCTACTAGCATCAAGTGGGAATATTATGAAGATGTAGATGATGATGATGATGATGATGTCAGGGTAAAGGCTTGTAAATATTTTATGGGTGATGACTGATGAGGTAAAAATAACCCCATCACGATAATACCATAAAGACCTAGTTCATACATGCAAATCTCTATCCTCTGCCAATTAATTAAATTTTAGGAGAAATAATTGCTTAATTTTTAGTGAGAAATTGTATAAACTTTATTTCTTTTGACTTCTTGAAGTATTTTGCCAATACAAATTTAATGGGTTATTTTAAGTGTTTTGTAGATAATAATCGGTCAATCAAAGTTGCAGATTGAAGAATCCAGCCAGCACGTGCTCGAGAATAGGCTGAAGATATACGCTGGAAATATGCTCCAGAACTTTAGGGTGATGGACTGAAGATATAGTTGCTCTTAAAGTTGTTATTTCTGTTATCTTTCAAGTTAAAGACTTTATGGCTCGACTTGAGCCTCTTAAATACTATGTAATAGGTTTTTAAAAGACATACGAGTTATTCGTAGATCTATTTTAGATATTTTCAATGGTTATCCATACCATCTAAAATATAGGATGTAGTTACAGTTTCTCTATAAAAGATATGATCTCTAGAAGTAAGATATATAGTGAAAAAGTAATGTTATACTGTCAGAATGTTTTTGAAGTTTATGAATAAAGAGATTGTTATCTAAAATTTTTGAGTTATGAGTTATGGATGATAACTACGATTGATAGAAGTGTTTATGAAATAGCTATGAATGTGAGTTGTGAATGAATGTGATAACCCACAAGCTGGCCACTTGACGGGAGTAGATAAGTGTTTTCTTTTATTATGATGTTGTTCTGTAGAGAATTATTAAATTTACTGTTATGAAATTTTAGTTCTGAAGTATTTGTTACCTTTCACTTCCATAGTTTCTGTTATTAACTGTTAAAATCTTTATTGTTAAGAAAATGTTTTATGGATTGCTATAAGTTTTTTTGCTTTTATAATTTTTTAGCTTCTTAGTTTAGTCATTTCTATGCTTTTCAATTTAGTTATTGTGTTTCCTAAATTAGTTATCTTATGCTTTCAGTTCAAACATTTCCTATTTTCTTAGGAATAAATTGATTTACAGTTTTATAGTTAGATAGTTTGAAGTTAGAATTAATATTAAGTTGTTCTTAAAAGTTAGAAAACCTGAGGGAGATACTCCAGACTTCTTCTATTGCAAATTGCCTTGAACACTACCCGGTCGACAAATTGAATTTTATATTCTAAGTAATGGGACCTAACGACAGCCTATCACTTTTTGGCGCCATTGTCGGGGACCCCTTAGCTTCTTTTGCTTGAGTGTTAATAGAAGACGCCTAGAATACCTCTTTTAGGCAAAAAATACTATCTTTGGCTTCCTTTTCTACATGGTAAGGAAAAGAGGCCCTCATGGAAAATTTATACCAAAGACCCCCCCAAAATACATCCCAATTATACATAGGGAGGCCCAAGGCTCAGAAGACCACTCTGTCGACGAGTTACTTGAGCCTAACCCACCAAAGGCTTTCCACTATTTTCCTGAAGATCATCCTATCGTACAACCTGTTGTGGAGGAGATTATTTTTGAAGAGCATATTCCTCTGAACATCATGGGAGATCAAAGGGCAGAAGCTAACCGTAATGATGCCAACCATAATAACAATGATCCTCAACTACCTAGAATGTTCACTTATCCTATTGATTTGGATGCAGATGATGATACAATGATGAAAAACATCTCTCCAGCTTTCCTTCCAACTTTCTGTGGTTTATCTTCAAAAGACCCAGACCAATTTCTCTTTGAATTTAAGGTCCTTTGTCAAACCTATGACTATAAAAATGATAACTAGAAATTGAAGTTTTTTCCCTCTACTTTGAAGGATTCATTCATGTGTTGGTTTATGGGACTACCTTCCGCAAGTATTACATCTTGGGAAGAAATGGAGACTGTGTTCTTGAATAAATATTAGAGTTATTGTAGGGTGAGTGATCGTAAGGAAGAGCTATTTAAACTTAGGCAGAATGAGGATGAGAGTCTAGAGGACTATTTGGATAGGTTTCTTTTCTTATCTAAACGATGTGGAGAAACTACTATTAGTGTTGAGATTCTCAAGACTATATTTCTTAAGGGACTCGATGACGATGCAAGAAGTCTTGATTTAATGGGAAAAGGTGACGTGTCTCAGTTAAACCTTGAAGACATATGCGATTTGTGTCGCAATTTCTCATGTTCTCGGGGAGGAATCCGAAAAACAAATATTTTTCAGAGGGAATAATGAGATAGGTAAGCTCTAAGAAGAAATAACAAATCTTAAGACATACATACTTGTCCAATTGAACACTACGTTGGATGGTATACAAGCAAAGACATGTAACCCTGAGACTTTGTCAATCTATTGTCCTAGGTGTTGAAATAAACATCGTTTATGTGAGTGTCCTTTAGACAAGGTTAATGTTTGTTAACTTTGTGAGCAAAGCCACCCTACCAATCAATGTGAGCTTCTTACTGATCTTAAGAATACTAAGAAAAAAACTGCTCAGGTTGAAGAAGAAATAAATGTGCTAAATCAACGCCAAGGAGGTAATTTTTCTTATGGGTAGAATTCCAACACTGCATGGAGACCGCAGAACAACTGGGTTGGCAATCAATGGCCTCCACCTTGGAATCAACCCTATCCTCCACAGCCTACTTGGGGAAATCCTTATTGGGGATCTCCTGAATGGGCAAGTCAATCATGGGGAAATCAACAATGGCCAAACCAATCACAACCACAATGGTACCCACAACATATTGCTCCCCAATGGAATCAAGAACAAAATCAATTTTATACTGGTCCTAGGAGGAATCAACAACAAAAATTTTTACCACCACCTCAGAATCTTCCTCAGACTGAGCAGGTAAATCAACGTCAACTTCCAGCACAACCACTTCCCAATCCTAAGAACAATTGACAAAATACTCTGGTATATACTACTAAACAAGATAATGTCACAAGACTTAAGGCAATTCATTGTGGAAATGTTTAGTTACGTTCTGGAAGGACAATTCAATTGCCCACTATTGAGGAAGTATTGGACGAACCTATTCCACAAAATTTTGAGAAAGATACTACCCTACCTACGAATATTACTAAGTCTTCTTCAATGGAAAAAGTTGTTGACTTACCTCGGGAGGAGGGAGGTTAGTCTTTGACTGAGTTTAGTAAAAATATCCCTACAAAGGAGAAAATTCAAGCACCATTTCCGGAGCATCTGAAATCAACAATTTTGAAAGATACTTTGGAAATGATATTAGCCTCTGAAACTACATTAATTCAGGAAATTAAACAATTGCAAATAGAGGTTCCTTTGTTGCAGGCAATAAAGAAAATTCCTGAGTTAAATTTGTTGATCAAACAACTGTGTATTAAAACTCCAGGAAGGAAACAAAAGAAAATAAACACTGTGCACATCGATGGTTATCTAGTTGAATTTTTTTCTGGAAAGACTGTTGCTCCAAAATGTGATGATCGTGGGAGTCCACTGATTACTATTACAATTAATGAGGTAGCAATAACTAATGCACTGGTGCATTTGGGAGTAGCTATTAATGTAATGACAGTGGATGTAATGGAAAAATTAAGTCTTATTGATTTAAGTCCTACAACTACAGTCTTATAGATGGAAAATCAGTCTATAGCCATTCCAAAAGGTGTTATTAAAAATGTTCTTTTTAAGTTGATGGATGGGAATATCTAGTTGACTTTCAAATAATCCAATCGCTTACACCTAAAGATAGTTATCCAATAATTTTTGGAAGACCATGGTTGGCTACTGTCGTTGCTAAAATTGATTGTCGAGAAGGAGGAATGACCATTTCACATGGTCCAGATAGTAAACGTTTATTTTTATATCCTCCTGCTAAACCTACCAAATATAATAAAGTCTGGGTTGATGAACCAGAAGAATTTAGTGGGCAAGACAGTTTGGCCTCCTTGGCCATCGTAGTGATTAAACAACATGGAGAGGAATTAGAGGATGAGTTAGTAAATGAGGTTGCTCACTTGGCTATAGGCTCGAGTGAAGAGGTAATAGAGGATGCACCAAAATTTTTGGGACAACCAATTAATATAAGTAGAATGGAACAAAATTATGTTACCATGGGGATGCCTTGTCCCTTGGCTAATATGATTCCTAGAACAAGTTATTTCTTTGATGATATTACAATATTTCACCGAATTATACCTCATAGTTTTCCTCTCAACACTTTGTTACGACCAATACATATTGTCACTTCGGCCTATCCAGGAACAAAAATAATTATGTTGCTACCAGGAAAAACTGTGAATGTCAATAGTTGGTTGACAAAAATACAAGAGGATAAATTATTTAATGTGCTGGTAAAAAGGTCTAAAGCTTTTGCTTGGGACTATACAAACATAAGGGGGATTCACCCGAGTGTTTGTACTCATCACATTTATGCTGATCCTAATATGAGACTTGTTCACCAACCACAGAGGAGACTCAATTCAGCATTAAAGGATCTTGTCAAAATTGAGATTGAGAAACTCCATGCAAGATTCATTTATCCAATCTCAGATAGTAAGTGGGTGTCACCTATGGTAGTTGTACCAAAGAAAAATGGGAAATGGAGAATTTGTGTGGATTATAGAGAACTCAATAAAGCCACTTTTAGAGATTGTTTTCCCTTACCATTCATTGACCAGGTTTTGGACAATTTGGCTGGGAGGAAATATTTTTCCTTTTTGGATGGATTTAGTGGTGACAACCAAATTCAAGTAGCACCAAAAGACCAAGATAATACAACTTTTACTTGTCCTTGGGGCACATATGCATACTGAGTTCTTCCTTTTGGACTTTGTAATGCTCCAACAACTTTTTAGAGGGACATTTTAGCTATATTTGCAACACTTGTCAATGATTGTGTAGAGGTTTATATGGATGATTTCACAGTATATGGGTCAACCTATGATGAAGCTCTTCAAAACCTGGATAGGGTTTTAGAGGTTTGTGAGGAAAACTGACTGTCCCTTAGCCATGAAAAGTGTTTAATAATGGTGGAACAAGGAATAGTCTTAGGTCATCACATTTCCTCAGAAGGAATAAAAGTTGATCCTAAAAAATTGTAGTCATTCAACAATTGACTGTACCTCAAACACAAACAAATGTTCGAAGTTTTCTTGGACATGCTGGATATTATAGAAGGTTCATAGAAAGCTTCAGTAAGATAGCATCCCTTATGTTTTGTCTCCTCCAAAAAGATGTGGAGTTTAATTGGATGTCTGAGTGTCAACAATCATTTGAAATGATAAAAGAAAAGCTTGTCTCTACTCCTGTACTGCATGGACCAAATTGGAGTCTTCCCTTTCACATTTATGCTGATGCTTCGGATGACGCAATTGGTGCAGTATTAGGGGCAAGAAGATGAGGATGGGGGTAAATATGCCATATATTTTATTAGCAAAAACCTAACATCTGTTGAGAGAAACTACACGACAACAGAAAAAGAATTCTTGGTTGTGGTTCATGCCATCAAAAAGTTCCATCATTATATTACAGGATATAAAGTTACAGTTTATACATATCACTCAGCTGTAAAATATTTAATGAATAAACCTGTAGTTAATGGTCGAATAATGAGATGGTTACTACTCCTTCAAGAGTTCAATGTGACAATACTTGACAAGCCAGGGAAATTTAACGAGGTGGCAGACTTTTTATCTCGAATCAAACAAGAAGAGGGTGATCGAGCACCTGTACAAGATGAGTGCCTAGATGAAAATTTGTTAGCCATCTCTATAAAGGTTCCTTGGTTTGCTGATATTGCCAACTATTTAGCTACTTCTGAAGTACCTCCTGAATTTACATCAAAACAAAGGAAGCGACTTATTCGAGAGTGTGCACCATTTAAATGGATTAATGGGATTTTATTTCATTGTGGACCTGATATGGTTTTGAGAAGATGTGTCAGGGCTGATAAAACTTATAGTATTCTAAGGGCATGTCATGATGATCCTTCTGGGTGTCATTACTCTGCAAAAAGAACTTCTCATAAAATTTTAGGTGCTGGATATTATTGGCCTTCAATGCATAAAGATGTTAAAAATTATGTTCGTCGTTGTGATGAATGTCAAAGAGTAGGAAGATCAACTGCTTCTATAGAAATTCCTTTGCAGCCTCAGGTAACTTTGGAACCATTCAAAAAATGGGGGTTAGATTTTATCGGCCCCATGATCCTTCCTCTCAAGGGAAATAATACATATTAGTTTGTATCAATTATCTGATGAAATGGGCAGAAGTTCAAGCTTTACAAGTTGCTAGAGAAGAGCAAGTTGCTGATTTTCTCTATAATAAATTTTTTCTTCGATGTGGAGCCCCCCGAACTATTGTTACAGATCAGGGACCCTAATTTATGTCCAAAGTTCTCCTAGCATTTACGGACCATTTTCAGGTAAGTCATAAGAAGTCATCCCCTTATCACCCTTAGGAAAATGGTCAAGTAGAGGTGACTAATAGGGAGTTAGAAAACATACTGACAAAAACTGTCTCTTCAGGAAGAAGAGATTGGGCCAGGAAATTTCCTAAAGCCGTTTGGGCATGCAATACAACATGGAAATCTACAACTAGATTCAGTCCCTATGAGCTTGTTTTTGGGAAGAAACCTCTTCTTCCCATTGAGTTTGAACTTTAGACCCTATGTACAACTATGGAGTTGGGTCTAGATTTGAAACGAGCTAAAATAGAAAAATTTTTACAGTTAAATGAGTTGGATGAGCTTCATTTGGATGATGTCCATCAAATTGAACTAGTTCAACATCAATGGAAATTTTGGCATGACAAATATATTAAAGAGAGAAATTCATAATGGTGACTGGGCCTTGCTATTCGATTCAAGATATAAAGACCATAAAGGAAAACTCAGGACTCATTGGCTTGACCCATATGAAATTTCTGAAGTTTTCTTGAATGGCACAGTTCAGCTTAAACCCATTGATGGTGATTTACGAACTCTCTTAGTTAATGGTCATCGCCTACGGATCTACCATAAACCTGTTAATAAAGAAGAATTTACAAAGTTGGTAGAAATGCAAGGAGAGATCCAATGCATCGACTCTGCCAAGGCAGAGTCTACTTGATTTAATATCTATATGTTATATAATAAAAATAAATAAAAAATAAAAAATTGAAAAATTGATGAAAATTTGTAATAAAAAGACGTGTAACAATTTTTTTTCAAAGAATTTTTCATAAATTTTCATTTCGGACTTAACACGTGTTTTCATTTTGCAGGACCTCTCATAAAGGAATAACAACTTCCGGAGCACCATTCTAAGATGCTCCATAACTTGATGATTCAGCTGGCCAATGCTCTAGAACTTGACGAGTTGAACGCCCGATGCTCCAGAACTTGCTCTTCAGCCTACCATGTTGGAAGGATTTTCTTGTAGAATGATATAAACTCCTGAAGTTCGAGTTAATTGGTGTTCGTCATTTTCTTCTTTCCGGTTGCATCTTTCGACAATGCTCCAGAACTTTCATTTGGTTGCTGCTCCGACTGCATCTTTGAACGATGCTCCAAAAATTTCATTTGGTTGCTGCTCCGGCTGCATCTTTCAACAATGCTCCAAAAATTTTATTTGGTTACTGCTCCGACTGCATCTTTCGACGATGCTCTAGAACTTTCATTTGGTTACCATTTCGGCTGCATCTTTTGGTGATGCTCCAGAACTTATCCACTTTCTAAGTTTCCAATGCATGCCTTATGCGTGCTCCAGAACTTTAACCACTTTCTTTGTTCGGAATGCATGCTTTACGTGTGCTCTGGAACTTATTCATTTTTCATTCTGCCACCTCCTTTCTAATTTTTTTTCAAATCTTCCTCGATGCTTTGATTATCGTACATTGGTACACACGCCTTCTTTTACCATTATAAATAAAATCTGCCATAATAGCTTGCCTTCATTAATGAGTTCGTCATCCATGAGCTTCCTCATTCATGTCATAATAAATGTACCATCACCTTAGCTAATGCCCTTGCATCATCCTATCAAATCGGTAGAGGTATAAGATCTTCAAGCGATCATGGAATGGAAGTAAGTACAACTTTTTGCTTTAAATAAGTAGTTATTTTCAAATAAAATATAATTGATTGGCAAGAGTTTCCTTTCCCAATTTATTAAATTGAGCCACTTGGTGATTAATTGTTAAGTACGCTACTCTTTTTGCGGCCCTTCATGCAAATTGAAATTATTACACAGCAAGCTCCAAGCAAGAGTAGAGTAAATAATTACAGTCTGATCATATTTTCAAAAATATCAGTGTACAAGTCTCTGGCATTATTGAATTTTCAGCAGGGTGGTAGAGACAAGGTAAAAATGGGTGGTACAAGGAAGAAATCTAAGTCGGCTTCTACAGAAATTTTTTTGGGGTTAAGTAACATCTCTCAGTTGTTTGAAGAAGTGGGTTGTTTGGATTTTTTCAGGAATTTCGAAGGGTATAATGAAAAGCTGGTGAATGCATTTGCAAAAAAATACTCTAATGGTTAGGGATTCTGCATGGGAAACGTTTCAAGGTGAGTTAAAAAATTATCTCTTCTATTTTAGGGTTAGAAAATTTTGGCATTAAAATATCTGAAACAACACAAACCACATATCATAAATTATTAGAATTTTTTCTTAGACAGGGAGACCCTAAACCCATGATAGTTGTCCGTACTAGGGGAAAAAATAAGGGGCTTCAACGAGCTTCTATATTAGAACCCTGGGGTACTGTTTTTGCATGGATTATTAGGTATTTTACTTGTGAAGGTAAACTCACTACTGTGGTAGGACCTACATTCCACATGTTGATACATTTGTGGCATGGGAAGGAAAACCTTGCTCTAAGGGTTAATTTGCCTCATTTCTTGAATGATTATATTAATTCCTCAATAGAAAGATATAAAACAGGTTCAGGGCCATTAAAACATCATGGGTTAATTCAATTGATTTGTAAATATCACTTCCGTAAGAAACCTAGAAGTAAATGGGAAATTTTTTTGGGGAAGTTTGATAAGTCTACATTAGGAAGGAAGTTAGAATTAGGAGAATCTTCAAAATAAGTTGCTTCACCTTCCGGAGCAACTTCCCCTGAAGACCCTAAGGCTCCTGAAGCCAAAATTCCTACCATTTTTGGTGAGGAAGTGCCAGAATTTAGAAATGATGAGTTTGAAACTCCGACCCAAATAGAAGATGTAGAGATAATGAATCCAAATGTGGATACTCATCCTGTTAAGAAGAGGAAAAGAAGAACTATTCTTCTAAATGATCTAACAATTTTAAATTATCAGGATACTCCTCCTTTAAGGTGGAGCAAAAGATTATCCTCTGGATCTATAGAAACCCCAGTACAGAGTAAAGGGAATAGGTCAAATCTAAAAATCAAAAGAAAACCTTGGAAACTGAGGAGTCAATTCACCAATGCACAGAAAAATAAATGTCTGTTGAAGAAGTACATTTTCATTTGGTGTCTGAAGAAGAAGCTATAGAACAAGAAAAACAGGAAATAGAAAGGGGACAATCTCCACTTCCTATGGAGGTTGATGATAGTATGTTAGGAAATTTGTCTCTGATTATCAATAAAGCTGTTGAAATAGTTGAAACTGAAAATATTAATATAGAATTGGAAAAATTGAAATTAAAGATAGAAGAGTTAAGAAGTCAGTTGCATAAAAATAAGGAAGAAATGGAATTGCAACAAGAGGAAATAATGGTGTATAAGATTGTAATAAATAAAAGGGATCAAGAAATTCAGGATTTAAAGTTGGAAATGCAGGGAAAAGATACATCTATTAGTGAGCTGAAAATACAAATTCAAAATTGTAATGAGGAAAATAGGATACACAGAGATGGATTAAATAAAGAAATTCAGAATTTAAAAGGAAATTTTATGCTCATGTTTTCAGCCTTTGAAGAAGAAAAGAAAAGACAAAAGGAAGAATTAAATGCTTTGTTAGTAAGATTATAGAATTAGAGCAGGACTTGTAGGAAAGCACAAGTAAACCAATGATGGAATCGAGAGAAGTTCAAACCGAACCAACGGTAACTGAATGGTTCCAAATTCATATTCCTCCATTATTAATGAAATGGATGGAACGGTGCTATTTCCTAAGGAATGCACAAATTGAGAATAACAGATTGAAAATGGAAATGGTGTTATTAAGAGAAGCATTTAATAAAGCCTATAAGGGGAAACAAGATGCATGTCAAATAGCTGAATTTCTTTTATCCTGTAGAAGACCATCAAGATTGTATTCAATGTTTTTGAATGAACAATGTTTTAGATGGAAATTGCTTAGAATTTACAATGACTAGCCTTATGAACCTAATGATAAAGAATTTGTTAAAGCATTTGCAGACTCAAAGCTTGAAGAGAAAGATATGCTATGTGAATTATTTACTCATGATCTTTTGTTAGAAAAGTATACTGATTTCTTTGTTAATCTTTTTGTGGGGGAAGTGCAATTAAGATCTCTATTGTCTACTATGCAGAATCAAATCCATTGGCAACAACGTAATAAGGAATATGTTCAAGAAGAGAAAAGTATAGGACTTCAAATGAGATCTCCAAATAGTAGACCAACAACTTTCAAGAAGACATTTGTAGCTCTTTTGTTGGATGAGAAAATGAAGGGGAGGTATGATGATAGCCTTCGAGTTTGTTATAATCATTTCATAGAACAGGGGCATAAATTGGTTGGCAGGGCTTGGCACACATGTGAAGAGAGATACACTCCATTACCTATATATCTAAAGAAAAGAGAGGTGATCTCTCCTCTTAGTATCAGATGGTCCTTCAGAAGAGCAAATGCCTTGGACAAAATTTTAGGAGATCTCAGAACAAAATGGATAGGAATGAGGTACATACCTCCTTTATTACTTTATCCAGCCCCTACTTTTCACATTAATACAAATCAAGATGATAGAATTTTCAATGAATGGAAAGGGGGAGTTGCTTTTCATAGAGGTTTCCACAATTCCCCTGTAAACTTTGATGTTACAACAAAAGATTTGTATGATATTAGTGCAAATTATGAAGAAGGGAATAGAGGGAAAAGTTATAATCAAGGGACAGGAGGACCTGCCAAGAATTAGGAGGGGAGGAAATGATGAGGTAAAAATAACCTCATCATGATAATACCATAAAGACCTAGTTCATACATGCAAATCTCTATCCTCTGCCAATTAATTAAATTTTAGGAGAAATAATTGCTTAATTTTTAGTGAGAAATTGTATAAACTTTATTTCTTTTGACTTCTTGAAGTATTTTTCCAATACAAATTTAATGGGTTATTTTAAGTGTTTTGTAGATAATAATCGGTCAATCAAAGTTGCAGATTGAAGCATCTAGCCAACATGTGCTCTAGAAAAGGCTGAAATATATGCTGGAAATATGCTCCAGAACTTTAGGGTGATGGACCGAAGATATAGTTGCTCTTAAAGTTGTTATTTCTATTATCTTTCGAGGTAAATACTTTATGGCTCGACTTGATCCTCTTAAATACTGTGTAATAGGTTTTTAAAAGACATACGAGTTATCCGTAGATCTGTTTTAGATATTTTCAATGGTTATCCATACCATCTAAAATATAGGATGTAGTTACAATTTCTCTATAAAAGATATGATCTCTAGAAGTAAGATATACAGTGAAAAAGTAATGTTATACTGTCAGAATGTTTCCGAAGTTTATGAATAAAGAGATTGTTATCTAAAAATTCTGAGTTATGAGTTATGGATGATAACTACGATTGATAGAAGTGTTTTTGAAATAGTTGTGAATGTGAGTTGTGAATGAATGTGATAACCCACGAGTTGGCCACTTGACGGGAGGAGATAAGTGTTTTCTTTTATTATGATGTTGTTCTGTAGAGAATCATTAAATTTACTGTTATGAAATTTTAGTTCTGAAGTATTTGTTACCTTTCACTTCCGTAGTTTTTGTTATTAACTGTTAGAATCTTTATTGTTAAGAAAAAATTTTATGGATTGCTATAAGTTTTTTTGCTTTTATAAATTTTTAGCTTCTTAGTTTAGTCGTTTCTGTGCTTTTCAATTTAGTTATTGTGTTTTCTAAATTAGTTTTCTTACGCTTTCAGTTCAAACATTTCCTATTTTCTTAGGAATAAATTGCTTTACAGTTTTATAGTTAGACAGTTTGAAGTTAGAATTAATATTAAGTTGTTCTTAAAAGTTAGAAAACCCGAGGGAGATACTCTAGACTTCTTCTATTGTAAATTGCCTTGAACACTACTTGGTCGACAAATTGAATTTTATATTCTAAAGTAATGGGACCTAACGACAACCTATCAATGATATTTTCATTCAAACCAAGGAATTTAAATATTTTTTCATCCAACTCAGAAGCCAAGACATCAAGAAAAGAATTGAGGATGCAAATGTAGAAGTAGACCCCTTATTGTAGGAGGAGGTTGAGAAAGCAAAGGAAGAGAAAATAATAGAGATTATTTCCATTACACCCGAAGAGGCAAGGAATTTGGTAAAGGGAAGTGGTATTTTGTTGTTTCCTGGGTGTGATCTCAAATTAGCTATTGCATTGGATGCAATTAGAAATGACCCATGTGCTTCCATTTCTGAGGAGCATTTTGACAATAAAGTGTTTGGTTCAAGGTTTAGTCCAAAATTTCACTCTTGCAATATGGTCCATGGCACCTAATACTGGAAAGCCCAAAGTTATGAAATCAGTTGAGGAATTTATTGGTGTTATGGTGGTGAAAATACCCACTAAAATTTCTCCTACACAAGTTGCACAATTGGAAATGCATTCAACAATGCTAAGTGTGGACATAGCCCAAATTTCTTAAGATAGATATGAAAAGTTATTGGAGAAGTATAATAGGCTAATAGATGGATATAATAGAATGGTATCTACTGTTTCCAGCTTAGCACAAAAGACCCTGCCTTCCCCAACTTACTCCTTTTCTGATCTATCTTCACATGATTGGGAGACTTTGTCATTGAGGATCAAGAATCTAAAAGAAGAACTGTGGGTGGAAAAAGAGAATGTGAAGAAGGCTAAAGAAGAGACCTCAAAGATGGCTACATATATTTTTGATGATATTCTAAGGCACAAGGTTTCTAGATTGGTGCACAGGTCTGATAACGTTTGGAATGTTTACAAGAATATTCATGAAACTCACTAGAGATATGCTCAAGTACAAAGTGCTTTTCAGAATGATTGGAGTAAATGGAGTGCTAGGGTGGGTGCTCTAAAAGAAATGATACCAAATATGAAGGAAGACCCTGAGGCACCCACACATATCCTTGATTTGATCAAAGCAGCTAATTTATTGGGAGAGATATCTACATTTCATGGAAAATTAGGTGTGCAACTCCAAAATAAATTGAAAATGTTCAGAGATATGGAGGGGCATGGAATGCCTAAGATATTGAATGGTGAAGGAGAATTGAAGGACTTGAACACATGGAAGGATGAGTTGGGAGGTCTGCTCCCACATTTCAATGAAGAAATCAATCTCACTAATTACACCATTTTAAATAGTGTTGTTGATGACATGATTGGGATTGAGGTAAATATGGACACATTTGTTAAAGAGGCTAGGGTGTTGATTGATGCCAGATACAATTACCACAATTTCAAGGTGCAAAAATGATTGGATACTCAATGGATCACCGAGGAGGAGTATAATACATGGCTTGGAAAGTTTACAGATTAAGCCTTAGATAAAGTATGGTTGAAAATTATATCCTCTCAGTTATGAAGTTGATGACAAAAATTGTTGATGTGGATGCATTCTATTTTCTTCCTTTTAATGCTTTTATATTTTAAGTTTTGCAATCTTGATAAGCACGTGGAAATTATTTTCACTCATGGGAGAGGTATCTTCATTGACTAAGGATATTTTTGGAGAGCGGGAAGTATATACATCAACAAATGAAAAGGATTTTTGTCTTACATGAGTTTTCCCCCTCAAGTTTTACAAATATAACTGTCTTTGAAGTGAAAAATGTAATTGTCAAATGAAAAACTAAAATGAGTACATTGGCCTGAAGCTTTTTTTCTCCCTTGTTTTTATAAAAGGTAATTTGGGGCCAAATGTACGAGGTTGTTAGCGGATTGATCTCAGAGAAGTTTTGTAACCAAGTCTAGATAATGCAATTTTGAGTCTGTTCTAGGTTTTATGAGGTTTGGATTCTTGTAATGGTGAATATGATCATAATACTGTCATATTTTGCAATATAGATGGAAAAATATTCAAGGCCGGTGTTGTACATTGTACATTTTGCATAGATTATGAATACAAAGCAATCAAAGATTACTTCTATTCATCTTCTTGTCTTTCCTTGAATGTTTATTCATGGTTATTACGCTTGTTCAAAGAATGAGTTAAATCTATATTAACATGAATGAAGGTTTATGTGAATGTAGGCATTGATAATTAAGTATTTCTAGTTAAGTTTCTAGTATTAATGGTATAAGGCATCATTGATAATTTTTGTTATGGCAGAGATAATGTTGTTATATGTTTTCAATTATGTGATTTAGAATTCTCCACCCTAGGATAAGGCACTAGTAATTTTATGTTATAGTTTCCTAGATCTTTCATAGCAACTACATTCAAAATCAATTTCAATATCCATTTTTTGTGTGAATGTATATCGAGCTAAATTTCAACATTTTCTCATGCTTTATTAAGATGTTTCCATGAGGATTAGCCAGATCTTTAGGGTTTTTCATCTATTAAGCAATTAAAGGAGAATTGTTTGTTAAATTTACAATGTATATGATAATTGGCACAAGAGTATTTGAAAATACATTGTAGGGATCACCCTCCCAATTTTTGCAGAGCCCAAAGTGTAGAGGGAAAGCATAGCAATCTTTCACCTGTTCATTGGCCAATCCCTCATAGTTATTGACGATTGAATCTGTAAAATTCATAAATAACTGGTGAGACAAGCTTGGTTCATTAAAAATAACCAGCAAGGCTCTAATAATACTGGTGGTGATTAATAAAACTAGGGTTAAACATACTCTTATTGAAAATGGATAAGGTCTTAGTGTTTTTAGCATTGACCTTTTAAATAAGATGGGTGTGGATAATAATATCATAAAACTAGATAATGTTTTTATTTGTGGCTTTGATAATGTTGGTAAGCAACCGTTCGAGGCAATCACAGTACTAATTACGGTGGGACCCTTGAATTTTACTACCCTTATTCATGTCATGCCAGATACTCTCTCTACAATATTCTTCTTGGTAGACCATGGATTCATGCCATGAAGGGAGTCGTGTCTACTCTTCATCGTGAGATGAAGTATGCACATAATAACAAGATATATATATATATATATAGTTAAAGTAGATGTAAAAAGTTATAATTTATAAGTTAAAGCTGAATATAATACTTCCAACTCTCTTAATACTTTGATTCCATCTTCAAAATTGGAACCATTGCCTTCTAATGATAATGATACTATGAATATGCTCTTTGACGATGATTGGGGTTTGTTATATTTTACATCCACTTTCATTAGGGGTTATAAAATCTTGTCGTCAAAGCCTAAGGACTCAAATATTATTTGAACACAATATTGTCATTCTTCTTTTCAAAATATAAATAAGGATCAAAATGATGCTTCATATTCAAGTACATGTTTTGGTGATGATTAGGGTTCATTAGATTTTACACCCTCCTTTTTAGGTGAAGGTAAAAGCTCACTATCTAAACCTAAAGACTCTTGTGTTTCATTGGCTCAATCTTCTTCCACATCAACAAATCCAAAACCATTGTCCCATGATGGTTGTTGGTTGAATATTTTGTAAACTTAGGAGGTTTGACAAAATGGTGATTTCAACACAGTGTGTGAGTTAAAATCTCCTACTTAAGGGAAGGCTCCCCCTATCTAACTAATTAAAACAAATATGGATGGAATGATAATCTTTCCTCTTGTTTCAGGAAAGACTAAATTATTTTCTCTTTTCAGAAAAGAATCATAGCTGAAAGCATAAATGATTTATGAAGTAAATAAATAAAGAAGCAAAGTTTCCATAAAGGTACAAAGTCCTCTGTTGCTCCTTTGGGACGGGAAATCAAATTGAAAGCACAAATTCTTCGACAATTTACTCTCCTATCAACCTTGTTAGATGATTTTCTAGTAACTACGTACAATAGGTAGCAGCTCAAAACCTAACTACATGATGTACTTTTAATGCACAAACATAGAAAATAAAAGAAACACAAAGTTTGCAAGTTACCCCCTTTGCTTGAGCATTTTACAATAGCTTCAAACGTGACAAACAACTCAAAGTCTGCAGTATCAAATCTGAAAACCAATCTAAAACTTTAAACACAATTTGCAGCTCAAAGTCTACAAGATTGAGTTTAAATCTCTCTTGTATAACACCACAAAACCCACAATCAATTCCAGATAATGTCGTCACATTACAATCTGTACCAACACAAAGTTTGGAAGCAATTTGTTTTCTTTATTGATTGCAATCTGATTTACATCTAAACTCAAAGTCTTAGAATGCATACACAAATTGGCCGAATTTTGTTGCATTGCCAAAAGATATCTATTACAAAGGAACCCCCTCAAGTATTTATAGGAGAGAGGTCATGAGAAAAAGGTGGGAGGATCCCAACTAACTTGAGAAATTCTCTCAACCACCAACTACTTGCAATTGACTTATTCCAAATTACAAGTCCTATTGTAATTTGACTTGTAACTTGATTACATGTAATTACATTTTACAAAAATGCAAGTGAAAGAAACACTTGCAATTACAATTTTTG
The DNA here is from genome assembly GCA_007258455.2 of Sequoia sempervirens. Lineage (NCBI taxonomy): Eukaryota > Viridiplantae > Streptophyta > Pinopsida > Cupressales > Cupressaceae > Sequoia > Sequoia sempervirens. Next base: position 513,520,084 of record VDFB02000003.1, read on the forward strand.
CTTTCACATGTAACTTGTCAAAACAAAATACATAAAACATTACAGAAGTAAATTATATGTCATCCTCTATCGATGAAGTCGTCATGTTGCTACAAACTACTCTTTAATCAACTGTCTTTTCCTTTTCATGATTCTAAGATGTCTTGATTCACCATCCTATCTCAATAGACCTATATAGGACTGCCTTTGTATGTTACTAATTTCCATAGGTAAGAAGATCTTTTGATGAAGAATATCCTTTTTAAAGATCTCTTGGAAATATCATCACTTTCTCTTGGCATGAATGTCCTTCATTTTGTTCAATTATTCTTCACTCTTCATAGATCTCTGTCTAGCTTTCTTGTGTTATCCTTGCACATATCTGTGATCTATCTTTTTACTTCTAAGACCCCTAAAAATCTGCACTTTAGGACTACTGCTGCTTCTCTTCATGAATCAATTCCTCTTGCATTTTGATGGAAACATCTTTCTGATAGGTCATTTCAACATGATTGTTGTAGAAGTATGCCAACACAAAACATTTCAATAGTTCTCCTCCACAAACCGTCTACAAAATTGCTTCAACATTAGTTATATAAACACGAACTAACTCTCTTTTGTATTGGCAATCATGGTAATAAAAAGGACGGTGTGGATTTTCCCTCTTGAAAAACTAGTTCATTCTTAAAATCTTCATGTTTAGTTCTGCAACTTTGTATGAATGTTCCTTAGCATAGAACATTCATTACAAGTGACTTACTTGCAATTCGGGTTTTGGAAGAGACATTGCAAATAAAAGAACATTTCGGAATTTTGGAAGGTCATTGCAAGTAAAAGTAGAAAATTTTCAACTTGCATTTTATATTGACATTTCCAACTTGTAATGGGTAAATAAAAACCCGATTTGCTTCTAAAAACATCGTCATTTTTTTTTTGTTTCTTTTTCTATTTTCAGAAAATGGTAATGGAATTATAAAATGGAAGGGCAAGTGACTATGAAATGGAAGGAGATGTAAAGAAATGAAATGGTATGGAGGGTATATGCAAATGGAAAATGCGTTCTCAACAAAAGTAGAGAATAACGCGTATGGAATGAAAGAAAAAGTCGTTTCCATAGAAAAACACGTTTTTGTAAAATGATGAAGGCGAATGAAGAAGGAAAACATTTTTAGTATAAAAAGAAAAATGCGTTTTTGTGTATTTGCAAATGTAAGGAATGAATAAATAATAGAAAAAAAGGTGAATGCAGTGGAAAAGAATATGACGTTTTCTATATAAAATAGTAAAACGTGTGAAGGAGATGAAGAGAAACGCGTTTATATTCAAGACATTCTCTTCTTTAAACAAAGAACGTTGGAATCAAAGGCAAAACGCATGAATGTAAATCACATTTTTCATACAAAGATGATAAATAACAAAAAATGTTATAAAGAAATAAGGAAATAGGCAACATACCTGAAAATGGGAAGAAAAACGAAGAAGAAAACCCTAGGCACGTTTACAAACTCAAAAAATGAAAGAGACTCGAATATCTATAGCTGAAAGCCTGATCTCCAAGCATGCGAATTTATGAGATCTCCATGAAAAAAAGGAAGAAAAGCGAAATAGAATTCGAACTGCTCTGATCAAGAATGGCTTCAGACTTTTAAGAGATCTTTGCAAGTTAAAAATGACACTCAAAAATAAAATCGGGCTTTTCAAAGACAAATGCAAGTGACTTTTGACAAAATCAGGTTTTTAAAATGACATTGCAAGTATTTTAAATAGATTCAAACCTTTTCAATCACTTTACAAGTGAAATCAGGCTTTCCAAAAGTATTTGCAAGTGCTTTTAAAGAAAATCGGGCTTTTTAAAAGCCATTACAAGTAAAAATCGGGTCTTTTCATGCTATTGCAAGTAGAACAAAAGAAAATCATGTTTTTTTTTCACCTATTTGCAAGCAAAACAAAAGAAAAAGAATAAAGGTCAGACCTTTTTGAGGCACTTGCAAGTTATTTAAATGAAATTGGAATTTTTAAATGCCATTGCAAGTAACTTAAATGAAAAAGTAACTTTTAATGGACTTAAAAAGTTCCTATACTTGCAATATAACCAAAAAGTTCCTATTATTGACTTGCAGTGAAGCTCAAAATCTCCTACTTGCAGTGATGTCAAAAAAACCCGAAATGGACTAAAAATACACTAAAAATGACTTAGAATTTAACAAAAACAGACGAGAATGCATAAAAAGTGATAACCCAAAGGATTATAGACTTAAAATTGAGATCTTCCAATCTTTGCACCTCATAAAACGTTCCTTAGAAGAGAAAATCTTCAAATTTTATCAAAATTTTGATAGGTTATCCCAATTTTTAACAAGTCAAAAATTAGGGACAACAATGGTGATGAGGGCTCTTTAGCTTTTGTCCCTCATTTGTTGGTGATTTCTAACGTTAAAATTTCAACACATAAAAAGGATTTGTGTTATTGAAAAAGAATCAATTCTTCTCATAATCATTTAGACAAGACTTCGCCCTCTCCATTAGAGTTGGAAAAGCATTATGGGATTGGATTTAAAATTATTTATAAAATTGGATAAATAAAAACATGAAACAAGGAGTCAAGGATCATGTGAAGTCTACAACATACCTTGATAAAAAGGGTTTAGGTTTCCAACCTTCTTTTTCTACATCACATACTCCATCATCTACTATATTTATAACTTCTTGTGGTAAGCGAGCAAGATTTTCTTCACAAGAGAAAGGATTTTCTCCTACTACTTATCCTTTATCCAAGAAAGAGAATATTTTGTTGAGGATTCTCAAAGCCCACTTGATTACTCTTCCTCCTCCAACATGTAAGAAATTTTATAAAAATCACTCTTTTTGTACATATCATCGAGTGCATGGTCATTCCACCAACAAATGTCATGCCTTGAGCAATAAAATATAATAAATTATTGATTATGGTGCACTACCATGTGTTGATGCACCTACTCATTCCAAATAATAATCTCTCTCTTCTAAGGTGTTTCTCCTCACTATGTGGCATTTGTAGCTTCATATTTTTTTATCATTGCCATTCATGGCAGTACAATCTTGTGTGCATCGATATTTCTCTCTATGGTAGCAACACGATAGTCTCTTGCATGGTTGTATTTTCCTTTACAATTGGGGGCAAGGATAACTAGTTTTAGGAGGTGTGTATTCTTTTCAAGGATCTCCTCTTCCTCATATTTTCCTTAAATATCAACATAGAAAATATATTGAAATTTTAAGGGGGGGGCATGACACCCTATCTATTTTCATTCATGTCTTATGAGTTTTGACCTATGACATACCCCATTTATGGTGGTGTTATTTATAATGCCCCTTAAGGAATGGTTATCATTTTGCCCCCTGTGACGTTTGATGAGTCCAAATAATGGCTCAATTTTGATAGGGTTTATCATATATTTGTTGTTGATACTATATAATTTGGCACCTGGTTATTGACATTCTCCATGTTATTTCCCTAGATTTATGAACCTTGGGAATGAACTTATCCTTGTGAATTTTTGATGATATTAACATGCTATGTGGATTATCTATGTTAATTTTACATGTGGTTGAATGGATGTTACTTTAAGGTAATTATGGATATGCAATTATTTTTTTGCATGTAATGTCATCATGCAAGTTCACATCAAGATGCATATATAAATGAAACTTGCAAAGTGGAAGAAGTTTCTGTCAGCTGGTCGGTTGCTAAGGAAGTCAAAAAGATGGTCATTAAGAGGTCAATGGAGGGAAAACTCTCAATGGAGGGAAACTTCCAATGGGGGGAAATTCCTAACTCGAATGGAAGGTTGTAACTACCTTTTAAATGATCATGTTTGTTAGTTGAGAAAATATAGGAAGTGTGTTGTGTTGGATCCTCGTTGAGGCAAGTCTGCTTTGACTAAATCTGGCGCATGCATAACTTCCTCCCTCTCTTTTCTATGCTTTCAATAAATAGAATCCTCCTATTTTGTTGGAGTCGATTGCCTAGATAGTTAGGGTTAATTAGAAGATTGTCCCTTTATAAATAATGGCCAAATGCCCCTTTTCACAAGGTTGGATGTTCTGAGATTGTACTTGCATTTTTTAGTTTAAGTAATACAGTCATATTGCTGATATGTTGTAATCATGTTTTCAAGGAATAAAATGATATTATGATTTGTTGCATTTGAGTTAGCTTAAGGAAGACTCATTCAAGGGGGCCCACTTGGTGAGAATTCCACCCATTTAGTTTAATAGTTATTTTTCTGTGTATTAATTAGTTTTAGTTTCAGTAGTTGTCTATTCTTGCAGCCATTGGAACTCTATTTTGTGACTGTTCCTGCAACCAAGATAGACAAAGTAACTTCCTGTTTGTTTGCTGAGATTGCTATTTTTGTTATCCATTCTAGTTTAGTTGTTGATGCTCAGTGTAGTTGTTGATTCATGCTCAGTGCTTATGTTAATTTCTTTATAGCATTTTATTTCTAGTACTGTTTCTTTTCTAGTTTAAGGATGACTACGGTTGAGTTCTAGTGCACATATAATGTTGACCCATTTCAATTTCACATCCCTGGGTTGACAATGAAATGAAGTGTAGATGTCTAATCTCTAAGTCACAACTCTAAGGGCTTAGTTATTGAACCATTAGAGGAGGCTGACATTTTTGGTGCTATTGCCGAGGATGGTGTAAAACTAGGAAGTTTTTTGGAGTCATTTCTAGTTTCTTTCTTGTTTTAGTATCTCTAGAGTTTTTTCTTAGTAGACCATTCATTTGAGAAAAGTAGTGATCTGATATTCTTTCACCAATTATTTGTGTGAGTTGGCTAATACTAAGTTAATACTGCATACATAGAGGTAGGAGAAGATATTCTCATGGGAGATTCCTTCCTAATAACCCTAATCCTAATAACCAGCTAGTTGAGTTTCAAAATCTGCCAAGAGATGAAGAAGAAGAGGAGACACATCCTTTTGTTGATGCATTTCCCAATTTGACTAGTTTTGAAACTTCCTTTGAAGACCAAGCTTCCCAAAACTTAATTAAGAATTCATTTGTTGTGGCACTCCATCAAGAAGATATGGCTCATGCAAATCCAAACAGACCCAACCAACCATTTGTTCTATTTCCTATCACTCATCAGAATGAAGTTGATAATCTCAAGAACATCCCTGCTTCAGTTCTTCCTAAGTTCTATGGGCTTGTCACTGAATACCTTGACACTTTCTTGTTTTAGTTTGATATCCTCTGCAGAAGCTATGACTATACCACTAATTTTCATAGGCTTAAATTGTTTCCTACCACCTTGAAAGAAGCTGCATTAAGATGGTTTATGAGCTTAGGTAGGAATACTATAGAGACTTGGGATGATACGAAAACAAAGTTTCTTGAGAAGTATAAAGAATACTGTAGGGGTGGTGATATGAGATGAGATGATATCTTCAGGATGCAACAGAAGGAAGATGAAAGTTTGGAGGACTATATTTCAAGGTTTTTGTTTTACCTGCAGAAATCTCCACATCATGCACTCAATGAAGAGTCTCAAAAGTTTCTCTTCCTCAGAGGGATCAATGAGAGTTGCATTGATGCTCTAGACCTGATGGGAGGAGGAGATATCACCCAAGTTCCTTGGGATAATATTAAGAAGATATGCCAAAATTATTCCAGGGCAACTCTAAAGAAAGGAAGAGGTTACCCATTCTCTATGGGTAAATCCTCCACCAATGGAGTTTCAAGGATGGAAATCACCCATTTGCTGGCTGATTTCAAGAAGGATATCATAAACAATATGGCTACTCAGCTAGACACTCTTCAAGCAAAGAAGAAACAAGAGGAGGTAGAGGCAATATTGGAAAAATATTGTCCTCATTACAAATAGAAGAAGGATTGCAGATGCAAAATGGTAGCCAACATTGACAATAAGCAAATTCCACCAAAATTCAAGCCTATTCAGGTTGGTGATGATCAAGTTTTCTACATTGCACAAAGAAGACCATGGGCTCCAAGACAAGGTATGCCACCAAATCCATTATCTTTTGGTGGACCTTATTTTAATTCCTATGCATTTGGTAATCAATGGCAACCCCATACCCATCTAATTTTGGAGGCTATCCACCTCAACCTTGGAACAACCCTCCAAACACCTAGCCCAATTAACAAAAATCTCCACCCCAGTGGCAACAATCTCAAGGGAATTGACAGCAATTCTAGGGGAATTGGCAACCACCTCCAGGAAACTGACAACAAACATCCCAATGGAGGGGAGGACAACAATGGCCAAACTGGGAAACTGGTTACATGCAGCCACCTCCATAGCCTCAACAGCCTGCCATAATGTCTACTCGTACTAGCTCAAGTTCTAGCACACCTAGACCTACTCAGTTACCAATTCAACCCACACCTAACCCAAATAACAAATCACAGCAGCATCCAGTCTACTCTGCAAATCCCAATCAATTTTCTACATGTGTTGTTAGTATGAGTGATATTCATTTGCATTCAAGAACTACTTTGCCAACTCCTTCCACTCCTATCATTACTGAGCTTCCTATGGAAGAAGAGGAGCACCAAAATGTCCCTATTTAGTCAAATGTGCCTAAAAATCTTGAACCAGTTCAATAGTCTGATCAAGACCCACCATTTCCTCAAAGGTTAGAAGTTGTTAAACAAAAGGAAGAGAAGGAGGAAACAACCTTTGATATTCTGGAGCAGTTGAAACACATATGTGTTAATATACCTTTTTTCCAGGCCATAAAAGATGTCCCCATATATAGTAAAGCAATCAAGGAAGCATGTCTCAAAAATCCAGGAAGGAAAAAGAAAGACCCCACTACCATTCATGCGATGGAACAGTTGGCAGATGTCATGTTTGGGAAAGTTACTATTCCTAAATACACTGACCCAGGTAGTCCTATGGTAGGAGTCATTATAAATGGAATCTAAGTAAAGAATGCTCTAATAGATTTGGGAGTAGTGATCAATGTGATTACTAAGGATATCCTGCAACAACTAAATGTTGCAAATATGAGACCTACTCCTACTATCCTACAGCTTACTAATAGTTCCATTGTCAAACCAGATGGTATAGTAGAAGAACTTGTTGTTACTCTAGACTCTTGGGAGCACCTAGCAGATTTCATGATCCTTTCCCATAAAGCTACATTAGGAGGGTATCCCATTATTCTAGGTAGGTCATGGTTAGCTACAGTAGATGCTTACATTGGATGTCAGTCAGGGGACATGACTATTTCTGATGGGAGAAGCACTAAGAAGTTTTTCCTCTACCCTCTTGCTCAACCATCCCATGATATCAATAACCCCATATAGCCACATTGGAGAAGAGGTTGAGAAAGTCAATTTAGTGGCCCAATTCATGATGATAGGTAGAAGTCCTTTCATGCAGCTCCAAGAAGAAGATGAAGTATTATCCCATATAATTCAGAACCATTGTGAGGTGCATGAAGAATCATCCACTCATGAATCTAGTTCTGCAGATCTAGTGAAGACACTTTTGCCCAGTCCTCCTACACCTAAACTTCCTACCACAACAGATATGCTTCATACATTGTTACCACATGAACTAATAATTCCAAGCATCAATGAAATAACCATGATTGAGTTGACCACACAAGTACAAGTATCAGAAGGAAAACATTTGAATATTAACAAGCTGAGTCAAGAACAACAATTGTCCCTAACAAACCTATTGAAGATCCATCAACATGCATTTGCATGGGATTACCATGAAATGAAATGATTGGATCCCAAAATCTGTACTCATAGGATCTACATTAGAGATGGCTGCACACCAGTAAGGCTACCACAGAGGAGAATCAACCCTGCATTGAGAGAGATTGTAAAAGGGGAACTATAGAAGTTATTGGATGCAAGATTTATCTACCCTATCTCAGATAGCCAATGGGTGTCCCCATTGGTAATTATGCCTAAAAATGAAGGTAAATGGAGAGTTTGTGTTGACTATAGAGAACTAAACTCTACCACCAAGAAGGCTCATTTTTCTCTTCCCTTCATAGACCAAGTATTGGATTTACTTGCAGGTAAGCAGTATTTTTATTTCGTAGATGGATTCAATGGTTATAATTAGATACATATTGCACCTGAGGATCAAGAGAAGACAAATTTTACCTATCCTTGGGGGACTTATGCCTATTCAGTACTCCCATTTGGTTTATGTAATTCACCTGCATCCTTTCAAAGAGTAGTTATTAGTATATTTTTCAGATATCTCACATGATTGTATGAAGATCTACATGGATTATTTTACTACTTATGGTGTTGATTTTGTAGAAGCATTAGAAAATAAAAAAAAAAATTTGTAGACATGTGAGGACCATAATCTGTCCCTAAATAGTGAGAAATGATTTATGATGATGCAGGAAGGAGTAGTCCTTGGCCATTATATCTCTTGGAAGGGAATTCAAGTGGACTCAACCAAGAATGAGGTGATTACCACTTTTCCTATTCCTGCCAAGCAAAAAGATGTTAGAAGTTTCCTAGGACATGTAGGATACTATAGGAACTTCATAAAAGATTTCAGTAAGATGGCAACACCACTGTACAATCTTCTAACTAAAGATGTTGAGTTCTAGTGGATAGAGGATTATGACAAATCATTCTCTAATTTAAAAGAATCCTTAACCCATGCTCCTGTGCTCAAAGGACCTAATTGGTATCTTCCTTTCCATATTCACACAGATGCATCTCATTATGCTATAGGAGTTGTCTTGGGAAAAAAAGAGGGAGCAATTGAGAATGCAATCTATTTTGTGAGAAAAAACCTACAAGGAGCTAACTTTAACTACACAGTGATAGAGAAGGAAATGTTGGCAGTCATCTATGCCCTTAACAAGTTCAAGCATTACATAACATGATATCAAATCTTTGTCCATGTAGACCATGCAGCCATAAGATACCTTATGAATAAGCCATTGATTTCATGAAGGTTAGCCAGGTGGTTGTTGCTAATGGAGGAATTTGATATTACCATTGTTGAAAACTTAGGTAAGGAAAATGTTGTAGTATAATTTCTTTATAGATTGACTACATCAAAGGACGTTCAAGTCATTGATGACTCCTTCCCTGATGAACAATTTTTTTCATTTAGTGTGCACACACCTTGGTATGCAGATATAACCAATTATCTAGTTATAGGGAGAGTTCCCCCTCATTTCTCTCCAAAGGAGAGGAGGGTTCTTATTGAGAAAAAAATTACTTTCTAATGGATTGTAGGATGTCTATTCTACACTGGACTAGATCATGTGATGAGGAGATGTGTAAGGGAGGACTAAACATATGATATACTACATGCATGTCACAATGAACCATGTGGAGGGCACTTTGCAGCTAAGAGGACAACAATGAAAATTCTTAATACAAGGTACTACTAGCCCACACTTCATAAGGATGTAGGAAAGTATACTAGGAAGTGTGATAGATGTCAGAGGATGGGCTGACCAACTAAATTTGATGAGATGCCTCTATAACCTCAAGTAGTCATCACACCATTTGATAAATTGAGACTTGATTTTGTAGGTCCAATTGATCCACCATCAAATGACAAATATTACATCTTGGTTTGCACTGACTATGTGACCAAGTGGATTGAGGTCAAGGCTATGAAACATGTCAGAGACAATAAAGTTGCAAAATTCCTCCATGAAGAAATCTTCACATGCCATGGGGTTCCTAGAGAGATAATGACTGATCAAGGGGCTCAGTTTACATCAACTCTTGTCACAACATTGGTCAATGAATATAATGTAAGGAATAGGAAATTTACCCCCTATCACCCTTAGGCCAATGGCCAGTCTGAGGTGACAAATAGGGAAATAGAGGCTATTTTGACCAAAATAGTGGCAATTCATAAGAAATATTGGGAAAATAGGTTGCCAGAAGTTGTCTGGGCTTATAGAACCACTTGGAAGACAACCGCTGGTTTTACTCCTTTTGAATTACTGTATGGAAAAACAACCATGATGCCTATAGAGTTTGAGCATAAAACTCTCAGAACTGCACTAGATCTTGGGATAGACATATCTGAGCTACAAAAGGACAAAATCATGCAACTGAATGCCTTGGATGAGATGAGAAAGTCAACTCTTCATCACGTTGAGATAGTGCAAAACCAAAGAATCAGATGGCATGACAAATACATAAAGGAAAAGAAGTCCTAGCCAGGTGACTGGGCACTCCTTTATGATTCCAGGTATCAAGATAATGCAGGCAAGCTGCAAAATAGGTGGTTGGAACCAAATTAAGTTACAAATTTCTTCTCCAATGGTGTTGTTCAACTCACAACCATTGACCCTATCAAATTCAAGCTCCTAGTCAATGGTCACCGTCTCAGGTTATACCATAAATCGGCTTCCAAACAAGAATTCATGCAATAATTTATTCAACACCAAACCTTTGAACTTCCTGCAGCTAAATGAAGCAGACCTAGTGTCCCTCCTTCTAACTAGTCCAAGTATGCATGCAATCATAATAAATATTTCCACTTTTGTGGGAATCAATTTCTTTATTAATAAATCCATTCGTCCATTCATCTCCATCCTTTCTCTCTCTTCCATATCTCCACCATCACTTCACTTCACCATCACCTCATTCCATTACCACTTCATTTAATTGCTCAATTGTACTTTTAAAGTAACCCGTACTTCGTTCCACATTGTTTGCAAATGACACTCCAAATTTTTAGGTACGTGTGTAACAATTTGTTATATCTTAATTATCTTAAACACATTTGTTTAATTGTTGTATATTAATGTTGATATTTCACATAACACATATTTGTACTCTGCCTTATTACATCATAATTACATCCCAACATGTGCAGAAATATGCTCTAATTTAGGTTGGGGGAGTGTGAACCCATCATGTCCATGGGTCGTACATGTCTTCCATGCGCCAACATGGCAGCAAATTTAAAATGAGCCAATTTGAAATAATATAGTTGAAATGACGGCTCACATGTATGATATGACACTGAACCATCACCATTTTTCTTGATGATACCCCTCATTTATGTTTCTTTACTTCCTTACTCATATTCATAATGTCACCAAAAAGGTAAATTGAAGAGTCACATGACATTGGCGTTAGCATTGGAGAAGAGTTGCAGGAAGCAGAAGAAATTGGGTGCAAAGAAGGATTGCAGGAAAGAAAATTTTACAGAGGTGTTTTCCTGATTGTGGGTAGAGACAATGGGAGGTCAGTTGATTAGGAATGAACATACAGTTCATGAGGTGATACTGCAGGATGCACTCTCTTTGGCCGAATTCAGGAATTGTGGATGGTTGGACTACTTTTTGAAACTAGACAGTTTCAATGAGGACATTGCTTTGGAATTTACAAAAACACTTTCTGATGGTAAGACAATGGTAAAAGGGCTAGGAGTGATAGCCACTGAGGAGAGAATTGTTGAGGTAATGGGTTTTCCTACCGAAGGAGAGCCCTACCTTGCTTCCAAGGATTTGAGGTCAGCTAGGGCAGAATTCATTGAACCTAGTGATCCTCTGCTTGTTGTAGATAAGCAAGGAACAAGGAGAACTTCTTTGCCAGAAAAGTGGAAACAATTTGTTGTCTACATTATCAAATATATTACTTGTGAGGGTCGCCAGTCATACCTCCATTCTGTGCACTTTAAGCTCCTGAAGCATAAGAGACATGGAAAAATGATGAACGTGCCCAATGTGTTGTACAACTTTCTTGCAATCATGGCAGCTAAAACACAAAAAGGTAGGGACAATTCTATCTCCCATCACTATTTGATAAAATTGTTAGTAGAAAAATATTTACAAGAAGTTTCTGGTATGTCATGGGAAGAATTTGTGAGCATTGATCAGTTTAGACTAGAAAATGTGGGTTTTAGAGGTCAGCCCTAAGCTCGTAGGGTTAGTAGGGGTGAGAGGGTTGCTAAAACCACTCCTGGAGCTTCAACCTCTAGGATAAACCCTAACACAAACCCTCCTACATCCAAATCAACAATAGAAATTGGCTCCTCTGAATCAGAGTATTCAGATGAAGAAAATTCATCCTAAGACCCTAATGTCAATGTTCTCCCTAAAAATCCAATTCATACTAGTGACGCCATTAGAAAAGAGGAAGCACAAATGAGAGAGGCAAAAATTAGAAAAGGGAAGGCCAGGAAGCAAACATCAAAAAAATTAACACCAAGCCCTAGGAAATGGAAAGTTGATGACATTGGTCATCTTGCAGCTGCTAAGAAACATAAAATTCATCCAAAGAAATCAAAACCAACTAAGCCAGTTATTGATATGCCTCCAAAAAGAAGCCCTAGACTTAGAAGAACACCTAGGAAGGAGACAATCTCCTAAGGGGCAGGTAAATGTTGAGGTGGAAGACATATTTGAGGAACAAGCAAACATAGGATTAGCAGAGCTTGCTGCTGTTGCAGAGAAGGTTGAAAATCAAGAACCACTGCAACCAGAGCAAGATGAACAACAAGAATCATTGCAACTAGTGCCATTATAACAACATGAACCAGTGCAAGGAAAGATCTCAGTAGGAAAACATAAACCTCCCACTTTTTATGGAATCTTGTAGCCCTGAACTTATGGAATGAAATGCAAAGGAAAGAGTAGTGGAAAAAGGAAAGACTCAAGCTACATGTAGAATTCAAAAAGAAAGATGCAAAAATTGAGAAGAAAAATGCAGAGATTATGGCATTGAAGGATAAGGTAGATAATGTGGTGGCTCTAGTGGCACAAATGATGGCATGCATAACTCCTCCAAGAGTATATTCACTGCATTTGAAGGAGCACCATCTTTCTTTCAAATTTTCAAGGGTTATTTCTGCTTTAAACCCTTCTATTGAAACCTCACATGAGTTTTTCCAAGCCTACCAATCCTCTCCTCTTGAAGTTAAATTTTTTTTGTGTGAATTGTACTTGCATAATTATGTTGTGCCTAATGATCATGACTGAAACCCATTGCTATACATTAGAGATATCCATTTGAGGGTATTCATGTCATGGATTCAAAATGAAATTAGCTGGGGGCAACCGTTTAAAATATACAGGGAAAGAGAACTCCATACCCAGTTGCTTCTCAAAGCTGAATCCAGTAACCCTTTAGACATTTACTATACATGGCACAAAATTATTTATCATCCAAGCTACAAAAATAGGATCATGCCTATTAGGGATGAAGCATACCAGGAATATTAGTAGGTAGCTGCTACTATAGGGAAAATAGTATTGGGGTACCTATCACATAGATGGAATAGTTTTCTAGATCAGTTAAAACAAGTTGAACCCCATTCCTTGCAAAATTATTCTACAGCATGTAAACGAAGCACTAGGTACATACAGCTTGGAAGGATGAAGCAACAGTATTGACTTCCATTGATATTTCAACCACCTACTCTATTGTGGCCAGTACCAGATTACCGATACTATCAATATGATATAGCTATAGAAAGGCCAAGGTGGAGCAGATTGGAAAACAAGCAAGGGTTCTACTAGGATCCAAATTCAAATACTGTAGAGACTTATCTAGGACAGTTGGAAATTGGTGACTTCAGAGCCTTAACAAGGAAAAGGAATAGAGCTCCCTCTGTTGGAGGACCATCAGATCATTAGGTTGGGGGGAGAATGATGAGTCCAAATAATGACTTAATTTTTATAGGGTTTATCATATATTTGATGTTGATACTATAGACTTTAGCACCTGGTTATTGATATTCTCCATGTTATTTCCATAGATTTATGAACCTTGGGCATGAAATTATCCTTGTGAATTTTGATGATATTAACATGCTATGTGGATTATCTATGTTAATTTTACATGTGGTTGAATGGATGTTATTTTAAGATAATTATGGATATGCAATTTTTTTGTGCATGCTAATGTCATCATGCAAGTTCACATCAAGATGTAGATATAAATGAAGCTTGCAAAGTGGAAGAATTTCTTGCCAGTTGGTTGGTTGCTAAGGAAGTCAAAAAGATGGTCATTAAGAGGTCAATGGAGCGAAAACTCTCAATGGAGGGAAACTTCCAATGGAGGTAAATTCCTAACTTGAATGGAAGATTGTAACTACCTTTTAAATGATCATGTTTGTTAGTTGAACAAATCTAAGAAGTGTGTTGTGTTGGATCCTCATTGAGGCAAGTCTTCTTTGACTAAATCTGGCACATGCATAACTTCATCCCTCTCTTTTCTATGCTTTCAATAAATGGCATCCTCCTATTTTGTTAGAGTCAACTTCCTAGATATTTAGGGTTGATTAGAAGATTTTCCCTCTATAAATAATGGTCAAATGCCCCTTTTCACAAGGTTGGATGTTTTCATATTGTACTTGCATTTTTAGTTTAAGTAATACAGTCATATTCCTAATATGTTGTAATCATGTTTTCAAGGAATAAAATGATATTATGATTTGCTGCATTTGAGTTAGCTTAAGGAAGACTCATTCAAGGGGGACCACTTGGTGAGAATTCCATCCATTTAGTTTAATAGTTATTTTTCTGTGCAGTAATTAGTCTCAGTTTCAACAGTTGTTTGTTCCTGTAGCCATTGGAACTCTATTATGTGACTATTCCTATAGCCAAGACAGACAAAGTAACTTCCTGTCTATTTGTTGAGATTGCTATTTTTGTAATACATTCTAGTTCAATTGTTGATGCTCAGTGTAGTTGTTGATTCATGCTCAATTCTTATGTTAATTTCTTTCCAACATTTTATTTCTAGTATTGTTTCTTTTCTAGTTTAAGGATGACTACAGTTGAGTCCTAGTGCACATATAGTTGTAACTCATTTCAAGTTCACATCCCTGGGTTGACAATGGAATGCACCTTCATGATGAATAAGATAACTACTTAGTGTAGATGTCTAATCTCTAAGTCACAGCTTTAAGGGCTTAGTTATTGAACCATTAGAGGAGGCCAATAACGTTAACTATTTATTCATCCCTTGTGACAGTAAACATTTATGCACCTCCTTAGGCATGATTGGCTATTCATCCCCTATGATACTAAAATTTATGCACTCCATGAAGCATGATTTGCATAGACCTAGCATAACAAAACTTGCTGGTCTATGAAATAGAGCAGTTTTACATGGCCACCTAGCATAACTCAAATTACTTACTAGTGGAGCCATGTGTTTCATGAGTCACCTAGCATAACTCAAATTGCTAGCCTTGTGAAACCCATATATTATGTGGACCCCTAGCATAACACAACTTGATAGCCTTGTGAAACCCATCATATTGTGTGGACACCTAGCATAACATAACTTGATAGCTAGTAGATTTATGTATCTCATCATTTTAGCATTTTAGATGTGTATGTTCAATGGATGATGTTGGGTAATTGAGACAACCTTATAGATTGAGGTCTCTTTACCTTGCTGACTTGAATATTTAGTTTTTGTATGCTAATATTTGTTGTTCTTTGTTTCATGTGTTTGTTATGTGTGTATTATATGTGTTTTCTTTGTGTATTTGTTGTGTTTGACTTGTGTATTCAGTGTGTTTGCTTTAATAATGTATTATGTGTGTTTGCTTCATGCACTATGTTTTTTTTTTGTATCCTTTATGTATTCTTTTGTGTACTCCATTGATTTTTCATTGATGGCTTTATGCATGATTGAATCTTGCTTTGTTTTATGTCCATATTTGTCATAACATTGTGGATCAATGAGATCCTAAGTTGGCAGCTTGCGTACCCCTCAACTTGGTGTTATCCTATCTCTTGAAAATTTTGATAAAGAAATCTATCTTCTCCTTACTTTAGTGTGATAATGAGCATAAGTTTATACTGTCACTAAAGTGGGGGCTAAATGTAGCATCGCAAATTGTCACCCCTAATAGTTTCACACTATGTTTAGCTCCCCCTATGTTCCTAGACCTAATTGTGATCTTAATTTTCCCATTTTATGGTCATCTCTAGAAAATGAAAATTAAATTGGGAATTTATTATTTAATATTTATTTAACGATACAAAACCCCCAAAATAGGTTTGGACTAGGGTGCTAGCACCCCTATCTAGCCTATTTTGGCCCCAATTTAAATGTCATTGTTGATATTTTAACATTTAAAATCCAAATTCATTTGTCAATTTTTGATAATTAATTTATGAAGAATTAAAGTAATGCATATATATACAAGCCTTTTGTTAGAATTGTGAATAGACATGAGACATAGGATCAAACAATGAAAAAAGAAACCTTCCACGCAAGAGATCTATAAAAAAAATATTTGATATTCCTAAAAAAAAAAACTTACAAAATGAAAAGCTTCCATGAAGCTCTGGAGATTTCAAGGAGATCTGGTTGATAGATCGTAGGGCCTACTAACGTAGGTACCCTACGGGTACCCTTTGTACTCACCATGCAACAAATAATAAAAGTTGTTTTTTTAATTTTTAAAAAATTTCTAACAAATAGAAATTAAAAAAGATCTAACTTGATTTTTTTTTAAATGTCATGCAACGTCTGTATAGGGATCGTACGACCCTTGTGACAAAAAAATTGCCTCAAAATATTCTGATCGGGAATATGGGTAAATTTATAATCAAAATTCATCGAGTAGGCCTTTTGAATGCAACAATGAGGTCCTTTTTTCACCAAAGTGCACCAAAAAATTGCTCAACTCCAAAAATTGCAAAAAAGTAATTAGAGATTCTAGATCTGAAGCTTGTAACCCTAGTTGAAGAAAAAACTCATAAATTGAGAAGGGGTTCACTGAATCCACACTCTAATACTATGTTAGAATTTTGAATAGACATGAGAGAGAATAAAAAATGAATAAAGACACCTTCCATGCAAGAGATCTTAAAAAAAGATTTGATATTCCTCGACAAGAAAAAACTTACAAAATAAAAAGCTTCCATGAATCTTCGGATACTTCAAGGAGATCTAGTTGATAATACAATGAAGATCGAGTGCTATATATGAGCAATCCTAAATGGTAAATGGATTAGATCGTGACAAGTTTCATCATCGCATGCAATGCAACATAATGCTCTAATAATAACTCAACTAATAAAAGGATAAAAGAACTCCTAAGTTTGGCTTAAGTGCATGAGAATAAATTAGCCTAATAATTTATTAAATATTATTTAGTTGTTAGCTAATGCATGATTACTCTAAAACCTTTCTCACCATTTGAAATAGCTAGCAATTTTGGAATTACAATTGAGTGTCCTAAAACCAATCAAGGAAAATTCAAGGGAAGAATTAGCAACATCATTACAATGCTTTCATCAATCAAGATCATGCTTGCAAGAGATTAGGAAGAAGGAAGAAATTATGAACAAGGAGATATTATGAGATCAATCATACCATTTTTATGAAGATGTATGAGTTATCCTCTACATGCTAGCTACAATAATATATTGTGTTTTATGGACTAATCTCTTGTAAGTATATCAAGCAATCCAATCATCCGTCAATCAAATTTTGTGGTGACTTATGGTGTGAACATCACTTTGATAAGGGTTTCATGCCTAAGGTAACCTTGTTCATTTATCATTTGTCATTTTAGTCAATTATTGTTTTGGCCTTTGTCCAACCTAGGACATGCCCTCTTGATCATCACCATTCATTGTACATGGAGATAGAAACACCAAAATTTGTTTTATCTTAGGCAAGCCCCTATACAACACATACTTTCCCCCTCTTTTCATGTGTGTAGGTCAAATCCAAAGGTTTCCTTAGTAGAAAGTCATAGGAAACATAGTGTAGACTGTAACACAACATCTGAGATTTGCAGATCTTGAAAAGGTTGACTCTCTAGTCTAGGGTGCCCATGCCCTTGTCCCTACAATTTAGGATCAAATTTCAGTCACAAGTTCCTCTTTGTATCCACTTTTCATATCTATAATTGTTCTATCAATTTCCATTTTCCTCTATGCAATAAATTATATTTTTATATATGGGGTTTATGTCAAATAGGCTTGTTAAAACACACATAAAACTTCTCATCTTTTCAACTCAAGAGAACACAAACCCTAGGATATTGGATATCCCTTGTGGTAGTAAGCCAATCATCAAATCGTAGTTTGGTTTATATTTGAATGTGGAGTCAAAGTGAAAATAGGTTAATCCTAGTTAATCTGGTTGGATCTAGGATCACTTTTCCTACTCTATAGAAAGATATGAAGCAAGCTCATAATGGGTAGGGGATCGATCCCAATCCAAACTCATTAAAAATTAAAATAGGATAGATCAAGTATTTCTAGCTTTATATGTGTTTCCCCAAACTTAGATAATTGAGGTCCAATAGGTTAGATGAAGGAAAATGGGAAAATCATCAACATAAAGAAGTATTTATGAATAAGTAGGATATTTTTGAATTTTTATTTTCTTTTTTATTTTTAATTTTTTTTATAGTTCTTAATAGACTTATTAGACTTAGCCCCAAACTACTAAGAAGTGAGGGCTCACAACATAAGGCTAGGCATAGGAAAGTAAGGGAACTTTATGCTCCCTATCCTTGATCCCAAACTACCAAGAACAAGTTGAGACTTGCCACTAAGGACCAAGGATAATTGATAGGGGTGTAATAAATTAACTTCAATCAATGAGTATCTATTTTTTAATAATTTTTACCTTTATTAAGAATTAAAAGTAATGGGGAGGATCTGCCTATTGGCTTCTGAAACATCAGAAAATAGGTTCCTTCTATTAAAATGAGGCTTCACCAATAATTTAATAAAAATAGAAATGGAAAAATGGGGTGTAATGAACCTATCTTTCATCTATTTCATTAGGAAATGAGATCTCCCAATAATAGAATTGACTTTCAGCCTTTAAGTGAGTTAATTCTATGAAAGATCTTGCAATTTCCTTTATGACAAAAAAGGTGTAAAATAGCCTGAATGACAATTTTGGGAGATAAAAATATAATAATAAATGAACTCAAATATATAATGTAGGACTTGAATCATGTAGATGAAGCATAATACTAACAGAAACAACAAACTCCCAATAGATTTGAAGAAGGTAAGATACTAAAAACCTGCCACCAAAAGTGTCGCAAGGCATCCTAAAATGGCGAATGGGTTTTTGTATAGAAATTTTCCTCAATTTTTGAGACCCTCTAGAGATGGATCTGAGATGTGTTTTCCCACAAGTTTCACTACAAAAATGTTGAAAATAAATCTGAGATCCAAGTTTCCATGATCTTAACAACTTTATAACCATGACAACTTTTGCAATTTTGCACTTTTGAGATCTTCAATTCCAATCCTTTCTTCAGCCTAAGATCTACACATACACAAGAGAGGGAAAAATTTGTTTGTTTTTGGTGAATAGGGGTTTGCCTTGGTCAAACCCCATTTTGGTAATTAAACCTTGAAACAAAATGAAACATGAAAGGAATGATGAATGAACACTTGCTATGTTGCAACTCACCAAACCCTTGAATTAAGATCCTTGAAGGATTGAAATCTAATACATCTCTCCAAGGTCTAGGTATTGCATGTAATGGATTGATTGGATGTTGATCTTGATTCTTGAATGCTTGAAACCTACATCACAATCCAAAAACATGTATGAATGCAAATAACTTTGACATGATGATCTTGATCTTGCTTTGTTGTTCTTAAAGAGTATTATGAATTACTTTTTCTTGTCCATTGGCCTAAGGATAATAGATAAAATAATACTTTTAGGTTATACAAAACATTTTGTAGAGTTCTTACATCCATGAATTCTTGAAAAATGAAGCATTTTTTCTAATTAGAACCTAAAGTATTATGAACCAAAAATTATTTGATCCACAACAAATTATAGATGATTCACCTTGAAGTTTGGTATTATGGGGTATATCCTCTACCCATTTATGAATTATTTAGTCACATTTATTATGAAAGTATGGTCATTGAAGAATGGTGGAGTGATCTTTCTAATAATATCCAATTCCCAAGTGAAAAATAGCCAAGGTGTGATGATTAGTTTTAGATCCTTGGTGAGTGGAGGGTGTGTAGTTAGGGAATTTTCACATAAATAATATTATATAAATATTAAGGTTAGGGCACTAGTATCCCAAATGGTGAATTTCCTTTATCTTGGAATGACAATCAAAGTGTAAATATTTGAACGGACAAGAACATTTAAATAAAGATTTCACATGGTTTTCTATTCTTCAATCAATTGATCTAAGTTTTGAGAACTATTAGACACCTATTGCACAAATATATCTAAATATTTGAAAGGACAATATCATTTAAAAGAGTAGCATCCTACTTGGTGGAAATGTCTCTCCTAGTTCCCTATTTAGTGGCAATGTCCATAATTGGTGGCCGAGTCCAATATGTTAGAATAGCCTACAAATTTATATGGAGATTTTTTAGACCTTATTTTAATAAATTTTCCCTCTTAGAAATTTATCAAGTTCCTTGTCATTTTCTCATGTTTGATTGCATATCATGTGGATTGGATATTCTCGAGGACACTCATATGTCTATGAAATATTGGGATTAATAATTAATGTGGATGTTGTATCGGAAAATTTAGTACTAGATATTTAATTTAGAGGTCATAGTTTAGTGAACTCGTGGTTTTTAGTGAAATCATTTAATTATAGTATTTAATTTCTAGAAATTATCATTTGAACATATTCAATTGTCCTAAAAATATCCAAAATTGCATGCATCCATGTGCTTCATATAGAAAAATTAGGTTTTGGTGCATTTCCAAAATTTATTCATTTTTAGATCTAAACCTCTGAAGCATAGGACCCTCAGACACTTTAGATGATTGCCAAATTCGAATTTGTTAAAATTAACCCTCTAGACTATGGTTACCTAGGCTCCCTTGTCCACCCAGTTTGAGACTAAATTTTATGCACAAAACCTTGTCTCTGGTCTTTGCCCAAATCTAGCCTCAGTCTCTGAAGACCAGTCTTGTAATTGTCTAGTTTTGTTAAAAACATTGCTAGCTTGATCCATAGGACATAACACAATGTTCTCATTGAAAAAATCTTGTGTTGTCATAATTCATGTTCTATTTTCATATCTTGTTAAGCATTGCAAAGAATTTTTGTTACAAGCATGTGAAAATGAATTTATTTCACTTCTTTTATTATTTTTCATTGATCCTTCTCCCACTATCTCTCCCATGTGTGAGGTTTGTTTGGTACAAGAGAATGAAATTATTAACAATCATGATAATGATAGTTTTTCCTCTCTTGATACCTCACCTAATTGTGAAGAATGTATCTTAGTGTTAGAAGATCCAATCACTAAGTGTCATGAGAATCTTGTTTGTTTCTCTCCCAATACCTCTCCTACTTGGGAATATATTGTGGGAAAGGAGAATGAAATCACCGATACATTTATTTCAAAAGGAAGTAAGATGGACTTCATAGATGAAGATGCTAAATCGTCATTAGATCACCCATCTATAGAAGATCATCAAGTAGTTAACTCCGTTGAGGTTATGAACACACAATTAGCATTTAGATCTCCTTTAATTATTGGACCTCCTAAAATTCCTCTAATTATTGGACCTCCTAAATCACCTCTCATTATAGGACCCCATAAACCTCATGGCCATATCCTAAACTTTACAAAACAACTCACTAGTAATCATGTATTGCAACAACCAAGTTATCATATAGTCACTCACACTATAATACTAGAAATAATAAACAAGCAAAAAAAATGCCAACAAAAATGCCAACATCCATCCCATTACCTCAACCATACCTTCCACTTGCACCTAATATTCCTTAGCATAGTGGTAAAGAACATGATATTGTTGAGAAACTTTGTAATACTAGAGCCAAGATCTCCCTTTGGGATTTGATTCAAACATAACCTACATAGTACCACAGGATGCTCCAAGAGGCTTTGCAGAAGATTAGTGTCCCAAATTCTATTAAACTAAATGACGTATAACAACCTTGTTTGATTGTATGCAAATGACAAAGTTGGATATTACATTCCCTCAACATGAATTTCTCACCATGAAGAGAGTCTCGTATACTCTTCACCGTGAGATGAAGTATTAATATAATAACAAGATATATATGGTTAAAGGAGATGAAGAAAGCTACAATTCACAATTCCAAGATGATCATAGCACTTCTAACTCTCTTAATTCTTTGATTCCAACTTCAAAGGTAGAAACTCTACATGTTGATGATAATCATTATTTTGTTCCACCCACAACAAAATGCTTAGATGATGATTGGGGGTCGTTATATTTTACACCTTGATTTAAAATGGAGTCTAAAATATCACCAAGTCCAAAGAGTCAAATAAAAATGATGATCATGATATTGCTTCATCTTCAAATGCATGTTTTGGTGATGATTGGGGCTCATTATATTTTACACACTCCTTTATGGGAGAGGAAAAAATATCACAAGACCTAAACCTAAAGAGTCTTGTGTTTTATCTTGTTCTACACTAATATATTTAGAAACATCAGGTCCATGATGGTGATGGGAGCTCTTTAACTTCCATCCCACATGAGTGGAAGATGGCTAACTTTAAAAACTTAAACAAGATTTGCGTGCTCAAGAAAAATCCAATTATTCTCAGGAGTATGTAGATACGATTTCTTCATTTGAGTTGGAAGAATGTTATGTGCTTGGATACAAAATTATTTCTAAAAATGGATATAATAAAAACATGGAACAAAAGGATAAGGATCAAGTGAATTCTATATCATACTTTTCTAAACATGGTCTAGGATTCCAACCTTTGTCCCCATCTTCATCTAATGCTTTATCATCTACTATATTTATGACATCTTGTGGCAAGAGAGCAAGCTTTTCTTCACAAGAGAAAGAAAATTCTTCTACTACTGAGCAAGTGCATATTTTGTTAAGGCATCTCAAAGCTTGCCTAATCACTCTTTCTCTGAAAAACAAAAGAATTTTTATAACAAAAATTTGTTTTGTGCATATCATCGAGAGCATGGTCATTCTACCAATGAATTTTATACCTTGTGTAATAAAATACACCAACTTAGTGATTGTGGTTCTCTCTCATGTGTTGATGCACCTAATCACTCTAAACAATAATGATCTTTATTCTATGGTGTTGCTCCTCACTTTGTGGCATTTCTAGCTTTATGTGCTTGCTCATTTCCTTTCATGGTGGTACAATATTAAGTGCAACCATATTTTCCATGGAAGCAACATGATAGTATCTTACATGGTTTTCCTCATCTCCACACTTGGGGGGAAAGGATAACTAGTTTTGAAGGTGTGCATTCTTTTCTCCTTAAAATATCAACATAGCAAGTATGTTGACATTTTAAGGGGGCATATATTAACCTTGTCCATTTTTTCTTGTGAGACTTGATTTATTGACATCCCCCTTTAGTGGTGGTGTTGTCTATAACACCTCCTAAGGTCTAAATTTATGATATTTTCCCCCTTGGATGTTAAAATATTATGCACCCTTTGAGATGAGTTTTGTCCATCCCTTTGGATGTTAAAATTTACGCACCCCCTGAGGTGAGTTTTGTTTGTCCCCTTAGATGTTAAATTTTATGTGCTCCCTAAACCAAAAAATTTCAAGATAGTCCATGGATGCAACATAATGTAACTTGTCGATTCATGAACTTGAGCACCCATTTTAACATGACCACCTAGCATAACACAACTTGCTTGGCAGTGGAGCCATGTGTTTCATGAGTGTCTTATCATAACACAACTTGCTAGCCTTGTGAAACCCATCATATTGAATGGACACCTAGAATAACACAACTTTATAGCCAGTAGATCCATGTGGCTCATGAGTGATTTAACATTCTTGTGAGAGCACCATTTTTTTAGATAGCACATTCAATGGATGACATTTGGTACTTGAGAAAAATTTAAGAGTGAGGTCTCTTTGTGTTACCAAATCAAATCCTTTTAGTACTAACCTTGTGTTTTTTTTTGTGTTTTCTTATACTTACATCATGTTGCATAGTGTATGGTGTTGTATTATGTTTTGTGTTATCATGTTGCATTGCATACATTTGCATTCCTTTGTTCTTATGTTGGTTTATCATGGGATCTTGGATCCCGGGGGCTTGTGCAATCCCCCTAGATTCATTACCTTTCTATCTCTTCAAAATTTAGATAATTGAACCCCTCTTGACATATTTCTACTTTAGAATGAGTTTGAGCATAAGTTTGAATACTCACTAAAGTGGGGGTTAAATATAGTGTCGTAAATTTTCATGCTTGACAATTTTAGCTATGTTTTTCTCCCTCCTATGTGCATGGACCTAATTGTGTTCCTAATTTCCTAAATTAAGCATTCTAGGGCCCATTATAACATTTATCAAGAAATAAAATGGATAAAATTGAAGTAGACATTTAATATTTTTCTCTTGACACTTTACACCCCATAAGTAGGGTTGGGACAAGGGCACCATAGGAAACTTTGTCCCCCTATTTTGGATCCAAATTTTAATATGTTATATTTGACACTTTATTATTTGAATTTCAAATGTCCAAAGTTGGCTATTGGAATTTTATTTGAGGGAATTATAATTATTATGTATAAATACCTAGTCATTGCACCATTTGAAGACTAAGCACTTTACAAGAACAAGGAATTATTGAAAATTTTGGTGATCACGTTATTATTATCAATTCAAGAGTAGTCAAGAGCAAGATCATTGCAAGATTTCATTGTCAAAGCATCACGTCAAGTTTTATGTGAGTTTTTTCATGTTTATGCATACATTTTATTTGTGAGGACTAACCCTTGTAGGTATTTAAAGAAATCCAAGCCACTTGCAACCAAGCCTTGAGGAGATGTGCATGAATTTAGTCCTTCAAGGAATCAGATTTGAGTGGTGAGATTCATTAAATTGTTGGTTCATCATTCACTTATCATTTAGCCTCTATTCCTCAAAAGGATAAGCTCTCCATCATCAATTTTTCCATTGTGGAGGTGGAAACACCAACACGGGGTTTGACTGAGGCAATCCCCTATATGGAACAAACCTTCCTCTCTCTTTGAATGTGTAGGTTAGAGATCCGAAGAAAATTGGAGAAATATTGAAGACCTTTTCATCATTGTTGCATTCAAACCCTACTAATTGGAAATATATAGAAACTCAATTATCTCGACAACCCATGAAGATTCAATAATGGGATTCAAAAGGAGGAATCCTTTGATCAGACACTCAAGGAATGTGAAGACATTTTCAATTTTAGTTACTAGGACATAGGCACCCTAGGTGACTTCGTCCTACAAATTTAGCTCCAAATTTACATGTTAGGTGCATAGAACTTCGCTCCTTCTAGATTTGTTGTTGAAATTTGGTTTTGTAGTCACTCTATTACAAAATAAAATAAAATTTAGATTAGGTTACATAGTCTCATTAAGTCAATAAAAGAAAAATCAATTTCAATCAATTTTCCAAAGCATTAAAGGATTAGATCCAAGGCAAATAGGACCCACCTTTGAGGTTGAAGGTCAATCTAATTCACTTGATTTGCATCCTCATGTTCTTTTGAAAAAGGATTGATGTTATGATCTATGCATTAGACCTAGGATCCCTTTTTCATTAAAACATAAGGTAATTTCCAAAATGGAAAAAAGGGGACCTTCGAACGAAGGTCTATTTTTTTCCATTTTTGGAAATTACCTTTGTTTGAAGGTTTTTTTCCATTTTTTATGGGAACAAAATACATTTGAAAAAAGGTCCATGAATACCTTCGAATGAAGGTGACGAGACTTAGTAAGATACTTTCAATGTTTGCTTCAAAATTTCCTAACAAATCTAGTTTCAAACCTCAGGTTGGACCTTCAAATGTAATTAACTTGACAAGATCATAGTCCTTGAAATGAGCTTTCTAACAAGTATAATTTTGATATATTTTTATTTTATTTGTGTTCAATTTTTAATTTTTATTGAACATAAGTTTTTCACTAAACATCAAGTTCTTCATTCTACACAGGGGAAAAATAGTAAAATATTGAATTTTTTTTCCAAAAACTATTTGTGCAATAGGTATTGATGTCCTTGTTTAACCAAAAAAAATTGAGTTTTGATATATACACAACAAGTTATGCTTGACGACATACACCTATGTACAAATTATAATTACTCTGACTTCAAAAAAAAATTAAAAATATATATACAACAAAAAATTAAGAAAAAATATCCATGCACTCGATATTGATGTTACAAATCTATATTTTTAAAATTATAATTTTATCCTTTCTAAAAAAAATTTATGATCGATGAGATAAATATTACTTTTTAAAAATCTTATTTACCATAAAAAATATTTATTAAAAGTTACATAGAAATATTCACAATTTTTTTATAAAAAATTAAAACAATTGCATTTAAAATCTACACAAAAATCGCCAAAAATCACTAGTTTGCATCATCTTCAAATTCTTAATGGTTTAGCTGCTATAGGTCTCAAAATGTGAAGATTTAGTTAAAAATATTGATACTTGTCCAAAAAGTAGGACTCATTATTGTGGGATTACCCCTTTGCATGGACACTCTACAAGTGTATTATAATCTTATTCCTGAGGTAATCTATTGAGTCATGTGAATTCTTTTGGAGGATTGATCTTTCCTTTTATCAAGGCTCATCTTGTTTTTGATAAGGTAAGAAGGGTTTTGAAAGGCCCCAAAACCTTGTACAAATCGAAGAAAAGGAACGCATCCAAACACCAAAGTATCAAACATTTCCAAAGAAATAGAGTAGTAGAAATAGGTTTTGAATGGCACCTAAAACCCTCACAAAAAGTAGAGAAATAATGGAGGCACCATAGAACAATAGAAAATTGTCAACCAACACCTAGCCAGTAAATAACCAAGAGAAAAATAGGGAAAAATATGAGAGAGGCCACACCAAAAGAAAGAGCCTCATTGATCAAGGAGGTTTGAAGTTGTGTCTAACCAAAGAATTCATAAGTAGAGATTGATTTGAATGGTTCATTCCAAGATTCTTAGAAGAATCAATCCCATTCACAAGAACAAGAAAAAATTTATCCTTGAAGGGTCTCCCCCTTAGGATATCGATAGGATCTTCCACATCCAACTTCCTAGCCAAGGGGTTCACCAAGTCAATCTTTTCTGTGGAATTAATAGTAGAGGAACCCAAAGCCTTCCCAACAAGACAAGTCTTCAAGGGATTAAAGACCTGACAAGAGTGGAAAAAGTGACCAAATCTAAGACAATGAGAGCACACCAAAGAGGAAGAATCAAAGAGGATACTCTCCTCCCAAACACCCAACTTGGAACAAATTTTGACTTTATTTGGTAGAAGGTTTCCAAATTTAACACACATACAAAATCTTACATAAATGAAGCATTTCTTGTCTTTCGTGATCTTATCTATGGCTAAGAAAGAACCAAGACTATTACCAATACCAAAAAATATTTCTTCATCCCCAAATTCCAAAGGAAGTGTTGGGACTCTTACCCAAATAGGGGCCTATCCAAAGCTTTCCTTAGAAGCAACAAACCCAACATACCAAATTTTCAGAAGGAGGATAGATTTTCCTCAGAACCAAGGCCCCCCAAGTAAGGCATCCTTACTCTACTCAAGGAGATGGAAGGAGAAAAGGAAAAAACCTTTAGGCATTGTAGCCACCTGCAATAGACCAAAAGCCTTCCAATTAACTAGAGCTCAACTGTGAACAAAGACAATATTTGGACGAGGGCCAAAGAACCTCCCAATAAGAGCATTTCCCATAGCAACAATAGAATTTTCCACCATAGCATTAGGAATCCAAAGAAAGAGGTAGGAGACCCCATGTGTCTGTTGAACTCAACCTAGATAGGAGTAGCAAACATTCAACGACCCATCATAGGGTCATTCTCTAGGGGTAAGAATAGGAGCAGTAGTTGTAGGGTAAAATTGTGGACTACAAATGAGGTAAACTTTTATCTCTTATAATCATGTTGAACAGTTCCACAAATCCAATTGGAATGGCTTTCCCTCAGCTTATTCCTATGTGTCAATTTGGGGAACATAAATTGAAAAAAAGTATTGGGGATATTTACCTAAGGGTTGAAACTAGTAAATCAAGTGGGGATGAATGCATTTGGGAATTAAATCAAAACATACTTCTTATTCTAGGAATTAAATCAAGACACACCTTTAATCTACAACTTTAATAAAATCCTATTTTTAATTATTACCTCCTCATTCCAAATCGAAACACATACACTTTTGAATCCTCTTTTAAACCATTGAAATCAGTGTCTTAGATTTACACAATACTTTCAATCATTAACAACAATGATAGAAAGAATGTAATGCTATGAGTGTACTAAAAACATTCAAATGGCAAGAGTTGCAGTAACTTGGCGATAGAACCTATGGTGTCCTAGTGATAGGATCTAGTAAAGTTGTGCAGGTTATTTCAGTGTTCTAAAATATAATGAAAATTCACATATATACATTTTCCCTGCAATCTATACTCCTGCCACGCGTTATCTATCTTTTCCAAAGAGAGCTTGCTTCACACTTTAATAAATAAAACTACATTGATTGAAATCTATTCAATAACACGCATACACAATTACTAAACTTAATTAAATAAAAAATGTATGAAATCATTGAGCAAACATAAATTATACCTCACACATAATAATAATAAAATAAATCCAAACATTGGCTAAGGAGTGGGCCCTTTCTCCCAACCAGCCGAATGGAGGAGGACATTTACACAGTGCGTAGATTCAACACTTCAATACTCTTTTTCTTATATCAAATTCAAATTCAAGATTGTTTCCATACTAGAGAGAGAGCACATATATATGTTCAACTACAGAACAAAGTATTAAAAGTATATATGTCTACCATTTGGAAGTTTATGACTAGAAATAATAGATCGGTTTGGAAAATAGTGAAGTAGCCTACGGCCTACCATTTTCTAAATACTCCAAAACCGATCACACAACCTAATTACTAGACCATCGACCAAACAAAAACTAAAAGACAATAACTAAAAAGACCACGAGATCCTCCAAGAAATCTTCATTACTTGTTCCTTCAACCTCCAAAAACCCTTGTTCACAATACCCACCAAAATTAGTACTCATGATCCGTTAATTACCAATTTTTTGTATCCTTCAATCCATATTAATTAACTTTAATCCTTTACAACTATTATGACAATTTAATGGAAAAAGTGAAAAAAGGTAAGCTTAAAATGGACACAAAACTAGGTGAATTCAAACTAAAATTAATGATAAAAATTAACCCATCATTTCCCCCTAGCTAAAGACATTGCATGTCCTCATGCAAAAACTTACAAACTTAAGTTGAATTATCTGATAATCTTTGCACTAATACCATTATCTCTCTGCCCCACTGCTCCTTCAACTGCTGGATTATCTATTGATACTTGACTTTAGAGATGTAGTCAATTGAAATGCTTTGTTCCATTGCAACCTTTAGTTCATTGATTTTATTCTGGTGGTACTCTATAGTCATACATTCTTTAACAATCTTTTCTTCCCAAGAGGCCTTCAAACTGTCCATCATTTCCCAGTGTTCTTCTAGAGTTATATATCTTGCTATGGTTGGGTTATATCCCTGAGTCAATTGATCTAACTGATGTTTTAATTCCTTTATTTCTTCAGCCTGTTGTTGGTCCTTGTCATAAACTTGCTACAATTGTGGTTAAAGGAGTTTCATTTGGGATTCTAGCCAACTTACTTTGTCCTATAAGACCCTAATTTCTTCTACAAAAAATTCTTCAGTCAGGGAGATTTCATTGGACTTGTCCTCTATAAATTCTTTAGGTATGTCATGGCTAGGAGAAATATTTATTGTAGTTTTTGGATTTGGACCTTGTTCAACAAAACCACAATCATGGGGAGGAATATTAGCGTCCCGAGTCATCAAATTTTGTTTCACCTTTGGAGAATTACCTCCCTACTCTTGTAAAGGTGTCTCAGTAGAAATGTTCTCTTGATTACTCATGTCTCCCTCTTCATGTTGGTTGTGAGGACTAGTAGATATCTCCTCTTCTTGGTTATCTGACTCTTCTTGCTCTTTAGGGTTTTTATGCTTGGTTATGTCCTGCTTGGTTTTGTTTCTATTTTGTCATTGTTGTTCATGAAAATTCCTATCTCTCCCTTTCAAGAGGTTGGTAGCCACAATTTCAACATTAGGTTTTTGATTTATAATGTAGGAAATAGTAGCTAATTGTTGCAAACTAGAGGTGGATTCCTTGTACTTCCTTTTAAATTTGGTGTTATAAGGGGTCAACATAGGTGGAGTACTAGCACCAACAATATCTTTGACCTTCCTAGTATGAACCCCTAATTTAATCTTCTTATCACTACTACCCCGTATTAATTTTTCTGGTTGTAAACCCTCAAATTCCTCACAAAGACTTTCATTCCCACAACTCTTTGTATCTTGATTCAACTCCCCTAGGTTTTTATTGACAGGGTTTTGAGAATCATCATCTGGATTTTCAGAATTATCCCTTTTATCCTGGGCTCCATGAACCATAGGCTCAATTTCTTGAGCTGAAGAATTAGAGGGATTTTCTTCTTTTGAAAATACAACCCAACTAATCAAAGGAAAATACTGAGATAAACCCCTCATAAAAATCAACTTTATCAACCCATGGTGTGCTACATATTTATGATGTCCTTTCTGCACTTCTAGACTCATCCTTTTGATTGAATTTAAAAGATAATGTGGGAGATTAACCAAATCATTATGGCATAAATGATAGAGCAACCTGAAATGATGGGAAAACACATATGCATATCTTCCTTCTCCCATAATATACTGGGTTACAATCTTGGCTATGACGACCCAATGCTCAAGAAGTGAATATTGTAAGGTGCCTTGCTTAGGATTCATTTGCAACACTTCACCTTGTCTCAAGAACCGTTGAGAATGTGGTTGAAGCTCGATGACCCTATTCACAGCTGATGGAAAATATGCCTCTCCTGTCTCAGGTAACCCTGTTACCTTATCTATAACTTGTGGAGTAACTAGTAGAGAAATCCCCCTCACTTTCATGGAATTACTAGCACTTCTAAAGGCCATGGGAAACTCAAAGGCGATTACATCATTATACCCACATAACCATGTAAGCATTTTTAAAGACTTGATATACCAATGGGCCAGCTTTCACATGTTTCATATATGTTAGTTCCTGATGCTTATGGATACCACCCATGGAAACAAATATGAGCAGTAGGAAGTGAAATGAAACTTGAAACTTTTTTTAGCGAAAAATCAAACTGTTGTACTCATATGCTATGGACTTCACAGAAACAAACAATGCAATTATCATAACAAGGTAAGCTGTTTATGATAGGACGGTAATTATGACTTGGCATGCCCACTCCCCTAGCTAAGCATACATCATCCTCAGGGTTTCCATAATAGATGTAAAACTATAAAATAAAATTAATACGAAAAGAATGACATACAATGCCTCCAAAAATGTTACCATTTAGAGGACATCAACGACATTGTGAAAAATGGAAATAGATAGTTGAAGGTCTGAGGTGGCCCAATCAACAAGCAGACACTGAAGAAGATCCCATGGAGGCATGTGGAGTTGGCGGTACAAATGGATAAGGTATGAGATCAATATAACACATGTGTGCTGGAAGCGGATCTAAGGAAATCAACTTTGATGTGAAATGAAATAAATGAAAGGAAAGAATGGAGGAAAGATGGTTGTACGGTGAGAGGGAAAGGACAAGGTGAAATGACAGGTGCATAAAAAATGAAGTGACAGCTAGGGTGGCCAAAGTGACATATGCAAGCGAGCACCACATGAGAGGCCACAGTGGCAAAGGACTGGGCAGAAAAGGCAGGAGCGCTCGTGATATGAAAGTGGAGTGCTAACGTGATAGAGGAAATGAAGGAAACGATGGATAAAGAGAAATGGTGGTAGTGGAGCCCACAAATGAAGTAGTTAGAGTGAATAGAATGGAAAGGTACCAGCTTACCATTGAACAAAAGTGGTCGGATGGAAAAATAGGTGAAATGAGTAGCAAATGTCCATGTGGTAGAAAAAGGCACGAGAAAACAGTAGAGGTGAAATGGATATAGAGAACATAGAAAGGAATGTCGAAGGAGATGAGGGAAGGTTGAGAAATGAGGTGAAAATGAGTTGGTAGGTAGTCATTCATAGGGAGGAAAGTGGTAATGATATGAGGCCCAAAGAAGCAACATCCTGTCATGCAACAAGATATCAACCAGAGTATACTACCTCCTATCCCGATCCAGCAAAGTGCGTTCATGTTTTTTTCTTTCTTTTTCAATTTTTTTTCTCTTTCTTTTTTTTTTTTAAATTTTTCTTCACGATAATAGACATTCGGTATCTCAATTTTCATTCTATCATTGCCTAGAGGTACCAAAGATTGGTTTTCACCTCTAGGTTTATTGCAGTTTTTTTTCTTTTTTTTTAAATACATTTCAAAAAGTACCTAAAAGGTACGTGAAGAGGCCACAGAAACTTTGTCAAGCATATGGAGTTCCTTTGGAAGACTCAAAACAAAATCCTCCCTAGAAATAGGCTTCTTGTACAACTTCAAATGGTTTTCATTGATGACTAAGGCCATACAGTTGGAATCCATGGTGTGAAGCTTAACTGCACCATTGTTGTAGACCATCTCAATCTCGTATGACCTAAGCTACCGAGTGTGGAACTTACCCTTGAAATCCTAAAAACAAGATTCATACAAGAGTGCCCAATTACCGGGTTGAAATGACCATTGGCGAATGAAATGGTCATGCTAGAGAGCACGTTGTTTCTGGAAAATCTTTGCATGGAAGAGTGCTTGTTGACAAAGTTCATCCAGTGAATGAAGTTGTGATATTCGTTCTTTTTGTGCATCGATTAGGCTCATACTCGATTGGAGTGTGGTACGAAGAGTCTTTTACCATAGACAAGTTCGTAAGGTGTCAAACCAGTAGTGGTTTTCCACGTTGTGTGGTAGGCCCACATTGCTTTAGAAAGCTGTGCGACCTAGTCTTGTTTATGGAGGGAAACTATCTTGGTACGAATGTTCTCAATTGATTTGTTGGTAACTTCAACCTATCCATTGGCCCGAGGATGATAAGGTGAAGATTTGTAATGTTTGATCTCATACTCACAAACCAAAGTAGAAATGAGTTCAGATGTAAACTACGACCCTTGATCTGTGACTATCTCTCATGGAACACCGAACTTGGTAAAAATATCATAATAGAGGGAGTCTTCTACCTTGGTGTCCCTTGCATGCTTCAAGGTAACAACTTCAACCCACTTGGTTACATAGTCTATGCACACAAGGATGCATTCCTTGTTCTGAGATGGTGGGTTGATTGGTCCAACAAATTCAAGCCCCTATTTTTCAAAGGGATCAATGGATAGCTGAGGATGCAGAGGAATTTCATCTGAGCACATGGGGTGGCCCATACGTTGACATTTATCATAGTGATGAACATAACACTTACAATCCTTATGGATTATAGGCCAACAGTAGCCTGCAGTTAAAATATTTTGGCAGTCCATTGAGCAACAAAATGTCCTCCGCAAGGTTCTATGTTGCATGCACAAAGTATATTAAAGACATCATCTTTGGGTACACATCGACACATGAAGTTGTCAATGCCGGTTCAGAAGAGCAACCCATTGATCATGTGTACTGACCACTGAGTCCAACCAATTTTCTATGTTCCCTCAAAGAGAAATGAGGTGGAAACTTGCAAGTAACCAAGTAATTTGCAATGTCAGTGAACCACGTACTTTTTGCTAATATAGCAAAGAGATACTCATCTAGGAAGGTATCATCAACTTGCATTGGTTCATCTTCCTATTGTTGTAACCTGGACAAAAATTTTGCAACCATATTCTCCTGAACAGGCTTTCCAAGTATAGTAATGTCAAATTATTGAAGCAAAAGTAACCATCTAATAAACCTACCAGTCATAACAGGTTTATTCATTAACAATCAAATTGCACAATGATCAGTATGAACAAACACTTTATATCTGGTAATATAATGATGAAATTTATTGATTGTATAAACAACTAGAAAATCCTTTTTAGTTACCATATAGTTTACCTCAGCTCCCATGAAATTCTTGCTGATGTAGTAGATGGAATAGAAAAGATTATCTTCTTTCTATTTGAGCATAGCTCCCATAGAATAGTCTAAGGCATCAATATGAATATGAAAAGGTTGTTCCCAATTTGGACCTCTAAGTACTGGTGTGGTTACAAGCTTGGTCTTAATGGTTTCAAAGGATTCTTGACATTCTAGTGTCCTAGAGAAAATGACATCTTTTTCTAACAAAGCAAACAAGGGGGAGGCAATCTTACTAAAATTTTGGATAAACCTCCTATAATACCCTGCATGGCCTAGAAAGCTACGCACATACTTTTGGCTAGTGGGTGTAGGCAAGTCTTGAATGATCTATATCTTTTTGGGATCAATTTGAATACCCTTGGAAGAAATATAATGACCAAGTACTATCCCCTTTATCATAAGCATATAGCACTTTCATGGTTTAATGATAAATTAATGTCTATACAATGTTTAAGTACCTTTCTAAATTTGTTTTAGCCTCTTCATAAGTATTACCATGGACAGTAAAATCATCCATATACACATCAACACAATTGTTTACAAGATCTACAAAAATACTCAAAGCTGCCCTTTGAAAAGAGGCAAGGGCATTACATAAACCAAACGACAAAACATTATAGGAAAAGGTGCCCCCTAGCACAAGTGAAGGTAGTCTTGTTCCGGTCTTCAATTTCTATGTGAATCTAGTTGTATCCACTAAACCCATCCAAAAAAGAAAAGAACTTTTTACCTGCAAGAGTGTCCAACACTTGATCAATAAACAGTAATGGAAAGTGATCCTTTTTAGTAGCTTTATTAAGTGCTCTATAATCAACATAAATTCTCCACTTACCATTTTTCTTAGGAACCACAACTAGAGGAGAGACCCACTGAATATTTGAAATAGGATATATAAATCCAACATTTAACAATTTCTATAACTCCTCTTTAACTATTTAACGCAGGACGTCACTATGGTTGCGTAACTGGACAACTACCTTCTTCAATGTAAATATGGTGTGTGCAGGTGTTAGGATGAATGCCACACATGTCTTGGTATTCCCAAGCAAATGCATCTTTATGAGTTCTAAGTATGGCAATGAGATCTTGGATTTTTACAGTGGTTAAATGTGGATTAATGTTAATGTGCGACCAGGTAAAATTTCCATGGCCTTTGATTGTGTAGGTGAATTAATGGCTAGCACTTGTGAAGTGGATGGTGTATTGCTAGAACTTTTAGAAAATAAAAATGGACTATACAGACAATTATGAGGTAGCAACTAACACAATGTAACAAATTGTTGAACAAATTGTGAGCTACCTACCAGTGGAAAATTTTCAAAAGGACAAGGAGTATTTATACTTGAATGAAGAACCATGCTTTCAAAGATTTCATTAGATGCATATCTATTCTAAATCTAAAATTAACAACAATATTATCTTTAGGAGGTTCTTCAATGTCTAATGCTTGATCAATTATCAAGATTGGTAATGACTCATCCAAGTCACTATCAACCCATACTGGATCCTCTGTCTCCAACAAGGGTTGTGTTGGTGGGTATAACGTCAACTTTTTTGTGTGCTCTTCATTAGAAATGACCATGTTTCTCGACAAATAATTAATAAATGCATCTGCAGCTACTAACCAAGGTCATCCCAAAATCAAGGGGTATCCCTCCAGCTTAATCTTTGGCCGCATAACCATAAAGTCAGCAGGGTATTCCCATGAATCAATAGAAAGGAATACATCTTCAATCATACCCTCCTATTTGACCAAAGATTGGTCTTCCATTTGGAGAACTATGGGAGTAGGTCTAAGTCCCTTAAGTGACAATATTTCCTTTGTTTCATTTGTCATAGCATTAATTGCAACACCCAAATCAACAAATGTGTTAGGAATAATAACTTTACCAATAGACACCTTGATAACAGGACTCCCTAGATCTGAGTACTTAGGAATGGTTATGTTCCCAAGCATGAGGTTTGCTAGTTGTCCAATGACTTGGACGGTCTTTGAATCTTGCTTCTTCTTCTTCTTCTTTCGAGTACATAAATCCTAAACTATTTTTGTATACACGGGGATATCCTTGATGGTCTGCAACAAAGGGATCTTAACGTTAACATTTCATAATTCATTTACAAAATCAAATTCAAATTGGGAGACTTCCTTTTGTATTGGTTTTGAATGAAATTGGTCGAGGAAGGGAGGTTCCTTTACTGGATCCTCTTCAGGTTCTTCATTAATTTCGATGATGGTGGGCCCCTAAAGAGTGTTTCCTAACCTTAATTGAACTCCATCTATTTGAAAGTATTAACAAGATAAGTAGAGTAACATGTCGCCTCATTATTATACACATGTTTTGTTGCCTTATTATTGGGATTTGGATTTGGTTGAGCTGGAATTGGTGTGGGCTTTGGTGGTTGTGTTGGATTGGCTAGTTGAGTGGACGATGATGGTATGGGTGGAAGAAATTTTTGTGGCTACTAATATGGGTTAATCATGGGAGGAGGTGAAAATTGTGATTATGGTGGATATGGCTGTTGGTATGGTGAAGGTTGTGGCGCTTGTGGCCTCCATGCTTGCTGCCACAACTATGAAGGAAATTGGTATTGTTGCATCGATTGATGGTATTGTGGAGGTTGTTGCCAACCTACGTACCACCCAGGTTGATTTGAAAAAGAATTGGGTTGGCTAGGTCCAGGAATAAAATAATAATTTGTCATCCTAGGGTGCATTACTCAAGGTGGAAAAGGTTGCCTTGGGGCCATGTAGTAGACAGGTTCCTCAGAATATTCAATATCAAGAACACCTATGGGAAGAGGTCTCAATATATAAATTTTGTTGGCTTCCTCTAAGGATGAAATATTTGTCCTATTATAAGGGCAATCCTCACTACTATGTCTCCTATAGTAGATCAGACAAAATACAACCAAGGCCTTTTTTCAGCTTCCTCTTTCTTTTTACAAGTATACAAAGTATCTATTTGTTTACCCATATGATTTAATAAATCAATTTTAAGATCTTTGAGTAAATTACCTCTTTCACACTTTGTTATACCTGTGGCATTTCCTGAAGAAACATACTTGAATAACTCCTCCCCGAACGTTGAGACCTTGAGTAATTCCTGCAAATGTCACAAATATCATCAAAAGTCAATTTAGAGACGTCACCCTTACCTATTAAATTTAATGCATCCATATTATAATCTCTTATTCCCCTAAGAAACAACATTTTGATAGTATCAGGAGTTAGCCTTGGTTTTCATGATCATTGTATACTGAACATGAAGTGTTTGAGGTAATCTTCCATAGATTCATTTTCTTTCTATGTCATACAAAAAATCTCATCACAAATCTATTTCATTTTACAATACTCGTGGTATTTTGTCAAAAATACTTCCTTCATGTCATCCAATGTTCTGATGTTTTTGAGGTTCATGAACTAGCGTTAGGCTGCATCCTTCAATGTGGTTGGGAATAATTTGAGCTTCTATGCATTGCTCTGATAGTCATAACTATGACACAACACATCAATCTCGAATAAGAACATATCAGGATCCTCAACAGAAAGACCACAAAAAGCTGGCAAAGCGGAATGGGGAATATTTTTCATAGGGGCATCCTCTTCAGGGTGTGTAATTGGAAACTCAAAAGAGATTGGGTTGTTGTGGGTTAATGCTCTCACATTTTTATCATTGTTGTTTTTGTTGTTGAGATCAACCATGACATGAGATGCCCAAGGGGTGAAGAAAGTTTCAAATGGATTTGGTTTCCTAAAGATAGATCGACTCTAGACTCGTAAGATTCTTGAAATAGATTTGCGACCCTTTTTTGTAATTCTTCAAAAGACTCTGGATGGATACTAGAAGGGGTATCAACAATGGTAGACTCAATAACACACTTTTCAATATCAGGTTCGGTTAACTCTTTCTCAGGTGATGGGTGTACAAATAATGGTTGTAATTTGTTTTTCAATTTTTCTCATAGTGAGCCACTTCCCTCAATGGATGGTTTTGATTTTTTTTTTCAATTTTTTTAGATTATGAATTATTTCCCTTTTCCTTTTTAACAAATCTCCCATACTACCTCTACTACGATTCATGCACCTATATGACTTATAACAACACAAATAAGGAGTATTAACCTTGACAAGATCGACAATTATGTAGGCTTTCTTCTTGACATACTGGTCCTAACTCAACTTACTATGATTTCAAGCCTTTAATACCTTTCCCCAACAACGACACCAAAAATGTAGGAAAAACTGTGGACTACAAATGAGGTAAAATTTTATCTCTTATAATCTTGTTGAACAATTCCATGAATCCAATTGGAATGACTTTCCCTTAGTTTATTCCTATGTGTCAATCTGGGGAACGTAAATTGATGAAAGGTATTGGGGTTGTTTACCTAGGGGCTGAAACTAGTAAATCAAGTGTGGATGAATGCATTTGGGAATTAAATCAAAACACACTTCTTAATCAAGGAATTAAATCAAGACACACCTTTAATTTGCAACTTTAATAAAATCCTATTTTTAATTATTACCTCCTTATTCCAAATCAACACACATACACTTTTGAATCCTCATTTAAACCATTGAAATCAGCGTCTTAGATTTACACAATACTTTCAAACATTAACAATAATGATATAAAGAATGTAATGCTATGGGTGTACTAAAACAATTCGAGCAATAGGAGCTACAGTAACCGGGCGACAGGACCTGTGGTGTCCTGGCGACAAGATCTAGTAAAGTCGTGTAGGTTATTTCAGTTTTCTAAAACAAAATGAAAATTCACATGTACGCGTTGTCCCTACAATCTATAATCCTACCACACATTATCAATCTTTTTATTTTCCAAAGAGAGCTTGCTTCACACTTTAATAAATAAAAGCAAACTGATTGAAATCTATTCAATAACACACATACATAATTACTAAACTTAATTAAATCACAAATGTATGAAATTACTGAGAAAACATAAATTATACCTCACACATAATAATAGAAAAAGAAATCCAAATGTTGGCTAAGGAGCAAACCCTTTCTCCCAACCAGTTGGATGGAGGAAGACATTTACATAGTACGTAGATTCAACACTTCAATACTCTTTTTCTTATATTAAATTCAACTTCAAGATTGTTTCCTTGCTAGAGAGAGCACATATATATGTTCTACTATAGAACAAAGTATTAAAAGTAGATATGTCTGCCATTTGGAAGTTTATGACCAAAAATAATAGATCGGTTTGGAAAATAATGAAGTGGCCTACAACCTACTATTTTCTAAATACTCCAAAACCGATTACACAACCAAATCAGCAAACCATTGACCAAACAAAAACTAAAAGACAATAACTAAAAAGAACATGAGATCCTCTAGGCAATCTTCATTACTTGTTCCTTCAACCTCCAAAAACCCTTGTTCACAATACCCATCGAAATTAGTACTCATGATCGGTTAATTACCAAATGTTTTGTATCCTTCAATCCATATTAATTAACTTTAATCCTTTACAACTATTATGGAAATTTAAGGGGAAAAGGGCAGAAAGGTAAGCTTAAAATGGACACAAAACTAGGCAAAATCAAGCTAAAATTGATGACAAAATTTAACCCATTAATAGCCAAAGGAGAAACAAACTCAAAAAAGAAAGTTGGAAGAGGGGCAACAACTAGAGTAGAAGCAACAACTTCTTAAACCAACACATGAGAACTATACACCTCTAGAGAAGGAGCCTTCATAGCCATTGAGGTGTTGGAAACCACATTAGGACAACCAACTTCCATCCCTCTAGGGGTAAGAAAAAGAACAACAACCATATGAACAACAAACTCTAAAATGACAGACGACAAAGGGGCAACAACCAGAGAAGAATCGACCAATGATGAAGATATGCACTCTTCCAGAGTAGGAGATATGGGAGAGGAAATGACATGATCCAAGCTATCCTTTGTGTAAGGCAGGGCCCCCTTAGAAGGAAAGAGAAAAAATTTCCTTAAACTTAGAAACTTCACACCATTTGTGGCCTTAGCCACCGATAAGTCAAAAAGCTTATTTTCCTTCTAACAAGCCTCTAGAAAGAGATCCATGAGGAACTCCTCCTCATCTGGGGAATCCCCATCATAAGAAACTGTAGGAGGGGAAATAGGGTCTTCCAACTCCCACCAAGCATTTGTCTCATCACAAACCAGATCAGAAGCATAGGCAAACTCATCACTCATAGCCTCAGAAAGAGGAGCAACCCCCACAAGAGAAAAAGTCCCCTCACCTTCTCCATCTTCTCCTTTATCTTCATCTAAGGAGAAAACAAAAGAAGATAAGTTTTTCTACTGTTGATGTGCACCACCATGTGTGCCCTTCTTTGCTCCACCCAGTCTGTTCACCAATAGAAAAATCCTTCCACAATCACTTGAAGCACCTTCCACATTCTCCGGAACTCCATTCCCATTGTCTTCACCATCCTCCTATGCCTCAATAGATTAAAAAATACCTCCGCTCCCTTTCTCGCTCGTTGATATCATGTTATCTTGTGGTATGTTTGTTATTATTTTGCATTATGCATTCTGAATACTTATTTTGTATATGTTTCTCTCATAAGGATTATGTGGAAATTATATATTTTATTACAATTTCCTTTTAGAACTTTCAATTTATTTTTCTCCTCTTCAGTACTAATTATTGGTCCTTCCACAATAGTTATACCTATCTTTTAATCCAAAATCCTTGATATCTTCATCTAAGAATCACTGCCATTTTCTTTTCTATTTTTCTCTCCAAGAAACCTTTTGATCTATCCATAATGAATTTTTTCATCAATTCTTCTAAAATACTCTATATGATAGTTTAATTGACTAGTGAAAAGGCTTGTATATTCCTTATTGATTGAAATAAATGAAGAGATACAATCTCTTCACTTGAATCAATTAAATCATATGGTACCTACTTTAAAGTTACAATTCTCATCTATTCTAATGCTATATGACTATGCTTTCTTCTATGAGCTTCATATTGATTAATGCAGATGACCCAAAATGCTCAATGTCAGGTACATGGACATATTTGAATCCTAACTTCTCAACTATTATATCTTTATAATCAAATCACCTACTTTTGTGATGGAATTTAAGGTTGAAATTAAAATTTCAAAAATGTCAATGCCCATATTAAGCATCAATTGCATTAGCACACTTATATAACCCAATTTGTATTGGAAACTTGGCTCCTAACTTATACTTTTTTTTTGTAATATCCACACAAGCAATTGATAGTTACTTATAATATTCAATCAAAATAACCAAATCACTCAGATATCAAGGAAACTTGTATGAAGAGAATTCAAAATTACACGCCTTAATATAAGTAAAGGTAAGAACTTTTTGGGATAAACTAATCAATCCACTCCTTATTAACCATATTGGCATCTTCTAAAATATAGACATGACATTCATTATCCAAATCTCAGACTATTTGTATCAAGAAAATGTCATTTACCCTTTTGCAGTGTTTCATACTCTCTTGGTATTCCAACTATGAATATTCATAAAAAATATGACCTTTTACATAAAAATTTTCTAACCCATTGAATGTTTGAGCTTGAACTAATGAATATACCAAATATGACACCATGAGGAAAGGTTTAGTCTTAGAAAAAATCATTAATCAAGCATGAATGCAATCGCTAATGAGATGTCCCCAATCAATAAGTTTCTTCGCTTTATAGATGAGGCTAACAAGATATATCATACAATTTTTAAAAGTTTTTCATTTAACTTGCCATGTCACCTTGTTCAACATCATGATTATCAAACCAAGTTCTTTTTTGAAATCATGTTAGTATAAGACCTTAGGTAATCATAAATGCCTTTTGGATTCATTCAAACGTATCTATATAAGCTCATTTTGACATTATTGCCAGTTATTATTATATTTTTTTTTTGCATTCTTGCAAATTAATTAATTGAGTTTCCTTGAAGGTTTTGATCCCAACATCAAATCATAAGTGTTTAGAACTAAGAAGCATAGTACATAGTTATCCTCAAAGGGTTGTGATCCCAACACAAATCAAATGTGTTCACATGTAAGTTGCATAATACAAGATTATTTGATAACATGATCAACCATGTCCTTGATTCATAGTCTTGAACACATACTCTTACCAATTCTAAGGTACGAATGATGACAAAAAAGGTGGCTTAAATTAAACCACTTTCCATCAATTTTGTAGCCAAATAACTTCATTATTTTATTCTTAATCTCATCTTCAAATCCAATATATCAATGTCCATGAAGAGAATCTACAACTTCATGTAAAGCATTTGGCAACTTTATCTTGGGCTTCAACATGTCTTATGTAATTCCATTGTTGAAAAATACTTCTCTTTCTTGTATGGGTTTTTGAAAGATATAAAACTAAAAAGGCAGCTTACTAAAAAAGATTCAAAGAATTAGATGCATCATCATTAACAAATGAAGAAAATATGAAACATATAAGAATGTCGATATCAAAAATCCTTCACTAACAATTGTAACTTTTAAAAATCCTTTCCAATGGTGCTCCAAATCACTCTTAAAACCTACACAAAAAAAGAAGACTATATTCTACCAATAAACAATAGAATTAAATTTGATTTGTGATTTTTTGAATACATGATGACTATCTTCACATATAAAGATCCCTAACTTTCACTTCTCCTTCTCATCTAATAGATCCAACTTTCACACTTCTTATTATTAGTACTTGCCGTTAGGCAGAGTTATTGCTATCATTTCTTCAACTCATTTTGTTAATTAGTTATT
This sequence comes from Sequoia sempervirens, assembly GCA_007258455.2. Classification (NCBI taxonomy): domain Eukaryota; kingdom Viridiplantae; phylum Streptophyta; class Pinopsida; order Cupressales; family Cupressaceae; genus Sequoia; species Sequoia sempervirens. Next base: position 513,562,881 of record VDFB02000003.1, read on the forward strand.
AATAATATTGTTTTGAACCAATTAAAAACTAGAATTTGATGTTCTTCAAATATAATTTAATATTTTTAAAGTGAACATGTTAAATACTTAACTTTTAAAATTATAAAAATTATTTATCTTGAACATAATTGGCTAAGAAGTTTGGGGTGTTATGAGCAAATTTGTAGGAAAGCAATGTAAACCATTTTTTTAAATCAATAAATGGTACTTATTTTTACAAATTTTTTTAAGAATGATTTTTTTAATGTATGCAATTGTTATTTTTTTATTAAAGAAAATCTCACAAAAATCAATTAGCTGTTTTATAGAGATTTGGATTTACACTATTAAAATAATAAAATAAAACTTAAATTAAAGCACATCCATAAATTAGTATATAAAGATAATATAGGGATTTGATTTTACACAATTAAAATACAAATTGAAATTAAATCTTAAACTATTTGATATTGCCACTTTTTTATTTTCCAAATTTTATTAATTTCAAAACATAGATAAATACAAATAAGAATTAAATTAAATTAAATTAACTAAAATTATTATAATTATTAATTAAATTATAATTCTAATCCTATTATTATTAATTATCATAATCGTAAAAGCATTATAATTAGGATTAAGATTAGAATTAAGAATAATGTAAAAATTATAGTTAGAACTATTCAAAAATTAAAATAAATTAAAAATAAAATATTACTAACAAAAATCACTCATCTAATATCTTTATTTCAAATCTTATTTCCAATTTTTTTTGTAATGTTATTCTACAATTTTTTATTATTAGGATTAAGGTTACAACCATAGTTATGGATAGTGTTACCACCATTGTTAGGGTTAGAGATAGGTCTAGGATTAGGATAATAGTTTAGAATTTATCATTAGGGTTAGGGCTAGGGTTAGGGGTAGAGTTAAGGTTAGGGTTAGGTCATGCAAAGAACTAATTAACAATACTAAAAAGTATAATTAACAAAATTTACATTTATTTTTATTCACATTAATAAAATATTTATTTTTTCAAATCTAAAAAACAATTTACAATACTATAAAGACAAGTACTAGCTACTACGTGACACTTATTTTTATTGAAAATATAAATAGATGTCAAAATTTTACATAATAAAAAAAATATTAGTGAAAAATGACACCCATATTATAATGACTGAATTTAAAAAGGGGTCCTGATTCATTAAAGGAGATGACAAAGGTGCCGCAATCCTTCGTCTTTTTTGGAGGTTTTATTGACATGATTTTATACTTGAAATGTCCACCAAAAATCTCCTAGCATTTGCTAAAAAGGAGACGACAAAACCTTTTTAAAAGCGTGCAAAAATCCTGTCTTTTCTTCTTACTTTAATCGGACGTGATTCACTTAATAGGCTAGCGATTAAGATTTGGCACGATTTATCAATGCCTATATCACGTAAATTGTGTATTATATTTAATCTTGTAAATAACTCTGCCATTGGAGGTGAATCACTTAAGTTATCTTCAGTTATAACACCGTTTGATCATGAGTTTATTTGTACGATCCATTTTTAAGACTTCAATTTTGGTGCGATTCACTTGATAGACCAACATTCATTATGAGCCTTCTTTTGTTTTGAAACTTAGAGTTTCTTCTTATCATCATAATATGTCGAAAAAGTCTTCTGGAGTTCTTTTAGTCATCATAATATGTCGAAAAAGTCTTCTAGAGTTCTTTTAGTCATTTCTCAATCTATCTTTTCTTTGTATCCAAGTTTTAGTCACTTTCTATTAGGAAATTATTAGAATAATGCAACCATGAACAATTTGCAAAGTCAATTTGAAATACTAGATCACGACTTGACATGTTTACAACTTGTCTAGACAACATTACTACTGATTTTATAACTTACACACAAATAATGATAAAGTGGCGAGAAAAATGGAGATAAAGTTATAGAAACTTTAAGTTTTGAATAGGTACATCAATTGACTTTGTCTAGGGACCATGGTGTATACTTGCAACATTGGAGAACTATAAAATCTATAGCTTTATAGGTAGAGTAGTGCTTATCAATTAGGCAATAGAGTCAAACAATTCCTAAATCACCTAACGATTCTTAATAACCTAAAGATTATTAATCACCTAAAAATGAGACTCTTGAATCACCTAACAAAACATAATGTTTACAATATGTAAAGGGAAACACAATACTACTTTGCAAATACATTACAAATTGGGAAACACAATACAAAACACATCTAAGGGGAAACCCCTTCAATCCCTAAGGAATGAAGTGCTTCATATATTGCTCACTATAGGGCAATGGAAAGTGTGTATCTTCCAAGTCTAAGAGAATAAGTGTTATTCTATAGAAATGGTTAATCTTGAAAGGCCCTAGCCATAAGGAATTAAATTTGTCAAACACTCTCTAGGTTCATGTCTTTCATCCTAAAGTAGAACAAGATCATTGATATTCAAATCTTTCTCATGAGCTTTCCTACCAAAGATCTACTTTACTCACTCTTGATGATTAGCAATCCTATCAACCACTTTTGTGTTGTCTTCTTCAAACTTTGTCAAGTACAATATATCCTCATTCAATATGATCTTTGAACTCATTATCTTCAATTATAGTGGCTAATTATAATTTTGATATCTTAAGTAATTGACAACAATATTTTTTACCATGCATGATAATAAATGGTGAAGTACATATGGCCCTCTCGGAGTAATCCTATTTTCCCACAAAGTACCATACAAGTTTTTATGCCAAGTGCACAGATTAGTGTTAACCAAATTTCAAATAATCATTACAATATTCTTATTAGAGGACTTAGCATGTCCACCACCCTAAGGGTAATAATCTGATGGGTGAGAAAGTGTAATTTCATATTCAAAGTAAAAATCTAAAATCTCTTCAAAATAAAATCTTGATACAAGCACAATCTTATGTGGTACTTAAAAGCATGAGGGAATATTCTCTTTTAGGAAATCATATACTACCTTTCAAGTAGTTCACATTATCAATATGGCCTCAACAAACTTTGTAAAATATTTTGGGGTAGTAAGAATATATACATGCCCATTACTATAATTTGGATTAAGGGGCCTGATGAAATCTAATCCCCATTACTCAAAATGGGCCTCAATAATAATTAGTTTGATTGGAATGACCACCAACTTAAGCTTTCCAACAAATTGTTGACAAACTTGACACTTTTTCACTCACTCATATGCATCACAAAACATGTTTAGCCAATAATATTATGCTCTCAACATATTGAAGGTTGCAATTCTTCATGAAAAATGGCCACCATAGACTTTATCATGAAATCCTTTTAATAACTTATATTGTTGTTCTTACTTGTGCATCTCAAGAATGTACCATCAATGCTTTGTTAGTACAACATCTCTTTCCATAGTAAAAATTTGAGTGCTTTCAATTTCAATGCCCTCATTTGTTTCTTATCCATATAGCTTGTATTATCTCCATATGTGAAGAAATAGGTTGTGTTGGCATGCCATTCATTTGTAGAACCAATGGAAATATCAATGGATGCTCATTATTTATCATATCAATAACCTCTATGTTATCTCTATCTCCATCTGCAGCTATAAGATGACATAATCCTCACTTGTTGATCAACATTGTAGGCCTAATTGCAAGGTTAGATTCTTGAACCTTTGCAATTTAGTTACCTTGCTTGGAACCAATTTTTTATTGAGTAAGAATGGTTTTCACCAATTAATATGGTACATATACTATAATTCAAGAATTCAAAATATAAAACCCAAAACTCTCAATTGCTCTTACCATGGCATATGCATGTTTTTATAACTTTGGATAGTGCATCTCATGAGTTTTAAAACAAGTAATCATAAAGCAATCACAAAAGTATATATTCTTGTAGTTCCTAGGGCAGGTGTAGAAAGATGGGGGGCCAAAAAGTGGCCAATTCACTTTTTCATCCCGAAATAGTGAAAATGCGCTCGCGTTATGGCTTGGTAATTACCGAGCCTAGGCTTGGTCATTACCGAGCCAAGAATGCAAGCGCGTTATTGTTTGAATTTCAAAAACCATGAATTTTTGAATTCAAAAAATGCACTTTTTTTAAATCAAAATAGCATCACCATAACACGAACGCGTTATAACGTGCTTGCGTTTTGGTGTATGTTGAATTTTTTTCTTCTCTTTTTTTTCTCTTTCTTCTTGTTATCTTTCAGGGAAACTATATACATGAAATAAACATTTAAGTATAAGTTGACATTTACATATGGACGTTTACTTTCTTATACTTTAAGTTATATTTCATGTATATAGTTTCAGGATGTTTGAGAGTGGTTTCAGATCTCTAAGAGTTATAATGCAAATTCTAGTTTTTGGAAGATCTCACAAATTTCATACTTAGTCAAATTTCAGTAATCAGGAGGTCAAATTTCAGTAATCAACAAGTTGTATCATATTTCTCTCTCTAGCTCACTCATTTTTTATCCCTTATGCTCTAGACCTCTCTCTCACACTCTCCTTTCCTCTATACTTCTATCTATCTAACCTCTCTCTCTCCCTCCATCCCTCCCTCCTTCCCTCTCTAAAATTCTCTCTCCCTACTCTCTCTCTTCTTCCTCCCACCCACCTTCCCTCTCTCTTCCCTCTATCCCCCCTCTCTCTCTCTCTCTCTCTCTCTCTCTCTCTCTCTCTCTCTCTCCCTTCATCCCAACCACCTTTCCTATCTACTTCTCCCTATCTAAGTTATCCCTCTCTGCCTATCTCTCACCCTCCCTCCTCTCTCTCTCTCTCTCAATCTCTCCACCTTCCTCCTTCCCCACCTCTCTCTCATTCTCTTTATTGAACTTCTCTCTCCCTCTCTCCTCTCCTCTCTAGTTCTCTCTATCTCTCTCCCTCCCTCCTCTCTCTATATCTCACCTCTCTCTCCCTCACTACCTCTCCCTCTCTCTCTACTTCTCCCTCCCTCCCCCCCTCTCTATCTCTCCTTCCCTATATACTTATCTCTACCTCTCCCTCCCTCATTCCATCTCTCTCTCATTCCCTCTCTCCCTCTCTCTCAATGTCCCAACCTTCCTCCTTCCCTTTCTGTTTCTCTCTCTCTCTCTCATAGTCTCTCCCTCTCCCATCTCTCTCTCTACTTCTCCTTCTCTATCTCTCATTCCCTATATAATTCTCTATCTCTCCCTCTCCCTCCCTCCTCTCTCTCCCCCCTCTCTCAATCTCCCCACCTTCCTCCTCTCCCTCTCCTTCCCTATATACTTCTCTTTACCTCACCACTATCTCTCACTCCCTCCCTCATTCCCTATTCTCTCTCTCTCTCTATATATATATATATCACCTCTCTCTCGATCCCACCTCTCTCTTCCCTCCTCTCACCTACCTTCCCTCTCTACTTCTCTCTATCTAACCTATCCCTCTCTACCTCACTCTATCTCCCTCTCTCCTCTCTCTATATCGCCTTTCTCTCCCTCCTTGTCTCTCCCTCTCTCTCTATATATCTCTATACTTCTCCCTCCCTCCTCCCCATCTATATCTCTCCTTTTCTATATATACTTATCTCTATCTCTTTCTCTCAATCTCTCAATCTCTCAATCTCCCTCCATCCTTCTCTCTCTCCCTCTCTCTCAATCTCCTAATCATCCTCCTCTCTCTCTCATTTCCTCTCTACTCTTTGTCTCTCCTTCCCTATATACTTCTCTCTATCTCCCTCTCTCCCTCTCTACCTCTCCCTCCCTCCTTCCCTCTCTCTCCCTCCCATATTTCTCTTTCCCACTCTCTCCTTCCCTCTTTAATCTCTATCGCACACCCTCTCTCTCTCTCTCTCCCCCCTCCCTCCCTCCCTCCCTCCCTCATCTCTCTATATCACCTCTCTCTCTCTCTCTCTCTCCCTCACTCCCTCTCTAATATTCTCTATCTCCCCCTTTCTCCCACCCACCTTCCCTCTCTACTTCTCTCTATCTAACCTATCTCTCTCTACCTCTCTCTCAATCTCTCTACCTTCCTCCTTCACTCTCTACTTCTCTCTCTATCACCTCTTTCTACTTCTCCCTCTCTCTCCCTCTCACCCCCTCTCTCAATCTCCCAAACCCTATACCGAATATCATAAATCCTAATCCCTATACCCTAAACCCTACACCCTCAACCTTATAAACTAAACCTTGAACATTATCCCTCAACAATAAACTTAAACCCTAAGCCCTACATTCAATGTTGTACCCTAAACTCTCAATCCTAAACCCAATACCCTCAACCCTCAATCATATCTCTCCTTCCTTATATACTTCTCTCTATCTCTCCCTCTCTCCATCTCTACCTCTCTCTTCCTCCTTCCCTCTCTCTCCCTCTCTCTCAATATCCCAACCTTCCTCCTCTCTTTGTTTCTATCTTTCTCTCCATATCTACCTATTTCTCCCTCATTCCCTCTCTCTCTCCCTCTCTCTTCCTCTCTCCCTCTCTCTCCATCTCTCTCGATCTCCCAACCTTACTCATTCCCTCTCTCTCTCTCTCTCTCTCTCTCTCTCTCTCTCTCTCTCTCCCCCCCTTCCCTATCTTTCTCTCACTCCCTCCTCTACTCTCTATCTCACCAGTATCTATTCCTTTCTCTATTTAGGATTTAGGCTTTATGGTTTATGGCTTAGGCTTTAGGTCCAACCCCCTCTCTTCCACTCCCTCTGTCTCCCCCTCTCTCTCAGGTCTATCCCTCATTCTACCCCTCCCACCCCCCTCTCTCTTAGATATATCTCTCACTCCCTTTATCTCTCTCTCTCATGTATATCTCTCACTCTCTCTCTCTCTCTCAGGTCTCTCCCCCCATCCTAACTAGAGAAATCTCTCTCACTCTCTCTCTCTCAGGTCTCTCCCCCCATCCTAACTAGAGAAATCTCTCTCACTCTCTCTCCTTCCCTCTTTAATCTCTAACAAGCACAATTCTCTCTCTCTCTCTCTCTCTCTCTCTAATATCTCCCTCTTTCTTCCACCCACCTTCTCACTCTACTTCTCTCTATCTAACCTATCCCTCTCTACCTCTCTCTCCCCCTCCCTCCTCTCTCTCAATCTCTCCACCTTCCTCCACTATCTACTTCTCTCTCTATCACCTCTCTCTCCTTTCCTCTCTACTTCTCCCTCTCTCTCCCTCTCACCCTCTCTCTCAATCTCCCAAACCCTGTACCGAATATCATAAATCCTAATCCCTATAAACTAAAACCTGCACCCTCAACCTTATAAACTAAACCTTGAACATTATCCCTCAACCATAAACTTAAATCCTAAGCCCTAAATTCAATATTGTACCCTAAACCCTCAATCATATCTCTCCTTATATACTTCTCTCTATCTCTCCCTCTCTCCATCTCTACCTCTCCCTTCCTCCTTCCTGAGCTCTCTCCTTCTCTCTCCATATCTACCTATCCCTCCCTCCTTCCCTCTCTCTCTCTCTACCTCTCTCTTCCTCTCTCCCTTTCTCTCCATCTCTCTCGATCTCCCAACCTTACTCCTTCCCTCTAGATTTCAGTCTCTCTCTCTCTCTTCCCTATCTTTCTCTCTCCTTCCCTCCTTCCTTCTCTACTCTCCATCTCACCATTATCTATCCTTCACTCTATTTAGGATTTAGGGTTTAGGGTTTAGGATTTAAGCTTTAGGGTTTAGGGTTTAAGCTTTAGGTTTTAGGATTTATGGTTTATGGCTTAAGCTTTAGGTCCAACCCCCTCTTCCACTCCCTCTATCTCCCCCTATCCCTCCTTCTATCTCTCCCACCCCCTCTCTCTCTCAGATATATCTCACTCCCTCTATCTCTCTCTCTCTCTCAGGTATCTCTCTCTCTCTCTCTCTCTCTCTCTCTCTCTCTCTCTCTCTCTCTCTCTCTCTCTCTCTCCCACCCCTATTAAGAGAACTCTCTATCTCCCTCCCAGGACTAACTAGAGACTCTGTCTTTATTCTCTATCTCTATCTCTATCTCTATCTCTATCTCTATCTCTATCTCTATCTCTATCTCTATCTTTGTCTTTTTGTGCGTTTGTGTCTTCCCCTCCCTCTCTCTCTCTCTCTCTCTCTCTCCATCCCCTCTCCGGTCTCCTTTCTCTCATGTCTCTCCCTTCCACCTCTCCCTCTCTCCAGTCTCTCCCTCCAGCCTAGCTTTCTCTCCTTCCCATCTATCTATCTCCCTCCCTCCATCTCTCTCTCTTGGGTCTCCCTTCCACCCCCCCCCCTCTCCATTTCCTTCCCTAATAAGAATAACTCTCTCTCCCTCTCTCTCAGGGTCTCTCCACCTCCATCCACCTCTCTTGGGTCTCTCTCTCCTCCTCTATCTCTCTCCACTCCTCTCTCTTCCCCTCCCTCTCTCCCTCTCTCCTAGGTCTCTCCCTCCCACCACCTCTCCCTCTCACCCTAACTAGAGAATTCTCTCTCTCTCTCTCCCCCTATCTCTTAGGTCTCTCTCTCCCACCCCTCCTCTCTCTCTTACCCCCTCCCTCCCTCTCTCTCCCTCTCTCTCTCTCTCTCTCCCCCCTCTCTCTCAGGTCTCCCTCACATCTTAAACCCTAAACCATAAATCCTAAACCCTCTCAAGACTCTCTCTCTCCCTCCCTCTCAAGTCTATCTCTTAGGTCCATGTAAATCATTGGGAGACCCCATTTCTTGGATCCATTTTTTCAAACAGGTAAGTTAGGTTGCCAATTTCATGAATTGGTAAGCTAGTGGGCCCACTAGCTTGCCAATTTGGTGAAATTGGAAATGTAGTGGCCTGTTTGAAAAAATGGGTCCAAGAAATGGGGTATCCCAGTGATGTGAATCACTAGGAGACCCCATTTCTTGGACCCATTTTTTCAAACAGTCCAAGTTAGGTTGCCAATTTCACTGAAATGGCAAGCTAGTGGGCCCACTAGCTTGCCATTTCGGTGAAATTGATAATGTAGTGGCCTATTTGAAAAAATGGGTCAATGAGAGATCTCTGATGATGTAATCCATAAGAGAGACCCATTTCTCGGACCCATTTTTTCAAGCGAGGCCAAGGTTCTTCCCTCAACCCTTAATCCCTCAACCCTCGACCCTTAAACCCTAAACCCTTAAGCATTATACCCTCTACCCTATACATTGGACCCTCTGACCCTAACCCTTCAACCATATACCCTCAAACCTATACCTTAAACCCTCTACCCTCTACCCTCTACCCTCAACCCTCAACCCTCAACCCTAAACTCTTAAACCCTAAACCCTTAAACCTTCTACCCTCTACCCTTAACCCTAATCCCCCAACCCTATACCCTCAATCCTCTACCCTAAACCTTAAACCCTCAACCCTCAATCCCTTAAAACCCTCTGCCCTCACCCCTCAGCCCAATACCCTCTACCATGACCCTAATACCTCAACCTTAAACCCTTAAACCCAAGAAGAATTCTCTACCTAATCCTAAACCCTCGAGAGGTGGAGATGAGGAAGTGATGGAGAGTGGGAGGAGATAGAGAGATAGATAGAGGGAGCAAGAGAGAGTGGAAGGGATTTATTGAGAAAGAGGTACGTAGAAAGAGGGAGAGGGTAGATAGAGACAATTAGAGAGGGTAGGAGAGAGGGAGGGAGAGAGAGGTTAGATGTATAGATAGAGAGAAAGGGATAGGGATTGAGGGTATAGGGTTGAGGGATTAGGGTGGAGGACCTATAGGGTTGATGATTTAGGGTATTGGGTTGAGGGTATAGGGTTTAGGGATTAGGGTTGGGGGTAGAGGGTATTGGGTTGAGGGTAGAGGGTAGAAGGTTTAAGGGTTTAGGGTTGAGGGTACTAGAGGGTTTAGGGTATAGGTTTGAGGGTATATGGTTGAAGGAATAGATTGAGGGTCCAATGTATAGGGTAGAGGGTATAGGGGTTGATAGTTTGAGGGAGTTTTAAGGAGTTGAGGGTTGAGGGATTAAAGAGATTGAGGTAGAGGATTGAGGTATAGGATTGAGTTAGGAGTTGAGGGTCTAATATATAGGGTAGAGGGTATAGGGGTTGAGGGATTAGGGTTTAAGGGTTGAGGGTTGAGGGTAGAGGGTTTAAGGGTTGAGGGATTAAGGGTTTAGGGTTGAGGGTTTAGGGTTGAGGGTTTAGGGTAGAGGGTTTAGGGTTTAGGGTATAGGTTTGAGGGTATATGGTTGAAGGATTAGGGTTGAGGGTCCAATGTATAGGGTAGAGGGCATAGGGCTTGAGGGTTAAGGGTTTAAGGGTTGAGGGTCCATTGTATAGGGTTGAGGGGTTGAGAATTGAGGGTTGAGGGTTTAATGTATAGGGTAGAGTGTATAGGGTTTAAGGGTTGATGGTTGAGGGTTTAAGGTTGAGGGTAGAGGATTTAGGGTATAGGGTTGAGGGTCCAATGTATAGGGTAGAGGGTATGGGGGTTGAGGGATTAGGGTTTAAGGGTTGAGGGTTGAGGGTTTAAGGGTTGAGGGATTAAGGGTTGAGGGTTGAGGGATTTGGGTAGAGAGTTTACATCACCAGGAGACCCAATTTCTTGGACCCATTTTTTAAAATAGGCCACTACATTACCAATTTCATCGAATTTGCAAGCCAGTGTGCCCACTAGCTTGCCAATTCAGTGAAATTGGCAACCTAACTTGGCTTGTTTGAAAAAATGGGTCCAAGAAATGGGGTCTCCCTGTGATTTACCAAGAAATGGGTTCTCCCGGTGATTTACATCACCGAGAGACCCCATTTCTTGGGCCCATTTTTTCAAATAGGACACTACATTGCCAATTTCATCGAATTGGCAAGCCAGTGGACCCACTATCTTGCCAATTTGGTGAAATTGACAACCTAACTTGGCTTGTTTGAAAAAATGGGTCCAAGAAATGGGGTCTCTTGGTGATGTAATGGGTCCAAGAAATGGGGTCCCTCGGTGATTTACATCACCAAGAGACCCCATTTCTTGGACCCATTTTTTCAAACACACCACTATATTGCCAATTTCACCGAATTGGCAAGCTAGTGGGCCCACTAGCTTGCCAATTCGGTGAAATTGGCAATGTAGTGGCTTGTTTGAAAAAATGGATCCAAGAAATGTGGTATCTCTTTACATCACTGGGAGAACCCATTTCTTGGACCCAATTTTTCAAACAGGCCACTACATTGCCAATTCGGTGAAATTGGCAATGTAGTTGCTTGTTTGAAAAAATAGGTCCAAGAAATGGCGTCTCCCAGTGATGTAAATAACTGAGAGACCCCATTTCTTAGACCCATTTTTTCAAAAAATCCAAGTTAGGTTGCAAATTTCACCGAATTGGCAAGCTAGTGGGCCCAATAGCTTGGCAATTCGATGAAATCACCAAGAGACCCCATTTCTTGGACCCATTTTTTCAAACAGGCCAAGTTAGGTTGCCAATTTCACCGAATTAGCAAGCTAGTGGGTGCATTGGCTTACCAATTCAGTAAAATTGGAAATGTAGTGGCTTGTTTAAAAAATGGGGTCCAAGAAATGGGGTCTCCCGGTGATGTAAATCAGCGAGAGACCCCATTTCTTGGACCCATTTTTTCAAATAGGCCAAGTTAGGTTGCCAATTTTAATTGGCAAGCTAGAATGGGGTCTCCGGTGATGTAAATCAATAGACTTATTTCTTGAACCCATTTTTCAAACATGCCAAGTTAGGTTGCCAATTTCACCAAATCGCAAGCTAGTGGGCTCACTAGCTTTCCACCGTGAAATTGGCAAATAGTGACTGTTTGAAAAATGGGTCCAAGAAATGGGGGCCATCTCTCTCTCCCTCTCTCTCTCCCTCAATATCTCTCAGGTCTCTCCCTCCCAGCCCCTCCCCCTCTCTCAAGTCTTTCCCTTCCACCCTAACTAGAGAATACTCTCTCTCATGTCTCTCCCTCACCCTCTCTCAGGTCTCTCTCTCTCTCTCTCTCTCTCTCCTAAACCCTAATCCCTATACCCTAAAACATAACCTTAAACCTTCAACCCAATACCCGCAACCCTATACTTAATATCCTAAACCCTAATCCCTATACTCTATAAACTTAACCTTATACCTTCAACCCTATACCTTAAAACATAAACCCTACACCCTCAACCCTCATCCCTATACCCTAAACCCTAAACCCTAAGCCCTAAACAATATCCATCGACATTTAACCCTATAATTAAACCCTAAACCCTACATTAAACCTTGTACCCTAAATCTTGAACCCTAAATCATCAACCCTAAACCCAATACCCTCAACCCTATACCCAATAGCCTAAACCCTAATCCATATACCCTATACATTTAACCCTACACCCTCAACCTTGAACACTATACCTCAACCCTCAACCCTATACCTTAAACTCTAAACCTTATACCCTCAACCTTATAACCTAAGCCTTGAACATCATCCCTCAACCCTATACTTAAACCCTAAATCCTACATTCAAACTTGTACACTAAACCCTAACCCCTAAACCTCAATCCTAAACCCAATACCCTCAACCCTATACCCAATATTCTAAACCCTAATCCCTATACCCTATACCTTAAACCCTAAACCCTAAACCCTCAACCCTCATCCCTATTGGTGTCTTCCACTGCACCTAAGAAATCTCTAAGGAATAGCCGGTTCCTATACTCAAGACTCTTGTAATGAATGGCCAATTGACAAGATCTAGTCAATGGCTAAGATCTTCTACACTTTAGGCTCTGTGGGACCAAGGAGGGTATTCCTAGTGTGTTCATTATGGATTATGCCTTGTAGAACACATCATTTACATAGATCAATTCAGATGAAGGATAATTTTGCACAATTATTATGAAATTGGATTATTTCTAAGTAACTTGCTACCCATTCATCAAAATGAAAACATCCTTGGTGAGACTTGATACATACACGCTTTAGAATCAATGAATTTAAATCTTGATCCTAGGTTGGTCATTAGACAATCATTTGATTAACCCTTTAGGACAATCATTAAGGAATAGACCAGTTCCCTATTCATTGGGAAAATGGAGTCACACATACAAGAACCAATAAAACATAAATGACCCAAGAATTTAATAGAATGGACTACTCACATAATACCTAGCATTATGGAGCTCAATTTTTTTATACATTACTACTTATCAAATCCTCTACAAATGAATGTAAATTCATGACCCAATTTAAGTATTTTAATTGATTACTTGAATCAAAACAAAGAACAGAGACATATATTTGAAGAAACGTTCAAAGCGGAATGGAAATACCATTAATATTTCATTCCAAATTCACTTAAACTTGCAGAAGGAGAGAACATATATCAGAATTATATGATTGCTTGTATTTAGAAGTCGTGTCTGCAGAACAATTTAAGATAATTGCATGAGTTCATTCATAAGCTCAAAAATGACAATCTATTCTATTCCTATCCACCCATATGCATTCGACCTAAAACCTAGCCAAAAATTTTCATCAGTTTTTCCCCTTTTGCAAGTGAGCCTTGAATTCCCTTTTATATGACAAGGGAGCAACAAGCTTCGGGCTCAAATGAAATTTCACCACAAATTTTCACTTCATCAAAATCTCCATTGCATTTAATTTTCATTTCAAAAATTCCCACACATTGAATCTGTAAAACATGGTGCAACTGGGGAAGGCCAAAGTTGTAACTGCCATTAGAAAAGGGAACAAAAATTGCCACCAAAATCCCTTTTGTCACTATCCACGCAGCAAAACCAGGCAACCAAATTTCCATGAAGGCACACAGTCGACATCAAGATGTGCCACACATGCAGAACCAAAACCACCGGCAATAGCAATATCATCAACACAAAAATTTTACATCCCACACACAACAACTTCTTATTTACCCGCCACCCCACCTTTACTAGTGCCACGCCTGTGATAAACACACCCACTTCTAGTCATTTCCAGAGGAGAGGAAACCTCAGCTTCCTCTTCTTTCTTTTCCTTTCCCAACAGGGTTTTAGTCCTCTCGCTTGGGGTTTTGACTACCAACAGCACAACAAATACCATTTCCTCATCAAAGGGTAGACTGTGATTCAAGAGAGCTAAATACCGATAGTAGTCAGAGTCGGTCTTGGTTTCACTATCAAAAGTGCTACTCATAAGGTCAATGGGCGAGTGTTGGCATCCAAAGGAGCCACACCCATACCTTATCTTCCTTTGTGCTCCAACAGGAGACTACATTGGGCCTTTTCCTTTGTCATCCACTTTTCTTGAAGCACCACCTTGGAATTGTAGCCTTCAATTGCACCTAGTGGGTATGAGTCTAGGATTTTCAGTGGGAACGTTGGCCTCCATGGCTGAAGTAGCTTCTGGTGCATCAGAACCAAACTTTTTTGAGCTTAGACTAGCAGATCTCCTCACTGGTGCACTCATTTTATGTGTCAATTACTCAAAACTACCTTGCCTTAATCAAGAACACACCTATCTGCTAAGTGTGAAATACACGAATGGCAACTGTTCCTTCTATATTTATCATGTGGAGAGATGATGTTCACAATCAATGCTTAGCACACATGTGTAAACCGGGCCGCTCATTGGCAGATGTACTACCACCGTTTAATTCCGCATTTGCATGGAAATTTGTAGACAATACTTTATGATTACCAACATTTGTGTCTCCACACGAATTGAGATCAACTCAATCACTCTGCAAGATGTTATCCATTAATGCGAGCTGGTTGCACAGAGTAAAAACAAACATCACGTGTTGTTCACCAAATTTGAATGCTATCCGTCGATCTTTTTCCTTGATGGCTGATCGAACAACCAACCTTTGTTTGACCACCTTCAACTTCCAACAGTGCTTCGCTAAAGTGTTCACAACCAATAATCTTCATCCATGTCAGATGGAATCTTCGTAGTGTGGGGATCCACAAACTGAATAGGCCAGGACAGATGTCAATATCTCATTGATCTCATTAGTTTTAGCCATCGTTCATCTTCACCCAACGAGCCAACAGGGAATGGTGAAGATCATTCCACAGCTTGCATCTTAGTTGTTCATTGAAGATGTTAGGCCACGAGGTTGGTAGTGGGGAGTGGGTCCCATGGTTGTACAGAGACACGTGTCCACTTTTTTCTAGTCTAGCCATATTTATCCTGCAGGCACTTAATTCCCGCGGGCTGGTGGGCTACGGTTCAGATCTCCTCCCGAATCCTCAAATCTTTGAGATTTGCACTTCACATAACGTTAGCATTTAATGGATGAGACTTGGTCTATCCGATGGTGATATGACCACTGGGGTTAATGACCTAAGCTTATGTCATCGAGTTAAAATTAAAACCCAACTTTAGGAAAAGACTTAATGCGGCGAGAAAAATGATGACCAGTTCCTCAGACTAATGGGGCTGGTAAACTGATGTGCCAGATGGCTCAAGAGATGACTTAAGGGGTTGATGACCGACCGAGTAGGTCATCCTCAAATTATAACATTCACATGCTCTTGTGAATAAAACCCTACTCATTCATGGGGACAAGAGTTTTAAAATGGAGACCAAGGTCAGGGGGCAGAAAGAAAAAATCCTCAGAATTTTAGAAGCTCCATCAATCCCTATACCTTATACCCTCAACCTTATACCCTAAACCCTAAACATTATCCCTCAACCCTATAATTAAACAACAAACCATACACTCTCAAGCCTTAACTCTATACCTTATACCCTTAACCCTACACCCTAAACCCTAATCCCTATACCCTACACACTTAACGGGTAAAAGCAAAAAGTTGTGTCACACTTTTGGCCAAATAAATAGTTCCGAGCGAAATATTTTTGGCCGGAAAGGTTTTGGCCGACTAGGTTTCGACCGAAACCACATGGCCTATTACGTGGTACACAAGTTTCGGACGAATAAGTTTCGGCCGAATCCCAAAAAATTAAATTTTTTCGTTTCCCGCTTTGAAATTGGCTTTGAAATTGCATTTTTTAATGTACAAGGTTTCTATAGAAAGTGTTTCGGCCGAAACTGTCTATGTGGCATCCTAGTTGGCAGCCAACTCAGCTTTTTTCAGGATTTTTTGAAACTTTCAACTTTAGCTAGGTATTTCTTTAGTCAAAATGATTTTTCTAAAAAAAACAAAAATACCCTTTTGTAGAGCTCGGAGTGGAGAATCCAAATATATAATTTTTTTAATATTTTGATTAGTTTTAATATATTTTATTTTTAAAATAATGCAAGTAGGTTTTTAAAATAAAAAAAGAGGCTGATTACAAATATAAAAAAATATAGTAAAACTTATTAAAAAAATTTAAATTTTATATGGAGCACAAGAGGAGAGAGTCTTCTTCAAAAGGGTATAATTTGTTTTTTGAAAATGATTTAAAAAATTGAAAATAGTTGACGGTCCGTGAAAACTGTCAAATTATGACATATTTGACTTTAAAACGTTATTACGAGAAAAATATACATCAAAATTTGATTTTTCTTTTTCCATGCACAAGATATTGAAGTTACCTATTTGGAGAAAAAAAAATTAGGGAGAAATGAAGTTTTTTTCAATTTTTTTCTTGACGGTCCGTGAAGTCACTCTTTTCTGAAATTTTCAGCATTCCAAAATCTATCCTTAGATTGATAAAAACATAATGAAAACATTTTTTTTTTTTAATTTTAAAAATTACAGCAATAAACTTCATCAAAATTTCTACATTTCATTAGTTTACACCATTTTGAAATTCAAAACATAAAGACCACTTTTATGTGGTCGAAGTTCAGATTTTTTTTTGTTGTTGGCCGATTCTTTTATAAAGTGTGACACAGGTTTGTGCTTTTACCCTAACCTTATACCCTCAACCCTGAACATTATACCTCAATCCTCAACCCTCAAACTTATACATAAATCCTAAACCCTAAACCTAATATCCTCAACCCAATACCCTCAACCATATACCCAATATCCTAAACCATAATCCATATACCCTATACACTTAACCTTATACCCTCAACCCTAAACACTATCCTCAACCCTCAACCCTCAACCCTATACCTTAAACCCTAAACCCTAAACCCTCATCCCTCATCCCTATACGCTATACCATCAACTTTATACCTAATATCCTAAACCCTATAACCTCAACCTTATACCTTAAACACTAAACCTTACACCCTCAACCCTCATAGGGGGATAGAGAAAGAGGGGGAGGGAGGGATTGGGGAGAGAGAGAGAGGTTGGGAGGAAAAGGGGAGATAAAGATAAGTATAGAGGGAAGGAGAGGTAGAGAGACATGAGAGATAAAGAGTAGATAATGAAGGATAGATGGAGGGAGAGAAAGGGAGGTGAGAGAGGTGAGATAGAGATAAATAGAGAGAGTGTGGTAGGGAGTGATAGAGGGATATGCAAGTAGAGAGGGATAGGTGAGATAGAGAGAATGAGAGAGCGATAGAGATAGAGGGGAGGGAGGGAGAGGTAAAGAGGGATAGGTGAGATAAAGATAAATAGAGAGAGAATGATGAGATAGAGAGGAGAGAGTGAGGGAGAAAGAGGGTGAGGGAGGAGAGAGAGGGAGGAGAGATATATTATAGAGCAGACAGTGGAAAGTGCTGCAGGAAGGACATCCAGAGAGAGAGAGGTAGGGGAGGAGGAGATATAGAGCAGATAGTGAAAAGCGTAGGGAGGAGACATCTAAAGTGAGAGAGAGAGGGGGAGGAGAGATATAGAGATAATGGAAAGGTAGGAGGGAGACACTAGAGAGAGAGAGGGAGGAGATGAGAGATACAGAGTAGATAGTGGAAGTGCTGCAGGGAGGAGACATCCAGTGAGAGAGAGAGAGAGAGGGCTAGGAGATAAAGATACTAGAGAGGGGAATGGGAGCAGAGAGAGCGAAGTAGAGAGGGAATGAGGGAGGGAGGGAGAGAAGTGAGATCGAGAGGTGTAGAGAGAGTGTTAGGGAGTGATGGATGGAGAGGTAGGTAGAGAGGTATTAGGGAGATAGAGAGTAGAGAGGGAAGGGGAGGGAGACATATGGACAGAGAGAGTGGGAGGTGAGATAGAGAGTAATAGAGAGAGAGTGGTAGGTTGTGATGGATGGAGAGCTAGGTAGAGAGGGAGAGGGGAGATATAGATAAGTAGAGAGGGAGGGAGATGTAGTGAGGGAAAGAGAGGTGAGATAGAGCGAAATAGAGAGTGGTGGAAGGAGAGGTAGGTAGATAGAGGGAGAGAGGAGATAAAGATAAGTAGAGAGGGAAGGAGAGATAGAGAGAAGTAGAGAGGGAATGAGGGGGGAGGGAGAGGTAGGGAGGGATACAAAGGTGAGACAGAGAGGTGTAGAGAGAGAGTGGTAAGGTGTGATGGATGTAGAGGTAGGTAGAGAGAGGGATTGGGAGATAGATAGTAGATAGGGAAGAAGAGAGGGAGAGAGAAGTATGGAGGGAGAGAGAGGGAGGTGAGAGAGAGGTGAGGTAGAGAGAAATAGAGAGAGTGGTAGGGAGTGATGGAGGGAGAGGTAGAGAGAGAGAGAGAGAGAGGGGGGGAAGATGGAGATAGTGAGAGAGAATTCTAGAGTGTAAGGTATAAAAAATGAGTGAGATAAAGAGAGAAATAATACAACTTGTTGATTATTGAAATTTGACCTCCTGATTACTAAAATTTGACTAAGTCTGAAATTTGTGAGATCTTCCAAAAACTAGAATTTGCATTATAACTCCTAGAGATCCAAAACCACTCTCAAACATCCTGAAACTATATACATGAAATATAACTTAAAGTATAAGAAAGTAAACATCCATATGTAAATGTTTATTTCATGTATATAGTTTCCCTCAAAGATAACGAGAAGAAAGAAAAAACAAAGAGAAGAAAAATAAATTCAATGTAGATCAAAATGGTCAATGCATTCACAAAATGAAAAATCCATGTCAAAATTAAGATATAACGTGAGCACGTTATAACGTGCTCGCGTTATATCTTGCTTTGGGAATCCCCAAGCCTTAGGCTTGGTATTTGCCTTGGAATACCAACCCAAAGACTTGGAGGGCCTTCCCAATGACCAGAGACATGTTTTTGCAAATTCTACAATATTTCACATAATCGGGTTCGTGCTCATCGTCAGGATTGCACGTGTTTCAATGTCAAACAAATCAAACACCTGGGTAATGTTATGTTCTCTTAGCTGTCCAACTATGTAATTTTTTCACTTTTTGACAATGTTAAGCCTTTCATCTATAATTTCTTTTGTTTGTGTGTCTCTTTTTTGGAAAAAAGTAGTGTTTGGTGTTTTTTTCGTTATAAATTAACCATTCATAGAAATTTCAAATAAATTACATTTTTAGAAACTAGACTCCATTCTACAATTTTTTTTAAAAAAAAATCAATTAGTTTCCAAAATTTGTAGGGGTAGCACAACCAAAATTCTTTTTTTTCAGGAAGTTCCACTTTGAAAATTAGTAAAAAATCAAATATTCATTAAAAAATTATCAGAAAAATCATGCATCAACTACATATTGTGAGCTAATTTCTCACTGAAGTTATTTTAAAAATACTAAAAAAAATTTCACCATGCTAGGGACGCACAAAAGTTGCTATGTTATGTTTTTTCTAACAAAAACAACACCAATTTTTGTGCGTCCCTATTTTGAACCCCTTAATCTCAACCATTTTCAAAATAAATTAGTCATTTAGAAAGTAGACTCGGAGCACTACGATCCTTGTTTTTGTTGCATCTCAAAATTTTGAGTGTAACTATCCTCAATTTCACATCCACGGTCAA
This sequence comes from Sequoia sempervirens, assembly GCA_007258455.2. Lineage (NCBI taxonomy): Eukaryota > Viridiplantae > Streptophyta > Pinopsida > Cupressales > Cupressaceae > Sequoia > Sequoia sempervirens. The sequence continues at coordinate 513,582,499 of VDFB02000003.1, forward strand.
TATTTCCTGATTTCAATAAAAAAGTGGCCACTTAAGCCCCCTTTTTGGCCCCCATTCTTTTTGTACTTACCCCCTATGTAATAATAACAAATGATTATGCTTTGAAGTGTAACAATAGCAAATAAAACTATTGTCAAAATTGGGACATATCAACATCGTGGATTTTCTAATAGCTTATTTTATCTTCACAAAATCCTTTTTCCCTTATTCTATTTTAAAACCATGGTGTTTTTCATCATTACTAAGAAGTTGACTTTGTTGAAGAAGGAATGAATGCTAATTTTTCTTGTAGATAATGATAAGCTACAAACAACATAAAATCAATTAGGATCAATAATCATACCTTCCTTGGAATTATATGGTCTAGTAATTTTCCTTCCGCCATTGCAAAAATGGACTTCTTGAAATTTAGGGAAATATCATGAAAGTTGATTTTTCAAAAATATTTGCTAGGTATTGAAAATGATTACTATGTCTATTTGAGAACATGGTCAGATCATCCAAGTACACCACAATTACTTTGTCCTTTAACTCACCAAATGCCAATTCCATTACTCTATGAAAAGTAGCAACTATGTTTATAAAACAAAACGATATATGTTCATAAGAAAATGTACTCTACATAGTAGCAAAGGCTATCTTATATTGAACTTCCAATATAATTATAATCTAATTATAACCTAAATGTCCATCAAGTAATTTTTATGTTTCTAACCTTGTCATTATTTCTAGAGTGTGATCTACAATAAGAAGTGGATAATTATCATTTAGTGAAGGTTGATTGAGATTTAAAAAATACACATGTCCTAATTTCTCCATTCTTTTTGTAGATGGGGATGATGTTAGATACCTATGTATAATGGTTTTTTGGAAATATGATCCTTGCTATTAACATTTTAATTTTTTTTGCATAGATGGTTCCTTGTATATGAAGATTATAATGAAGTTGCTTCTATCTAAATGACTTGACTTCCATTTTGAGAAGAAATATGTGAGATGATTCATTTGGAGTGAATACCTTCAAATATTCGTAAGACCATGCAAACACATCTTTATACTACCAAAAGTGTACTTTAAAATTTTTAATTTCTTCAAGTGATCAAAACTTTCCTAGATTGACCATCTTAGGATCTTTAATAGTACAATATTGACCTACTCATATTCATCTAACATCCTTGATCAATAATTATTTTGGTCTTGAATATATCTATTGCGCCCATCAAAAATATTCTCTAGAGACACTAAGCCCCTTCAAAATTTGTCACCTTTCGATTGAATAATTATGAATTCAATATTAATTTTAGCTTCACCTTCATAAACTTGTGTCATTGATTTACAATAAGGAGAAAAAAATACCTTCAAATCACAAACCACTAAAATGATCATTAATTTATATGAAGTTAACAAGGTGAATATCAACATTGAAAAATTACTAGTTATTTAAATTGTATCGCACTATTGGCTAATACATTATGAAGAGGTTGAGAAAATATTGAAGGAAAACAAAGGAAGATAAAATCAATACAAAGCACAATACCTTCACCTAGAATCTTTGTTTCTCTCCTTGGTGAGCATAAATAGAGTGCATCCTTATTCCATTTGATTTGATCCTTGATGATGATATGTGGATTGCTAAATGCTCTAGCATAACCTTGATTTGATATGATGATAAGATTGATTCAATAGAGATTTTGATAGCATGGAAGTATGATAGCTTGATAAGTGATAAAAAATGAAGTATGAGAGCCTGTAGATATAGACTCTTGAAGAGGTGAAATTAATGGATAGAAATGATTGATGATGGATGGTTAAGATTGGAGGATTAGGGTTTGGACCAAAGATGCAATCATATGACAAGTGTCACATGAGGGATAAGGTATAGGTTTAGGATTTAGATAAGGACAAAAGTCCATATGGAAATGGCTAGGATTAAGAGGTTAAATGAGATGAGTGGATAAGATGAAAAAATAGTTTGAACTTTGGATAGGTGTCTAGGTTCAATGAATCTAGACAGAAATTTAGTTAGACTTGTGAAGGTGACATTTTTCAAATGAGGATAAATTTAGATTATGATCCATGTGAACAAGATGAAGGGCTATGATTATAAAGAAAATGATAGAGGATAAAGGGCGATTGATTAAATAAATAAAGTATTTATTTAATTAATGGGATCGTGATGAAGGGATACTAATTAAATAAATGGAAAATATTTTTTTAATTAAAGGATTAGGATAAGGATGAAAATAATTAAATAAATAATAGATATTTATTTAATTAATGGCTTAAGATAGGATAAAATGAGGTGTGGTTGGATAAGGTCATATTTTAGGTGTCTATATTTTTCCCCTATTTGATATGACACCACAAAGTGGTTTTATATCAAAGAAGTTTAAAACATAGTGGATGAGAGAGGATAAGGATCAAAGATGAGAGAGGATAATGATCAAAGATGATTCCCCAGTCAATGGGAGGATAGAAAAGGATGAATAAGCAAAGATTAGGATGAAGAAGAGAAGATTGATGATTAGGTGATGGGATGCCCCTTCGAGAGATATGTAGGTTAAGATAACATAGGTGCACTCTCGAAATGGAAGGAAAATATGAGGGATTAGGAGAAATAAGCATATGAATTGGAAGAAGAAAGAGGATGAAAAAGATGAAAAGGAAGGATAATTTGATGATGATGGGTAGGTTATGCTAGTATGTATTGAGAAATCTTAAGATTTGATATAGAAAAGGTAATTATGTACCAAGGTATGAACAACTAGGGTGACAAGGTAACCTTTGCATGGACTTGACACTCAAGAAATGAAAAGCACAACATACAAGATAAAATTATGCCTTATTATACAATGGTTGTGACACACCAAGATACAAATAGATCAAGGCGACTGTAAGTAGGTGTAGTCATGGGTTAAAAAGATAATAATTAAAAAATAAATCAACACAAAAGACTCACTGCAAACATGTGATGTAACCAACATATCTCTTGCCAAAGATCAGATGATGATGATGATGATTGATTTTATTACATTAGGCTTGGATAACCACCAAAGAAATTATTTGATAAAAATTATTTGCTTACATTACGCTTTGATAATCACCTAAACAAGGCTTTGGTTTGCTTAATCAAGCTTGGATAATCACTTGAGAAAGGCTTTGATAAGATGATGATGATTGATTTATCGAAAAAGGGATAAGATGACTAATTAATGCTCAAAAATGAGGCTTATGATATGATATTGATTAAGGATTGATGTCTTGGATGCAATGTTTGGATTGATTGAATTTCAAGTCTGAGGAGCTCAAGATTTTGAGTTTTTTATTTTTTATTTTTGATGTTTTAGATGGGATGAAAGGATGATGATTTTTTTATTATGTTTGAGATGGGATGAATATGATAGGAGATTGCATGTGTTGATGGGTTTTGATGCTTGATTTATTATGGATGAAGATGGGACTCCAAATGCATGAGACTTGAAGGCCAAAGAGAAGGGAAACTAAGGATATACAAGATCAAATCCTTAACATAATATAAATGTGAATTTCACATCTAACACATGGGGAAGGGTGGCTAATGATGGATGATGGTATGATAAGATGACACTAATCAAGGATCACAGACAAGACATGATAGATTTATTATGGATGGATGGATGGAGATGGTAGTTTATTATGATATGGAAGGATGGAAACAAAAGAGGATGGGGTGGCATCCTAAGAGAGGATGGATAAGTGACTACTACACATGACACCTATTTCCAAGTTTTCATCATGGTACTTATCTAAGGTGCCACCAAAGTGATTTTTACCTTTGGATGGATTATTTTTCTTTAATATTTTTTTATTTTTTTGACCTTTTTGATTTATTTTTTTGGATTTTATATTTTTTAGGATTTTTGCATAAATGAGACTTGATGATGTTGCAATCATGGTGGATGCTCTTTAATAGATGGATTACGATGATGGATGGATGGATATGGATGGTATGTGATGGATGATGGAGGATGCTTTGTTTGTCAGATGGAGGGAGCTAAGGTATGATCCCTAATATAGACACCACAAGGGTCATCATGCTTCACACATAAAGGAGTTTGGGAAACCTTTGGATTAAAGCACGTCAAGGGGTCACCATTTAAGGTCCATCGAGATACATCACCATAGGGGATGGAATAATGAGATGTAGGGTGCTACCATAATAATGGGTTACACTTTTTGAGACATCTTGATTTTTTCCTAAAATCACATATTTTTGGAAAATATAATGATTTAAGCCTTTAAAGGTTCCATTTAAATGATTTTAATTAAAGAGGGTTTGATCAAACCTCCTTAGGTCAAACCCCCTCGGATAGAACCCCATTAGTTTTAAACCATACCTATAATGGAGTCTCCTCTACACCTATCAAAATGCAAAAAAAAGACCACTTTTGATTTACCTTTTGGGCGATCAAATGAATTCATTTAAAATTTATGTTTTTCAAGTACATAGCCCTTATTATAAGCTTCCCAAAAAGTATAATTTTAAATATATTTAATTTGATCATTAAATTTATTTTTTATTTCTTGTGAATGTAGGTTTTTCAATGAACATCAAGTTCCTTGTTTCACACATATGAAAAAATAGGAAAATAGAGAAAAAAAATCTAAAGAATATATGTGCACTAGGTATTGATGTCTTTATTTCAACAAAAAAAGAATAAGTTAATTCAAATGCATACAAAAAAGGTTATGTGGTTTGAAGTACACCTTTGTCCAAATTATAATTACTGTGACTTGAAAAATTAATTAAAAAATAAATATGTAACAAAAAATTATAAAAAAAATCCACGCACTAGATATTGGTGTGAAAAATCTTTATTTTAAAAATTAGAATTGTATCCTTTCTATAAAAAAAGTTATGTGGTCCACAATAAACATCACTTTTTTAAAATGCTATTTAGTAGAAAAAATAAGTTATTAAAAATTACATAAAAGGATTCACAATTTATTTTTAAATTTAAAAAAAAAACCATAATTAGAATCTACACACAAAATCTCACAAATCACTATTTTGATTCATCTTTAAATTCTCAATGGTTTCACTGCTATAAGTGTAAGAAAGTGAAAATTTGGTAAAAAATGTTGATTTCAATGTCAAGTTTGGCCAAAAAGTGTAACCCAAGGTATGATCCCTAATGTAGAAACCACAAGAGTCATCATGCTTCACACATAAAGTAGTTTGGGAAACCTTTGGATTAAAGCACACCAAGGGGTCATCATTTAAGGTCCATCGAGATACATCACCATAGGGATGGAATAATGAGATGTATGTATGGATATGGGTGGATTAGGTAAAGTGTATGTGTTGCATGAAGATGATGAGGATGAAGACTTAGGATCAAAAAGATTGTTTCTTGATATTTTTCTTTAATAGATACCCATAGTTATTTTAGAGGAAGGGGCATGATAGGAGATGGATTTTTTTTAAATTTTTTTTTTTTTACTTTGATTTTTTTATTATCGACTAGCTTTTGATTTTGATTTTGACTAGAGGAAATTTCATTGCTTTTGCTTTTGCATCTGATTTTGGATCTCCATTTGATAAAGGCTTTTGATTTTTGTATTTTGATTGATAGCCTTGTTATTTTTTGATGACATTTGTTGATCCAAGTCTAGGAGATGGATGGATGTGGATGAGTTGGTGAGATGGTAAGGATGTGTGATTCATGGAAGAGATTGGCAATGCCCTCAATGAATTCTTTGTGACCATCCTTTTCAACACTGTTAATGTCAAAGGAAGCTTGCACACCCTTAGTGGGGTGGAAAGAAGGCTTATTAGAGGTGAGTAATGATGAACGATCAATGTATGAAGATGAAGATGGTGATGTGGTGTTGGTAGGGCAATATTATGAAAGGCCATAACTATTTTGTAAGAAATTGCAATATTAGAATGGATTGTGATCAACACATATAGTCACTTTAGTTCCATTGTGGGGAAACTTTATGCATTGATGAAATTTAGATGGGATGGATTGCATAGCATGGATCCATGGGGGGCCAAGGAGGATGTTATAGGGGAGATCAAGGTCTAATATTTGGAAAATAGTTTCAACTATTGTGGGTCTGGATTGGATGGGTAGCTTTATAGATCCTTTAGATTCATGCTTAGCTTCATCATATGATTTGATGGTAATCTTTGTTTGGGAAAAAATCATCAAAATATCCCAATTTATTTATTAGACTTAGGTTGCAAAGATTAATTCTTGATCCACCATCTACTAGGATGTGTTTGATTGCAATTTTGGAGGTATATCATATTGTTATGGGATGGATTAATGGAAGACATGTATTTAGTGGACAAGGTGAGGGATTATGGGGATGATAAGTGTCCTATCATGGCTTGAAATTGAACAAGATCAGTGTCATTAAAGACACAAGATTCACAGAGGGTTTTCTCAAGGAGGTCCTTCAGAATGAGAGATGTTTTAAGTAGCTCAAGGATAGATATATGTGCTAGCATTTTGTTCAAGTGATTGAGGATGCTATATTGATGTGTAGTTTGGGAGGAGGGGGAAGCTCCTTAAATAGTAATTCAACCATGTCGGGTAGTGATAACACAATTAGGTGCTTTGAGAGTTATGATGTCTACTCTAGAAGGAGTTTATTCAATGCAACCAATGATAGAGTCAGATGAGATATTATTATTGTATATATAAGGCACTATGTTATATGAAAAAGTAATACAAATTATAATTATTATGATGAGGAAAAGGCTGCATGAGGAGGTTTTATGTCCATGAACCTTAGTCACAAAATTCATTTTCCTTATACCAAGAGGGTTTAGGCACATTATGACCAAGGGGTTTGATGGGTGGCAATTAGATCATATTGGCTTGGATGAGCTTTTGAAGGACAGTTTCCATTGGTTCACCTAAGGGGGTATATTCTCATCTAGTGTGTTGTTTAGGTTGAACCTTAGGGATAACTACGTGTTTTTTGGGAGCTATATTGTTATGATATAGTTATGGTGGATGTATTTAAATATTTTGAACATGTTTTGAATCAATCACACCATCATTGACCACATTTTTGTTTTTATTCAAAAAATGAGATTTGACACTAGATTGAGGATTGTTGTCTTTTCCTTCTTTGTATATCTTGAATAGGCCTTTTGAAATAAGGGATTTTTCCATGGAAAATAATTTTTCTACGATCTCATTAAAGGATTGATCACATTGCATTCAAATATGGAAGCCCAAAATAGTGTATAGGTTCTCGACAAAGATAGTGATGAGTTTTTTTTAGGTATGGGCCATGAAAAGTGACTAGAAAGATGTCTCCATCATTGAAAGAATGAGGAAAAGGATTCACCATTATTTTGTTTGTTGTTGCAAAGGTCCATAATGGTGATATCATGTTATATGTTATAATAAAAGTGAATGACAAATTTATTGGCTAGTTTGGAAAATGTTGTGATTGTTCGATGGGGGAGGTGAGTGAACCAATCAAGGGCTTGTACACCGAAGATTCTAGGGAAGAGCCTCAATAGGTAGGAGTCAAGATAGGAGACCTCTTGTCATGCAATGTAGAATTATTTTAAATTATCCCTAGGATATCCGTTTCCCTTGTACTTCTCAAATTTAAGCATTTCAAAATTTTGGGGAAAGGGGAACATGGTGATGGACTCGTAAAAAGGATAATGACGTAGTTCTTGAAAGGTATAATATTTCTTGTGGTGTCCTAGTTGAAGTCCCTTAAGGATATCCTTTATTTGCTACACATCTTGGGCCAAAGTACTTGTGAATTTGAAGGGTTGTGTTTGATAATTGGATATGGGAGGTTGAGAAGATGATATGTGTTGGTATTGGTAAGATGGTGAAATGGGATTAAATATGGGAGGTGTTGATGGGTAGATGAGATTGGATTAGAATTTTGGAGATTATATGATGGGTTAAGTGGGATAGATGTTGATATCTTTGGAGAGGGGATGGAATGTTGAGGTTTAAGGGTATGTGATGGAATGTTTTAAGTGTGAGAGGGGATCTTGATATGTAAGTGGGATGTAGGATTAATAGTTTGAGATGAAACAGGGAGATTGGAAAAAGATGGGAGATGAAGGATAATGAATATTAGAAGAATATGGAAGATAGGTGGGATTATGATGAATAGAAGGTGGGAGTGTAGAAGGAGGTTATTGGATGATTTGAGATGTGTCAAAATCATGGGGTAATTTGACACCTTTGTTTTCTAGCATAAGGATATATTCGTCGAGGTACTTCATGATATATCTGTTAGAGTTATGGGCAGACACTGAGAGGGGGGGTGAATCAGTGTCTAAACTTTTTCAACTTCGACCAAGACTTTTAATTCTGATTTCCTTTTCTATCAACAACAGAGTAGAGTAATCACTTTGAAAGCACAAAGATATGACAACATTAACTTAGTCTATTAGACAACTTATGCAAATATGATTTGAGTGAGATATCTTGCATTTTCCAAAACAATTATGGCTGACATTGATTAACAATCAAAGCATGATGACAGTGCAAGTGCAACTCATAAGACTGTGAAAATGATGATCAACATTATTGAATCACTTCTTAAACAATTGATTTGAATGCAACTTTAAAGATAAGAAAGGTATTGAGACAAAAAACACCTTTAGAAAATTATTTCTATTCTTGAGAAATGAACCAAATGAGAACTTTAATGCTTCCTTTTGAATTAGACTCTTCAACAATGACTTGTGCAAGATATTTGAACTAAATATTTGAAGGTATGAAGGAACTAACATTCAACAATGTTTAGACAGATAAAAATTATCACAATCAAGAAACATTATGACATCAAAACAAAGAGACCATAAGACAAAGGATTTGCCGAGTGGAAAACCCTCCAGGGGTAGAAAAACCACTCCTAAACTGCCTTACTGGCTTAATCTTTTAATCAACTATTCACAATGCCTTATAGGCTAATTTTTGAGCACCTACTCAAGGAGCACCAACCCCTCATTTAGAGATATCAATCTCAAGGAGTACCAACCCCTCAAATTATTTTCCGAACAATAATAATATCAGAGGATCTCTCCGTTTTCAAGTAAGCTCATAAAACTCAGTTTTCTCATCTACCTAATACCCGAAGAATCTAAATGTTGAATCCTTAAAATATTACATAGAGAAGAATTACAATATATCTCTGCATCTTTGTTTATCAAAATTTTTCAATACATTTCTTGATACAGCCAAAGAACAAAGTTTTAGAATTACAACTAGAAGTATTACAGTGTTCACAACACTATTTTTTATACATCTTTTCAAGTATGTAGTCTTCAAATAAATTCGAGGTCAAAGGAGAGCTGAAACCTCCTTTCTATTTTTAGGAAAAGGATGCTAGATAATAAATGTCTGCAAGAGTAACGCCTGTGCAATAGGCTGTAAAAACTTTGACAAGTTATATCAATCCTTTGACAGGAGTAAATTAAGAATCTTCATCAAATTTTCATTTTCTTTAACCAAAAGCCCTAATCAAATGCCATTAATATGAAGATGGACATCATTTTGAAACTATTTTTAGGTAACCCAAATGCTCAAACGTTCATTTCTGAATACCCACATTCTCAAACTTTTATTTCTGAAAAACCCATGAGCTTAAAACAATAATTTCTGCAATGAATGAAAAGATTTCAAATGAAATTGACAATTTTTTCAAAAGGCACGACTACCCTTTGACTGGAACTCATAAATCTCCAAAAATTATGACAACCCATGAACTATTCCAGCTGTAACTTCAATGAATAATTTTCTGATAGTCAAAAGATGCTAATACTTGTTGATTCACACTTGAAAAGACTAGAAATTTATCATTTCCTGAGAGTAATCATGAATAATAAAACATGTTACCTGAATATGCTGAATGAAGATCTAAAACAAATACCATTTGAAGTTGTCCACGTTTTCTTTCTGCCTTTACCAAGCTTCCAATAAAAATGCACCAAATAACGAATCTATACTAACCAAGCAACCTGTTACAGCCGTTAGAACCAGCTGGAGAGCAAAGAATGATGACTGATCTGTCATTCATGGAGGCGGCCAAGCTAGGGTTCCATACCCAGCCAAAAAGACAACAAAAATAAAAACGCATCTGCCCTAACCTTCTTCCCTTTGCATCGATGACTTTGTTGGATTGAATGATCATTTGAAATCCACTCAAAGTCAAAAAAGAAACATAATAATAATCGAAACAAATGTCATAAGTTCGCTGTCCAAAAGGAGGCCGACCAAATCATTTTTTAATGATGCTATCAACACATGGTAAATATTAATCAAGCTGAGCCAAGGTGAAATGCCTTAGTTATATGCAAATAATTCGACCAAGACCTTGCTGACTTGAAGTCATTCCAAAATGTTGACCACTATGTAACCACCAAGTGGAGCTTCCAACAAAATTCGCATCATGACAAAGCCATGTCATTTTTTTTTAAATGACCTTTAAAGAATGCACATAAAATATGACTTTAAATAAAATCATTTACCAATGGTATATCGACCAAATTATGCCCAAAACTAATCATTAAAAGAATTGCCATAAATATGACTTCTACAAAATCATATTTAATGTAAAACGAATCTTCATAATACTAACCAAAACCAAGTGAAGGCTGCGAATGGTGATTTCTCAATGAAGATTAGTATGAAAATTATGCTAAGATAAAAATAAACAAGAAAGCATTGATGATTCAAATGCAACAATAACCAAACTGTCTGAACAAAACCAGAGAATCGTAGCATTGAACTAAATATGTGCCATGATCATCAATAAAATACCAACTCAAATATTACTGAGATACCCATGAATAAATATACCTGAATGAGTGAAGACCAAGATCATAAATTTGAAACTGAAAAGAGTCTTGAAATTGAAAACCAATACATCAAGCCAATTTCTTGTACAAATAAGATAACCTGTATCTGCAAGAAGCTCAAACTGATCAGAACAAGAAGATATGAAAATTCTGAATGTAAACTGAATCTGAATGTAACCCAAGGCCATAAAAACTGTCCACTTATAGCCAAAACATGAAATAAACCGAGAACAATCCAGAACAGAGCCATATTATCAATTTTGTCATCAAATCTGGACCATGATCATCTGAAAGAGATTTTGTCATCAAGGACAAACTATTTGACACAACTGAGATCCAACAAACTCGCCCTTTGTCCTTGATGGAAAAACACAAATGACTCTCCCCCCTTTTGCCTCAATGAAAAAGGATAGAAGAGAAGAATGTGCAATGCTAGGAAACACAATTGAGAAGCCAACCAAATACCATAAGAACCGGCTGCAAATAGAGCAATAGTGTAGCAGACATATTTTGCAGGAGAGTAGTAAGTGAGTAAAGATTGTAACATGTTGATATCATAGAAAAAATAACAATATGTCCTTTTCAAGAATCTCAATCCATATCATCAACACCAAAGCAAAGGTACCATAATATTATAATGTAACAAACCAAATTGATACCTAAAGATTGAAGGCCTGTTACTTGAACATACCACCTTCTTTGTCATGTTCGTTCAAGGCACATTCAAGATCACCTACTTCACATTCAATTTGATTAACTTCAATCTAGCAATACCAGAATTTGAGCACAAACAACCAACCTCTTCTCAGCACAAGTAACCTCAGTCACAGTCCATACAAATTCATCACCAAACACACTGTCCACCATAGAAGAGTCATAATTTTTTTTTATAGCATTGTCAGATTCAAAAAATAATCACTGTCATTGAATGGACTAACTGTCCACCAATTTTGTGCAAACATTATTCATTATGTCTTTTACTTCTTTGTTCATAGCAATACATGTTATGAAAAAAGACATTATGTGAGCCAAAATAAGCCATTTCTCTTCCTTCAAAACATTGTCTAGTTCACTAGCTAGACACTAGATTCATCAACACCTTAAGAATTGAGCATCAACCTCACCAAAGAAATGTCAATGTACTTCAAACTTGAATTTCAAAAACATATGCAGACCTTCGTAATTAGTTCAATCAGAATAAACATAATGAAATAGTGGCATTTACAAGCCATTTCTTTACATCTTATACCACCAAAAGCAAATGCAAGTTGTCATACCTCATTCTAGACTCCATAGGGGTAAAATATATTACCATAATAGACTCCCCCTGAGTCTTTGCTTCTTCTCAAGACTTGGAAGGAAACACTTGTGCAAGGAGTGCACAAGAAGTTTTCTCAAAAGCATCTTTATTGCTCTTCTTGTCATCTTGATTGCTCTTTCATATCCACTCCAATGAAGACTTTTTCACTTGTTTGCTTAAAGTACTTACAGTATTTCTATTGAATCTGCATTGATGTACTTTATGCCCAATGTTATTACATCTGAAACAAATGACTTTGTGATTGTTCTGAGAAATAGAAGACTTCCTACAGATATTTCCAGCATTGTTCCCTACATTATTATCACTTGTATTTATTCTACAGTCTCTTCTTAAGTGACCAAAAATGTTACAATTGTAACACACCACATCCTCATTTCTAGGGACATTAGAATGATTCTTATTTGACCATCTTATGCAATCAATTGCCTTATGACCATAGTCATTACAAACATAACAATATCCTTGAAAATAATGATTACGCCCGAATGAATGATCATGCCAAGGATGTGAAGTTATGAAGACATTGTTCCTTTCTCTATGAATACCTTTAGATTGTCTTCTAGTGTCAATGTTATCCTTTGGTGCAACAATACTGTAACCAAGATCAACCTTCATTCTTGGTGTTTGCTTGGTTGTAAAATTCTTTCCATCTGAAGTAGTAAACATTGTTTCATGTTTAGATTTGTCTGTAGAGCTTTGTCCAACCTCATATCCCACTCCTGTAGGATCTTTAGAATGCTTTTGCCTGCCCAACATCTCATTCAATATATTAGTACTATGATCAAATTTATGAATTTTACCAGATTGAGCCTTGACACTTTCAAGCTCTTTTCTTAAAGCAACTACCTCTTCTTCAAGTTTTAGACAAACAATATTTTTAATCTCCAAATCAGAACTCACAACATCTGCTATCCTCTTATATTCTTCAATTTCAATTTTCTGACTTATAATCATATCATCCTTAAGAGTTAGTTCTTTTAACAAGGAATCATTATCTGAACATTTCTTTAAAGAAACAATCTCATTTTATAGTTTATTACACAATTCATCCTTGTCTTTTAACTTGACTTCCAAACTCTCTTCTTGTTGAAGTTGTCTTGTTAAAAACTGGTTTTCTTTTCTAAGCTGCTTAATAGTATCTAAGGCACATAGGAGTTCACCTTCCAAATCAACCTCACTTTCTGGTTCATCATATTCCTGTTCAGAGTTAACTTCACCCAAAGATTGATCTACTTTTACACAAGTTTCTTGATCATTTAAATATTCATTAATGATCTCCTTGGACTTCTTTTGAAAACTATGAAGGTTTACACCTTCTTCACTCTCAGATGTTTCATAACTTATTTCAGTACCCAAAGATATCTCCTCTTGTAACTCACTATTCTAATTCATTTCAGTCAACTTATCCCAAACTTCCTTAGCACTGTTGTAATGAATGACTTTTGTAATGACTTTATTTGGCAAGTTATTAAAAATAGCATTTATAGCTCTGGTATTGAATTCAAGTGCTTTCTTATCCTCAAGAGTGGAAGGAGATGTTGCAGATGTAGTACAACCCTTTTCAACTGCTGCCCACACTTCAAACCCTAAAGAAAGTAAGTATTTTTCCATCTTATGTTTCCAAATAATAAAGTTTGTACCTTCGAACTAAGGAGTTCCATATCTAGGATACTCTACCATTTCAAAGCTAACGTTTATGAGCTCTTCCTCGTTATTCCTTATGCTAGATTTAGGTTGATCATGATGAATAAAATTTTGTTGAGAATATATTTTTCCCTTATTCCTTTTGTTATTTCCCATATTAACCAAAGTACTCCAAGAAACCAGAAACAATCCTAGGTGGTTTAGACCTATCAGAGGACCCTACGCTCTGATACCAATTGTTGGAGTTATGGACTGACACTGAGAGGGGGGGTGAATCAGTGTCTAAAATTTTTCAACTTCGACCAAGACTTTTAATTCTGATTTCCTTTTCTATCAACAATAGAGTAGAGTAATCACTTTGAAAGCACAAATATATGACAACATTAACTCAGTCTATTAGACAATTTATGCAAATATGACTTGAGTGAGATATCTTGCATTTTCCAAAATAATTATGGCTGGCATTGATTAACATTCAAAGCATGATGATAGTGCAGGTGCAACTCATAAGACTGTGCAAATGATGATCAACATTATTGACTCACTTCTTAAACAATTGATTTGAATGCAGCTTTAAAGACAAGAAAGGTATTGAGACAACAAACACCTTTAGCAAATTATAACTATTCTTGAGAAATGAATCAAATGAGAACTTTTAAGCTTCCTTTTGAATTAGACTCTTCAACAATGACTTGTGCAAGATATTTGAACTAAATATTTGAAGGTATGAAGGAACTAACATTCAACAATGTTCAGATAGATAAAAATTATCACAATCAAGAAACATTATGACATCAAAACAAAGAGACCATAAGACAAAGGATTTGTTGAGTGGAAAACCCTCCTGGGGTAGAAAAACCAATCCTAACCTGCCTTACTGGCTTAATCTTTTAATCAACTATTCACAATGCCTTATAGGCTAATTTTTGAGCACCTACTCAAGGAGCACCAACCCCTCATTTAGAGATATCAATCTCAAGGAGTACCAGCCCCTCAAATTATTTTCTGAACAATAATAATATTAGAGGATCTCTCCGTTTTCAATTAAGCTCATAAAACTCAGTTTTCTCATCTACCTAATACCCTAAGAATCCAAATGTTGAATCCTTAAAATATTACATAGAGAAGAATTACAATATATCTCTGCATCTTTGTTTATCAGATTTTTTCAATACATTTCTTGATACAGCGAAAGAACAAAGTTTCAGAATTACAACTAGAAGTATTAGAGTGTTCACAACACTATTTTTTATACATCTTTTCAAGTATGTAGTCTTCAAAGAAATTCGAGGTCAAAGGAGAGCTGAAACCTCCTTTCTATTTTCAGGAAAAGGATGCCAGATAATAAATGTTTGCAAGAGTAACGCCTATGCAATAGGCTGTAAAAACTTTGACAAGTTATATCAATGCTTTGACAGGAGTAAATCAAGAATCTTCATCAAATTTTCATTTTCTTTAACCAAAAACCCTAATCAAATGCCATTAATCTGAAGATGGACATCATTTTGAAACTATTTTTAGGTAACCCAAATGCTCAAATGTTCATTTTTGAATACCCACATTCTCAAACTTTTATTTCTGGAAAACCCATGAGCTTAAAACAATAATTTTTGCAATGAATGAAAAGATTTCAAATGAAACTGACAATTTTTTCAAAAGGCACGACTACCCTTTGATTGGAATTCATAAATTTCCAAAAATTATGACAACCCATGAACTATTCCAGCTATAACTTCAATGAATAATTTTCTAATAGTCAAAAGATGCTAATACTTGCTAATTCGCACTTGAAAAGACCAGAAATTTATCATTTCCTGAGAGTAATCATGAATAATAAAACATGTTACCTGAATATGCTGAACGAAGATAAAAAAACAAATACCATTTGAAGCTTTCCATGTTTTCTTTCTACCGTTACCAAGCTTCCAGTCAAAAACGCACCAAATAACGAATCTATACTGACCAAGCAACCTATTATAGCCATTAGAACCAGCTGGAGAGCAAAGAATGATGATTGATCTGTCATTCATGGAGGCGGCTAGGCTAGGGTTCCATGCCCAGCCAAAAAGACAACAAAAAGAAAAATGCATCTGCTCTAACCTTCTTCCCTTTGCATCGATGACTTTGTTGGATTGAATGATCATTTGAAATCCACTCAAAGTAAAAAAAGAAGCATAATAATAATCAAAACAAATGTGATAAGTTCGCTGTCCAAAAGGAGGCCGACCAAATCATTTTTTAATGATGCTATCAACACCTGGTAAATATTAATCAAGCTAAGCCAAGGTAAAATGCCTTAGTTATATGCAAAGAAGTCGACCAAGACCTTGCTAACTTGAAGTCATTCCAAAATGTTGACCACTTTGTAACCACCAAGTGGAGCTTCCAACAAAATTCGCATCATGAAAAATCCATGTCATTTTTTTTTAAATGACCTTTAAAGAATGCACATAAAATATGACTTTAAATAAAATCATTTACCAATGGTATATCAACCAAATTATGCCCAAAATTGATCATTAAAAGAATTTCCATAAATATGACTTCTACAAAATCATATTTAATGTAAAATGAATCTTCAGAATACTAACCAAAGCCAAGTGAAGGTTGTGAATGGTGATTTCTCAATGAAGAGTAGTATGAAACTTATGCCAAGATAAAACTGAACAAGAAAGCATTGATGATTCAAATGCAACAATAACCAAACTGTCTAAACAAAACCAGAGAATCGAAGCATTGAACCAAATATGTGCCATGATCATCAATAAAATACCAACTCAAATATTACTGAGCAACCCATGAATAAATATACTTGAATGAGTGAAGACCAAGATCATAAATCTAAAACTAAAAAGAGTCCTGAAATTGAAAACCAACACCTCAAACCAATTTCTTGTACAAATAAGATAACCTATATCTACAAGAAGCTCAAACTGATCAGAACAAGAAGATATGAAAATTATGAATGTAAACTAAATCTGAATGTAACCCAAGGCCATAAAACTATCCACCGTCCACTGATAGCCAAAACATGAAATAAACCAAGAACAAGCCAGAACAAAGCCATATTATCAATTTTGTCATAAAATATGGACCATGATCATCTGAAAGAGATTTTGTCATCAAGGACAAACTATTTGAAACAACTGAGATCCAACAATATCTATGCATCAAGTCTATGGCTTAGGTATCTTGGGAAAAGTCCTCTAATGATGTTGGTGAGTCCCGATCACTTAAATCACAATCATGTATGATGTAGGATGTGGGGATGGAAATGGATTCTACATGGGGATTTTATGGACTACATCCTCAAAGAATATATCATGAAATTATGAGCGGAACTCTTGGGAGGCCACAATTTTCTTTCTTGCTTGGGTCCTTGTAATAGGAATCGAAGAGAGAGACCTAGGAATGATGGGATGCGATATGGGGATTATTAGGGATGATTGGGTAGACCTTGGATTTGAGATGATTGAAAATGATAATAATGAAATGTATGGAAAGGGGATAATGATAGAATTGATAGAAAGGTGTTAAGGATGAAATGGATGGATGTAAATGGGATAATGATAAAAAGGGATATACAAGATCATTGGTTTCTCAAGCTAAACTAGATCCTTGATTGATAATGATGGGGTTTTTCTTGCACTAGACTTTGATAATCACCTAGGAAAGTCTTGGATTTTCTCACTCAAGCTTGGATAATCACTTGATTAAGGCTTGGATAAAGGATGATTTTACTTACCTAAGCATGGATAATCACTTAGGAAAGGCTTTGATATGCTTACTTAGGCTTGCATAATCACCTAAGCAAGGCTTTGATAGGGATTTTTATAGCAAGGATTAGGATCTAGATAAAATTTTGACAAGATTGATTTTGATAAGATATGATATGGATTATGATTGGGTGATGAGATAGGATCAAAGATGATATGATATGATAAGATTGATATTGGATAGGAAGATAAAGAGGGTCAATGATGAAAGAAATGATGATAGTAGATGATAATGAAATGATGATAAAGATAGGATGATGGCTAATAGGGCCAAGGTCTAGGGATGATAGTTGTGGTGACTAGGGTATGATAATGAATGAGGTTGATAAGATGAGGGGAATATGATAGATTTTGGATGGAAATGATGCAAATGGTCAATGTTTCAAGTGAAATGATGGTTGAGGATGGGTCTCATAGGTCTGCTCTAGGGTTGCAAAGGTCAAGTTTGTAAATTGAGGTCTCAAGATGGTCAAATGATAATTAAAAGACAAAGATGTAGCTTCAAGTAATAGAGGCACCACTCTATGGAAAAAAGGTTTAGATTTGTGAAACTAAGGTGCCTTTCTATGGAAGAGGTGTAATTTCAAAAAAAATTGTATAGAGGCACCTAAGGATGATGCACATGCATTGAAGGATGAAAAAATCACAATTTGATAGTCTAAGATGGTTTTTGAGGAATTATAGAAAGAGAATCAAACAAGAAGATACAATGGATGACTTGAATTTCAACGTGATAAGGATAAGTGGCTTCATTGGTATTACACATGTAAACATTCCAAGCACGATAACACAACCCTATATTTAGTCAAGTAGGTGTGTTAACTTAATATGGGCCCACCATCCACAAGCTAATACCTTCAAATGAATCTAGGTGACTAGGGTATGCAAAGGTCATGTACCACCTTTACACCCCTTACCTTAGAAGGAAAAGGTCCTACCAAGGGATAGTTTTCACCTCAACAAGAGAAAGTACATGGTGAGTAACTTTGGGAATGATATTGTACCCTAGACCACACTAAGAAATGACCAAAAGGTCTTAAATGCTTCTAAAAACAATGTTCTTAGTGAATATATGAATGGTGATCTTGTCTAATACTGCCCTTGGTTAGGAAGGTTTCTCCTCTCATCACCAAATAAGTCTCGATGGATCAAGGGTCTTGTGGCTTGGATCAAACAATGTTGACTACACTTTAAGGTAAAAATTTCTCTCTCCCCTCTTTATATACCCTACCAAAAAATGTGTTTAAGGGTGTCCTTGAGGTGATGAAAACCCCAAGTAGGCCTCCTAATGGGAAATACTATACTAGGTGCTATTGGTCACCCAAGATCACACGAAGCGCAAGGAGAGAGCATACATACAAGATATTAAGCCTTGGGATAAAAATTAGAACATAAAAAAATTAATAAATTTGAGACTTATAATAATCCAAGATCACACTAAGTGCAAGGAGAGAGCATACGTCTACACACACATCCAAAGATGATAAACAATATTCATTAACCCACTAAGTTACTTTAGATGCCTAGACTAGTGGAAAATAAAGCCTTCGACCAATGAGTCTAAATAAAACCATTATTAATCTCAATGATAAAGATCTTTGACAAGCATTAGATAGTTGCACCACTTGTTAGTTTCTCAAAATGAAGGTTAGACAAGGAAAATAAGTCAAAAAACCTAGAAATTGCAATTTGAAACAAAAGTCCAACTTTACTTGATAGAGGTGCCACTTTATGCAATTGAAGTGTATCTTGGTGATGTAGAGGCACAAATATATGAAGAAAAGGTGCAAATATATGAAACAGAGGCACCATTATGTGAAACAGAGGTACAATTTCACAAACAAAGCCTCAAAATGACCTCCAAAAGACAAAAATGAGATTTTTCACCAACCCAATTGGGAAATATTATAGATAAAGCTATAAGGAACTTGAAAAAAAAATAGCCAAAATATTTTAGCTTATATGCTCAAAAGATCTTAAAATAAAGAAAACTCCAGATCTCCTAGAAATCTTGTAAGAAACCCTAGTTTTCCAAAACCTTAAAAATCCTAATTCTTGCAAGAAAAGAATGAATCAACCCACAAAAACAGAGTTTAAGAATAATGCAATCCTATGAAACAAGGTCTCAAAGGTTATCCAAACCATAGATCTATCTCAAATTGATCAAATGAAAGCATAGTTCTAGGTGACAGAGGCATCACTTAATAGAACATACATGCCACTTTATGCAATAAAGGCACAAATATATGAAACAAAGGTTAATTTATGTGAGATAGAGGCACCACTTCACATTTTGGGACCAAAAAATGACATATGCATCACAAAAACTCACAAAATCTTCATAAAAATGATCATATAGGGATGTGGGTCCTACAAGGCGGGCCAAAATGAAGAGCTTAATAAAATATTGAAGATAAACAAAGGAATATAAAAGAAATAAAAATCACAATTCCTTCAGCTAGAATCTTTGCTTCTCTCCTTGATGAATAGAAATGGAGTGCACCCTTATTCCATTTGATTTGGTCCTTGATGTCGATATGCGAATTGCCCAATGCACTAACATAACCTTGATTTGATATGATGATGATAATATTGATTCAATAGATATTTTGATAGCATGTATGATAGCTTGATAAGTGATGAAAATGAAGGATGAGAGCCTCTAGATATAGACTTTTGAAGAGGAAAAATTAATGGCTAGAAATGATTGATGATGGATGGCTTAGATTGAAGGAGGATTAGGGTTTGGGTTAAATATGCAATCATATGATAAGTGTCACATGAGGGATAAGATCTAGGTTTAGGAATAATATAAGGACAAAAATACTTATGGAAATGGATAGCATTAAGAGGTTAATGAGATGAGTGGATAAGATGAAAAGATAGTTTGACTTTTGGATAGGTTTCTAGGTTCTGTGAATCTAGACAAAAAAATTAGTTAGACATGTGAAGGGGACATTTATCGCATGAGGAAAAATTTAGATTATGATCCATGTGAACAAGATGAAGGGATAGGATTAGATGGACAAGGATAGAGGATAAAGGGAAATTAATTAAATAAATAAAATATTTATTTAATTAATGGGATCATGATGAAGGGATAATAATTAAATAAATGACAAATATTTATTTAATTAATGGATTAGGATAAGGATGTGAATAATTAAATAAATAATAGATATTCATTTAATTAATGAGTTAGGATCAACTAAACTGAGGTGTGGCTGGGTAATGTCAAAATTTAGGTGTCTAGTCAAAAAATTGAATGTGGCATGAATAAAGAGGTTGAGTTAGCAAGAACATTAGTTGTACAATTTATGGAACATATAATATATTAAATAAAAAATGCATCAAACCATATTTTAACATCCCTTACTTGACTATTATAGCACCAAAGACAATCCTTTTTTTACTTGGAATTGCTCATTTATTTGCTTAACAATAAATTTTCATCTCTTACTATTAACATCTTGATTTTCATAACACAAGAATTCTTAAGACACAACAAAGGTACCTCACACTCTACGATATTATTAGTAAAATCAAATTTTGAGAGATAAGGAAACAATATACCTTGTCTTTTGAAAATATTAGAATAATATCAGCTCATGAACCCTCTATCAAACAACTTCCATCAAACTACATAGTCCATAATGTTGGTTCTTCTGCTTAATCTAGTTTGGAATAAACCAATCATTCTATATTGATTTCTTCATTAGCCATCATCATGTAAGTGCTAGGAACCATTCCTTGATCAAGAATTTTGGCTTTAGGATCCTACAACTTCATGACTATAAAGTGAGATTTTTTTATTTGGCTCACTTTAATTTTCTACCTTTGACATGTGTTAGTTCTTGAAATCATTGCTCACATTCCTAGATGGTTCAACCCATTTCAAGGCTAGAGATATGCTGTTCTTGAAGAAGGATGAATCATTTCATCAATAAAATGTGAGTGGTGACATGCTAGTTATTGATAGTGGATAATATATCCTTCACTTTGAACTTAACTAGACCCAATATGGTATTCCTAGATATGTTCAATAGGATTGGACATAATTAAAAAATAGATAAATTGTAGACAAAAGTGTATTATCTAATGTACACTTGGCCCCAAAAGTTATCACTTGACAAAGGACTAACCTACTACATGTATAAACCTCCATTAAGTTGATGATAATTTGTAAGATGCGATTCTCTAAGGATAAAAAGATATTGAAGCTCTTTTGAGATGTTTCTCAGGAAATAATATTGAATCATGAAATACATACAAAATAACTTCTTACTTCTATACTATTTGTTAAATATTTTTTTCATTTTTAGTGCATGGTGATTCAAAGGTTTCTAGGATCAGTTCCTATTTAGTGGGTCATAGAGTCACAATCAACCATGCAAAATAACACATCAAAATAATAGCAAAGATATGACATCAAACAACCAAACATGCCTAATAATCCATCTCCAAACTCCAAAAACCATATGAAATAAGGAAATGACCATTAAAAAAATGAATTAGAATGCTATGAATACCAAAAAATGTGGAAAGAAGAAAATCTAAGCTAGAAAAACATACCATAATTCACCCCTTAGGAGTTTCCATGAACACCCACAAATGGTGAAGGATAAATTTGAACAGTTATAGATATTTACTATAAACTAGATATCTTTTTATGACATAAAATATGTTACTTAATATGTGATTGGACTTGAAATTTTGAAACCTTAGAAGATGCTTAGTATTAAACCACATCAAAACAAAGAAATGATTAACCTTTTCAATGTTGAAATATTGCAAATTTATAACCTTGAACCCCATTGAGAATCCTTAGGAAAGGAATAGGTTTGTCTGTAGCTATAGAGGTCACCCATGCTTACACACATCATAATCCCATGCCTTTGTATACAAAATACTACCTCTTAGGCATGCATTATTACTCTAATGCATGCAGGGGTCTTCTTCTTTCTAATTACATCCATTCTAATCATTAATGACATCATTCAATTTAGGTGTGCAAGTAAAGATAGAGCCCATGAATTATGCAAGGAGGACACCTTATTATCTAAGTAAGGACCATCGAGAGTTGAAAATAATTTAATTTGGTTGTTATGGCATCTTGGATCTTGCAGGGAGGTAGGTAGGAGTAAAAGGGAAGGAATGCCAACATTTTTTAGTCACATTGAACCCTTTTAGAATTTTGGGAAGTTTTGAGATCTTTTGAAGTGATCATCCTGATCATTTTGATATTTTTTGATGTTTTAGCAATTTCCTAAACTTGAAAACTCATTGATCATTATCATCACAACTTCATCTAGACATTGGGTGAATTTGTTGATGATTATCACTGATATGAAACCTCTATCAATATTTTAGCAATTTTGTAAACTTGAAAACTTGTCAACACTTTATATGTGCAACTTATCTGGCATTTACTAAAGCTTATAAATATTTCTAACCAACTTGAAATTTGTGTTGGCATATTTTCAAGTTTGCAAACCTGCAAACTTGTTGACATCTTTATATTTTTAGCATTTTTTCAAGTTCCTAAACTTGCAAACTTATTGACACATCATTATCATCAAGATTTGTTGGCATTTTGACAATTTTACAACTTGTGAACTCAATAATACTAAATATTGTTTGGTCTTTGTTAGCATTTTGGCTTGTTATGAACTTTGTTAATATTTTTGATATTTATAAAAACTTGAAAACCTTTTCCACTTTTCCTTTTGGAAATTCAATAATTCTTAGAACCTTTGAAAAGTGCAATAGATGAGAGGATTACTTGTCATCATTATGGGAGGTTAAAAAACTAAAGAAAATATTAGTGTAGCTCCACACTTAGAATCTTTTTGAATATATGCAACTTCCAACACCTAAGGGAAACATAAGGAAACATGAGGAATTATGAGGTGTAGCACTCATGAAAGTTTGGCCAAGGGGAAACCACTCAAAGATTTCTTATACTAAGTGTAAATGGTGGGTAAATTGAGACAAAAATGCACAAAGGAGATATGAAATAAGAAATTTTTGGCAATGTATGATTGAGTCCCAACATTGGCTTTGTTTGGTGACATGAGTATCTTGTCAGCACAACAAAAATTTATATCTCTAGGAGTAAACCACAAAATCAACACAAAGAAGGGTTTGGGAAAATTACACTTCATCTTGACCAACACATGTCAAGATTCACAAAGAAAAAAAAAATGCACACAACAAAATAGATATACAAGGTAGGACATATTACTTACATGAAGTAATGCTTAAAACGTTAACCATGAATTAACAACTTCATTAAATTTCTTGTTAGATCCTTGAGATGGTACACATTGTGACCATACTCATCTACAATTTCATATGGAACAAACCATAAAGGATCAAAATTCCTATGTTTTTATTTATCCTCTAATCTAGAATTCCACACAAGGATCATATCTCCAACTTGTAAGTTTCTTTCCAATGCTTTCTTGTCAAATAGGCATTTTTTCTATTCCTGTATGATAATATTTTCTCATGTAAAATCCTCCTATTCTCATACAACTCTATTAGTTCCATTATTTGCATCATTTTATCCTTCTTCAACATCTTGTGTTAGTTGATATACATGTAGCTCCAAACTGATGGATATTTTATCATCTAGTTTTTAGACTAGTTCAAAAGGGCTCTTACCAACAGTTGTATTATAGGTCATTCCATCAATCCATAGTGCATACTTAAAATTTTCATCTCATCTTTTCTTGTTCAAATCTAAAGTTATTATTATGATCTTTATGCCAGTTTTATTTTTGTACTTATCTTTTCCATTCCCTTAGGGATGATAAGGGGATGAATGAATATGATTAATCCTATACTTAGTGCATAAACTTGAAATATCATGGATTTGAAACACATAAAATTATTAAAAATGATTTTTGTAGGCATACCAAATCTAGTTATTATTTTTTCCAATAAGAAGTCAACTACCACCTTTAATGTAGCATTACGAGTTGGAATTTCCTCAACCTATTTGGTGAAGTAGTAAGTGGTTACACAAATCCACTTGTATTCATTGCTTGATCTTTCTTGGCTTTACCCAATGAAATCAATCCTCAAATTCTAAAAAGGATCTTACACCATCACAAATGTTAGAGGTAGGTCACCTACAAAATTCAATTTATCTAAGAACCTCTGGTAAGTATCACATTTTCTCACTCTTCTAGTCACATCCTTAAATAAGATAGGTTACCACTATCTTACTTTGACAACCTTGTAAGCAATGGTCTTATCCTTGAACTTTCGTCCACAAATGTTTTGATGAAATTCATCCATCAACTTGTTAGATTTTTCTTGTTTAAGCATTTGAGAAATAGCACATTGGGATCTCTCCACATTAAATCATCAAGTATCAACACTATCTTTGGAATTGAAACTTAATATTTATTTATTTATTATCCTTTATTCCAAGGGGACAAATCATATTTTATAGGTAGAAGATAATATATTTGTACCATGGATCATCCTTTAATTTACATGTATATGCACTAATAGGATTTACTTCATTGACCTTATTTGCTTTAAGATTTGAATATATCATTGATTTGACCAAGCCGTAACCTCTAACCAAATTTGTAGTTTGTACCTCAATATCATATTCTTGGATTGTATCGATCCATCTACATCTTTTACTTTCTACTTCTTGTTGACTAAATATGTCTTTTCACTATTTTATGTGGCACATATGCAATGATCTTTGTGCATATTAGATATGACCTATAACTATTAATGGATTTGATAAAGACATAAGAATATTTTTCCATAATTGAGTAATTCAATTCAAAACCTTGTAAAGATTTACTAAAAAATCCAAAAAGTTACTCATGTCCATCCTTGTTCTTTTATAATAACACAACAAGAATATTATAAAATAAAGTGAATAAAAAGATTTGGAAGTGTTTAGAATAGTCTAGGCTTATACTAAGATTGGTGTTTCTTTAGGAGCTTCCTTGATCTTCATAAGTGATTTAAATTTGATTTATCACTCCATGTGATTGATTGCTATTTTCTCAACATATTGGAGAGAGCTTTGATCTTCTTAGAAAACTTAGGGAAGAACCTCCTAACAAAGTTGATTTTCCCAAAGAATGATTGCACACCCTTGACTGTTTTATGCCTAGGAATGAGTTCAATTTATTTCACTCTTTCTAGATCTATCCTCACCCCATCATTTGAAAAAATATGCCCAAGTAATTTTCCTTCTTCCATGTCAAATATGAACTGTTTGAAATTTAGGGAAATCAAATACTCAAGGCACCTTTTGAAGATTAAATCCAAGTGTTTTTCATGATCTTTCCTATCCTTGGAGCAGGCTATTAGGTCATCCTTATACACCACCATGATCTCATCAACAAGGCCTATTAAGGAAGCATCCCTTTCTCTCTAGAGAGTAGATATTACATTTTTTATCCCAAATAAAATTATCACATAGATAGAGGTGCCTCAAGGAGTAGGAAATATAGTATTGTTTTGTATAGACTCCTTGACCACCACTTGATTGTATCCAAAGAATCCATCCATCATGGATATTAGCTCTAATCCATTCACCTTCTATAGTAAGTGATCCATACATAGGAGTGGATAATTTTCCTTGAAAGATTTGATGTTCAAGTCTATAAACTCCACACAATATTATCTCTCATTTATTTTTCTTAACTGGGACAAGATTTAATGCCCATTTATAATTTCAAGAAAGTTTAATAATACCTTGCTCTTTTAGCTTCATTAATTTATTTTGTATTTGGAGATCCAACATAGGATTGATTGGCCTTTACTGTTTTCAAATGGGATTTTAATATTCGATTGAAATGGAATGGTGTATTGAAAAAATTATCTCTATGAGATTTGAGCTCATCATAGGACCATTCAAAGCACTTTTTGCATACCTTTAGTAGTGTAATCAACATTTTATTTTTTGCTTCCTTTAAATTTGTACAAATTTAAATAATATTTGAGATTCCTCTAGTCCCTAGATTTATTCTTTCAATGTTATCTCCATTAATGGGCTTACTTCTACTCCTATAATAATTTGCACTATCAAACATTCTTTCCAACTTAACTAGACCTTTTGGAATGGTGTTGGTTTTTAGTTGCACAATTTCATTTTTCAACAAAATTTCTTTACCATCCTCGACTCCAACCATAGGTTACCAATCAATCAACTAACTATCCAATTCATCCATATAGTTTAAGAATCTATGTCTTGATTTTTATTAAATAACCACCATATACAAATGCTATCAGGTATGCTTGGCCTTGTGAATTTCAATGCTTGATTCCAAATGGAAGGAACCAATCTTAGATCAAAATTAGATAACTCAACAACTAAATCATATTTACAATAATATTTTCTAACTTGTTAATCTATTCAAGACCAATTGAATCAAATAATTCAATGTCTCCTAAACAACATTCCTTTATATATTTAACCTCTCATCCTTTGCAACATAAACATTATTTATCTACATTATAATTATTTCTTAATCTCCAAGAATCCTCAAGCATTTAAATCCATGCTTGTGAAAAATATTCAGTTTTGGCATAAGAGATTCATACTTGAATATATATTTGAAGGTCACCATTGGGTGAGACAAGAACAAATCCTTCTCTTGAATCATTGTTTGAACACACACCATCAAAGAACATGGTTCACAAATCATTCACACCTTTAATAAGGGTATAGAACATGGGAGATTTAGTATCTCCATGATCTTGTTCATCAAAATATCCAATGAAGTGCTCAAGATCAACATTGATATATAATACTTCATTGGTGGTTTTATAGCGATCCTCAATAATGTACATCATTTTCCTTTCTATGTATAGCTTGACCTCTTCTTTCTATGATGAGATTGTAGCATATGATAAGTCCATTTGTATACTATCCTTATTGAGGCTACCCACTTTCTATATAGTAGCATACCCCATTTGGATGGACAATCCATAATGATTACATCTATTAGAAAAGATTTGTTTGGGTATGCAACCAATTGAACCTCCACTTTGTTCAAAATTTCCACAATATTTACTTCCCTAGAATCTATGACAAAATAGTTTCCATACATCTTGGACACCTTCAAACCTAAATAATTCATAACCTGAAGAGGTATAAGATTACTTGAACCTCTAGTCCAAACTTGTAGTTGTGAATTAACCATCCACTAATCACCAACGTATTATAAAAAGGGTCAACATTAAGTTGGTAGTTAACGAGGGAATTCCCTAGGTAAACCTCAATAGTTTCTTTATTTTTTTATCTATTACACAATTAGTAGTAGTACCAGACTACTCTACATCTTTTACAATAGAAAATTAAGACATAACCCTTTCTCTATGTTTAAAAATTCTAAGGAGTTCCCCTATTGGCACTAAAACTCTAATTTGACTATATCAAAAAGGTTGTAACTGGGTAAGGATGCATCATGTGGAATAGTTAAATCACTATCATTATGAATATGTCACAAATATAACATAAGAGAAAAAATACTTACCTCTTATCTCATTCTTCTCTTTGTCTTCACCTTGTCCTTTTATTGGTTGGGGATAGGCTAATTGTGATTCGTTGATTGGATACATCCATATGGAACAACCACAATGCCTAAGGGTGTTGCATGGGCATGAGCATTGGGCCTATGTATCTTCTTAAATGCTTGCTATTAAATCATTTTTTATTTTATCTACCATCTTCCTTACAATGGTTTCATTCTTAGTCTGATTTTTTGCCCTTTATTTTCCTTTGTCAATATTTACATTAGCCCTGCTTGGCATATTAATAACCTTATCTCTTTTAAATACTTTCCTATTTTTTAGTTGATATTCATTTTAGACAAATTCCTTATTACTATATTTGTATGGGATCTTATTTCTTTAGTTGGTTGTATAGTCCCTTTGTATTTTCATCACATGAGTTTCCTTAAGTGCTTAAATTCATAAGCGATTATCTCATATTGACATGGATTTATACCATGATCATACTAGATGATTTGGTTAGTTATCTCATATTCAAGATATTCAATATCTTCCTCTAGGGCATAATACTCAAATGTATTCAATTATTCAAGCTCATCCTCATAATATTATGTATTGCCTTCCTCATTAAGGAATTCTTTATTTTTACTTGATACCACAACTACAAAATTTCATGGATCATGTGGTAGAAAATGAATTTAAAACCATAATAAGGTGTCTTACAAATGTCTATTACCATTTTTCAAAGGGTCAAGAGTTTTTTTATCTTGATGCTTGAAATTTCCTTACTAGGGAGTCATTTGTATATCATGTTGTTGTGGTCTCTTAGATCAAGATGTCGGTGTTTCCAATTGATTGTCAAATTTTCTCTAAGTATTAGCTAGATCCTATAATTGAGAACCCTAGGTTAGTGTCCAATGAACAAGAGAAATTTTTTATGATTGTTCTCCTCTGCACTTTAGGCTTTACAAAACCAAGGTGAGTTTCCCTTTACACAACATCATTTCTTATATTGCAACAATGATTTCAATGATGTTAAAATAGATTATAGTCTTCACACTAACAATTTTAGAGGATGAGCCTAATTGGCTAAATCATCTTCAAAACCCTCTATAGATCTGTGTTTTAATAGTGTGGAATGAGCATAAAATAACACAAATAAAGTAAAAGACAAGTTTCAAATTTAAGTTGATTGTACCTAGGCTTGAGTTCTGTGAATTAATCCGACCGGTGCCTTATCCATTACAAAGTCAAGAAATGAAGAAAATTCTTCTGAATAACAATATAAATAACTATCTCAATGGATTTATGATCTTATTGATTTACAATAAGAAACCAACAAATGGACAATACTATTAATCTTGTTTAAGATCCCTACTACAACTACAATATCTTCAAGTATCCAATTGAAAGCAGTTTTAATCAATTTCTTGAACAAAAGCTAACAACTAAATATTCATCACAAAAATATGCAACAAGAACCTTGAAAGATATTTGATTATTAAGATTCAAAAGATGTTCTATTACAACAAGGAGACATCAACCATATGACTTGTATTCATATGAACAAAAAAAATGAGTTGTTTGTTGCTATTACATAAAGGGAAAAAAGACAAAACTTAAGTAGTGACACATTTACAAAAGGACACAAATATTTATACATAAGGATATAACTATTGTAGAAGTAGTTGGAGATATTTTGGAGCATTTATACTGGAGGATGAATTTGATTTCCCAAAAATTCATTCTTAAAGTTGATAGGACATTTCTAGCATTCCTTCTCCGACTTGATGATTTTGCATTCATGATGGTTGGTGATGACTGATTAAAACACAACTCAAATTTTTGCACCATCCTTTTCTTTATCTTTATCCTACTTTGATAACATGTCACCTTTGAGTGGAAGAAATTGGCTAACCCTAACCATATGAGCCTTGTAGTCATCACTTATTAGAACCCAAACCATGTCAGAGAATCCCATCATACTGTACTCTAGCTCGGAGAGCAAATCCATACTAATATTTAATTTCTCTACATCTATTTCACCACCTTTATTTATGTTCATATATATAGGAGAGAGAATATTAACAAAATATTCTCTCCATTCCTTGCAAAGCCTTATCTCTCCCTAATTATTCAAAATGAGAGGCATATGAAACTCTTCAAAACCTTCAAAAGCATCCAACTCTCTTCTAATAAGTTCCTTATATCTATTATAGTGACTTATGATGCCATCTGATATTTTTGACCTAGAAATGATACCACGTTCACTAAACTATAATCAAAATTGGAGCCTTTTGCAATAATTTTCAATAATGCAACTCCAGGGGCCCAACTAATTCGAAAGTATTTTAACCTAACTCCTGCTTGAGCATGGTTAGTGATCGCATTCTTCAAAATCTTGTAATTGTCCCAAACTTTATCTACCTGGTTCAAAATGTTTGACAACTTCTGTCCCAAAATATTGTCAACTAGGTCAAACAACTTCTTTACAAATGCCTCCTTTGCTTGAGCTTCTCTCTTAAATTTTTAACCTCTAGGGTTAATTTCTCCTTCTCTTGTGGTCCCTTATCTTCAATAGCTAGCTGAGGAGGAGGCAACAATCTAGTAACCATATTCAATTATTCCTATAATTTCACATTTATGGAATTGGCTTTATCCAAGTCTCCTTGTAACCTCTTTACTATTACTTCAGTGAACAAAGTTGTATTAACTATGAGGGAGATTTCTTGGGTAGCACTTGTATCTCCTAGTCTTCTAACTATCAGATTTCTAGTGAGCTCACTAGGGTCAATTATTACTTGACACTTGTTGGTCTCAGGGAAATAGACCATATTTCTAAGGTTTTATGTCTAGGATTAAATCTTGACCCAAAGTAGAGAGCATCAACTTGCTCCTCTAACTACAAAACAGGGTCAACTACTTCTTGTCTCTTGATAGTGTCAAATTCAATGGCATATGAAATATCCCACCTCAGCAGAAGTAAACATCCAACACTTCTTACCAGCTCGCTACCTCTCTAAGGAGTCATAGACTCCATCTCTGTATTGACCTTAGTCCAAAATTCTATAATTATTTCATTTTTCTTCTCCTCTGTGAGGCTTTTGTCTTGCACCCTTTGTTTTAGTTCTTCTCCTTTATTCTTAAGGAAAAAGTCCTTAAACTCCTTGGTGGTGATGAATTGGACATCTTGCATGAATTTTGTGCAAGCTTGAGCCGTTATGTCATCCACCACTTGCCCTCTAGTTTCAAAATTGATGAGTAACCTATCATCTAAGGGTATTTCAACTATTATCCTAGTTGGGGGATTCATCACTTGTGTTATTTCTGCATCATCCATCATCTCATTTGGGACTATGGAATAATCAACCAAGGGTCCTGATGTAGGATTTATTTGTTGCAAGGGGATAATTTGTTGTGGACTCTGTGGTACATCACCTTGAGAAGTAGGACTAGGAGTACTTGGTGTTGGAGAAAGCACATTTGAAAGTAAACTACTAGCACCATCCAACATTGTCATTGATCTAACTATGGGGTCCTTTATGTATGAGAATGATCCTTTAAAAGAAGGATCAACTTGTTTCCTCTTATTCTCAACAATCCAAATTTTGATCCATAGTACTCTCCTCTGTGTGGCCTCTTTTTGTGTAGAGAAGTTTCTGATCAAATCTTTAATGTTGGTAGGCTCATGAAAGAACGCTGCCAATTTGAAACTTGTTCTCTGATCATTGATGAAATGCTTTGGGTCACATCTTCTAACATTGTCAACTTTCATTTTGTATGGAAGAAACTTATTTGAAATCAGTTCCAGTCCCTCCTTGGATGTGACTTGAAAGTCTGAGAACACAATGGTAGATGGAAGGATGACATGATTCTTATTGTTTTTGAAGTGAGTCTTATCAAACTCATTTAATTACCATATGATTTCAAAATAGGCAATTATATCAGTAACACTCCTAAGAAGCACATGTGGTGCTACTAGGGATCCATATGTTCTAATTACAATGGCATCATTAAATAAAAAATAATCACCCCAGTTGTGATTTATTTCTGCTTTTGGGATAAGATCCCTTGGTCTCAAAAAATATCCTTACCTGCACTGACAACTGCCAATCCATAGGCTGGCCAAAGTTCATAAGAACTGTTTTGACAAAACATTCTTCAAGAATTGAATAGTTAGACTTCTCATAGTCCTTATCCCAGATATAAGTCCATTCTTGGATTGGTAGAACTCTTTCCTACTCATCTAGGGCCCTAATATGCATGTGTGGGGACCAAATGTCTACTCCACTAACCAAAGTGATGTGTCACATGAGAGAATTCCACTTGATTTACACTACACTACTATCCTTCTTGATTGAACTCAAGGCTTTGCAAATTTCTTTCTCAATCTACCCAACATACTCATAGGGTTTGTTCACATCTCTTCTTTGGACATCAACATCTAGCAACATCAGGTTTACTGACATCTAAATCTTGGAGTCCAAACCCAACACTTGATAGAGTGAGAAGTATGTGTTCACAAAGTAATCCTAAAAAATGTCAGCTGAATGGCTCTATCTCTCCACTAGCAACCATTTTCAATTATCTATTAGGCCCTCTAGGCTTGAAACATGGAAACCACTTTACCCTATAATTGTCCCTATGCCTTTGATATTATTTGGTTAGGGATCCCAAGTCTATAGGTAATTGAGCATTAGGGTTTAAAACACCTTGCAAATGTAGCTTTTGTCTAGGTGTATCAATAATTTTCCACCTATTGTGAACAATCCTCTCTTCTCAAGGTTGTAGTTCTATGCAATTCCTTTGATTAGGTCAAAATTGATGAACATGTTAGGCACTACCAACCTTCCCAACCCTAATCTCCATATATTACAAATTGGTCTATTTGCTAAGCACTTTTTGAAAGCATTCTTGAAAAGGGCATTACTCTTGAACTGGGATAATAGAACCCCTACAATTCTCATTCTTATTAATAATTCTATCGACCAAACTTATTGACCCTTGTGCCATTCTAGGTCTCTTGACTAATCCACGCAATTGAACCATTATGTTGTCATCCAACCCCCTCTTCACACCCCTAGACATTCTGGCCATGATTTTATTTCTAGGGTTTCAATATCTAAAACTAGGGCTTTAAAATTTTACAACTTCAAAGAAGAATTTTGTAAAATTATACACAATGTCTACCCTTATTGAGCCCTAATCTACTTTCTGAATCTAAAAAACCAAAAAATTATGCCCCTTTATGTGAAATTACACATAAATAGTTCAAATTTACTTACTGATTTGTCACTCTACTAAAAACCCTAGAAATGCCATGAAAACCCTTGTTCACTCAAAATTCTGCTACAATTTCACTCCAATGTCTTCACTTTGTGTCTTGAATAATGATAGTAGATACAATTAAGCCAATACCCTTGAGAATTTGGTAGATATAGATCAAATCGACCATTAATGTCCTCACATGCTTGAAGGCGTGACAAGTGGTAGTCATTCTTCATTTTTTAGTTCCTGCCGGAGGCAGGTATACTTATGCTTTCACCTAGGTCTATTATGTTTGCAAAAACCATCCAATAGAAGTCAAGAATTAAACTATGGGTACAAATTTTTCTAAAGTTTATTTTTATGTCATATTTATTTAATATTTTTCACACAAATTTTGTCAAATTCTATTGGACAATAGATTACTACAGTCATATTGTGGATGATGTAATCAATTTTAATATTGTATGGTTTTGTCATCTATTCGGATTTCAACACTATTCCTGCATAGTGCATTTTTATGGTTTGGCATCGAAATAATTTTTTTGCACCCCAACTTTAGAATAACAATAATGACAACAATACAACTTCCTGTTTATGCATAGTGTTTTTCTTTTGTTTGAGAACAATATAATTTTTGTGCAGCCCAACATTAGAATTAAAACAATGAAAACACGACAACTTGTTTTTGACATATTATTCGGTTGGTGAAGAGACTTTGAGATAGTGACATAGAAATCAACGAATAATTGTACCTATTAGTGTACAACATGGATTTAAGAGCATTCAATGTGGAAGAGTGGTGTAGTGGGTAGTGCTTTGTACTGTTCCAATTGACTATGGAGGCTATTGACTGCATTATTGCAGTTGATGGTCGACAATATGATTGTATGAAGATTGTTTTTTGATAAAAAAATCAATAATAAGATTTTTTTCAAATCTTCATTTATTGCCATAGTTATCAAAATAAAATCTAAGGCTTTATAAATACATCTTATGAGTTCGCAAATTCCCAATGTGTGGGAAAAAACTGGGAGTTTCTAAAGTGCTTTGCAGTGTTGGACAAAGAAAAAAAACTGAATCAATATTTTAAACAGGTGCATTTTTTTCCTCAAATTTGTTTTATTGTTTTGAGATTGAAAATTGTTTTAATGTTTGCAGATTTATATAGAATGTTTTATTCAATGGCTTTTGTATTTCTTTGGATTTCTA
Source organism: Sequoia sempervirens (assembly GCA_007258455.2). NCBI lineage: Eukaryota > Viridiplantae > Streptophyta > Pinopsida > Cupressales > Cupressaceae > Sequoia > Sequoia sempervirens. The sequence continues at coordinate 513,617,054 of VDFB02000003.1, forward strand.
GAATATCTGGAAAGATTTTCATTTTCAAACATGTAAATAGATTTTAATGCTGTTTAGTATTATAAAACATAAGTTCTCAGCCCCTTCTGAACAAGCAGAAAGTCCGCTGGAGGTAACTCCCACATCATCCTTCAAAGCTTGACAATTGGGCCCTGGAATCTGACTACACCCTCCATTTCAACACATGGTGCTCCCATGTTCATTCTGCACACCACCGTCACCTTCAGATGTCAACATGGGAGCCGGGCAACTCACATCAGCATTGCACCTAACATTGCAGGGATTGATTACATAAACCCCAGGCAATCGGTGCAAAAACTGTGCATCTGCTGCTTTTTCAGTCCTAGTGGCTGACTTCTGATATGGATAAGACTCCAGTTCTCCATCAATTCGGCCTCTGAAATCAGCAAGCAAGCACTTCAGCCTCGCAATCTCAGCCTCCAATACTCCCTGGCCTTGCAATCGCCTCATCAACTGCTGATTCAGAGTTGTCAAATGCAAAACCTCCTCTTCCAAGGATGCTGTCCTGGCCTTCTTCTTTTCCCTGTATTTTCTGACTGCCTCCCTATTCCCCCCAGACCTCTTCTTTGCCTTAGATGAACTGTCTTGTGTGCTGTCTGCAGATTTCTCCTCATCTGGAGCAGGGAGGATCTTTGTGTGTGTGTGGAAACATGTGTGGGTATGAGTATTATCTGGTGCGGGAGGGTTGCAGGTATGGGTGTGAGTGCATGCATGAGTGTCCCTTAGAATCTCCTCAAAAAACCTCTCCATAGAATTCCCACTATCAAGATCATCCACGGGCATATTGCTGCCCCCAAATATCTCCTGGTTCGAGAAATCCACCTCCCCATCATCCATGCCAGCCATCGTCAATCCCTGAACCTAGAAATTAAAAACTTCCTAAGAAAACGAAGATTTAGCAAGCAGGGAATTATCAAATACTCGTTCAATAGCGAAAAACCTTGTGCCCCTCAAAAACCCAACCTGAACTCTGAGGATCCGATATGATCCCATCAACGCTGACCATTTTTCAAACCCTTTATGTAAAATCTTTCTAAGAAAGCAAGAAATTAGGCAAGTTAGAGGCGTATCAATTCCTCCGGCGAACGCATTTGAGGGTGAAGAAGAAATAAAAACCCTGCTTCTTTGAATTTTTCTTCCTCAAAATATCAGGAAAAATCAGAGAACCCAAAACTTGCCTTCTCATATCGACCATTGCACAGAAGCTTAGCCAGTCGGCGCCATAAGTAGAGCTCCCCGTGCATATGTCACACTGTGTATACCTGCATGTGGATACTTCACCACGTCTTCCCCTGCGTGATGAGCCAGTGAGACATGGAAAAATGGATGGCCCTAGATATTTGTATGATTTAAGAGATTCTAAACCACGTTAAATTCATCAATTTAAGCTGGATGACGTAATACACATGGAAAAGGTATGAGACTTCCTAGTTGGGTATACAATATTAAGTTGATGGTCATTTGAAAACTTGGTAGTAGATTTTCATTTTAACTTAAGAAAGTTCAGAAGAATCTGTGTGATCCTGATGTATGTTCTCTTTGCTACTTTTCTATTGTATTTTTTCTCCCAAATCATCAAAGTTAGATCAATCTTTTGATTGAAAAGATACAAGTGACATAGCTAGTGAAGCCGTGAAGCCGTGAACTGTTTTTCTATCAAGTCCTTTTAAGGGTGCATAAACACATGCCATAAAATAACTATCAATGCCATATATTTCTACAATTAATCAACAAATTTGAATGCTCAATCACTCTTGCAAATCCATTGACATCATTTGAATGGCAACTCAGTGGGAAAAAATGCCTATAAGGGCATGCCCATTGGAAATGCCAGCTGGCATTCTCAGGGAATTTAAAATATTAAATGCCTTAATTACTTGTCACATATGTTCACCTTTAGTCATTGTGGAGAGTTGGCACTCCAATTTTTTTTAGATTGAAGAAAGCTTACAAATATGGCTCATTGCCAGCAACTGAGTACAAATGAGACCAAGATTAGCTCCTAGAGAGCATTAACATTAGAATGCAACTTAGATATCAATTACAAGGCAACAATGGAAGTCTGAGAGACACAATTTAGATTCCCATATTAGATGTCACTTTGGGGATTTGAACTTGGTCTCTACAATGAGAACCTAAAGGCTCAACCCCTTTGACAACTCCAAATTTATATTTGCCAAATCTTTAATGGTCGAATGTCCCACCAGGCAGATTTTTAAAACTAAATTACTTCCCTTAGAATTTGATTTTATCCCATATTTACAATATGCCCTGGTCACTATATATGCCTTGCTCTTTTTAAATGGTTTATGACTTTTTCTTCTAATTCTGAAAACAAAAATTTACAGTCAATCATAATCTTCTTCAATTGCCAATAATCGCAGATGGTTTTTAACTTTTTCCCATGGCATTAACCATAAACTCACATCTGACTTATTTTTTCTCTCTTGCAGTTCACAATCCTCTCCACAAAGCCTTAGCATTTGCTACATTGTTAGTTGTGATCCCCAAAGCTTCATAATAGTAGAAAATTATCTTGCCTTGATCATTCATTCTACACCTGCACTAGCAAATAGCAGCCCCTATCATAGTTTATTTGGAGAGTTCCATTGGATGGTGGGATCATATTTATGGTTTCCTTTTGCAAACTTTCCTCCCAATCCCTTTATTGGGGATGCGCTATGGGAGTAATAATTACTGAGGAGAAATGTAGAATTTATTATTAGCAAGGAACTTAAAGTGGGATTTAAACCTCATTTTTTTGAAGATAAAAAAACATATTGCTTTTTTAAGGATTCTATGTAATTCAGAAAAAATTGTCTCTGTTCCAGTTTAACACTGTTAACCAAGGAGAATGTCAGGACTGAATCTTATCTCATGCCAGACAAAACATACCATATTCATCTATAGGTGCATCATAGTTATAACCAGTTGTAACAAATGACCCTCCTGCAGTACGACCAAAATTTGTCCCACCATGATACTGCAAAGAAGAGCAATTGAATTACTCTTACAATGAAGCTATATAAGAATGACACGTGCTACAACAACCTATTTGCTACAAGCTGAATCCTACCATATAATAGTTTACAAAGGACCCTCCCTTCTGAATAAAGCGAGCAACTCCAAAGGCTAGATCTTCAACTGGCATGTGAGAAGCAGTACCCCCAAATTTTGTAAACCTACAGAGACAATAGACAATAAGCTCATTATCAAAATTTTAATGACATTCAGTGCAGCCGCTGGAAAGCCAACATTTTACTATCATCTCTTATAACAGGCTCACAATATACACATTTGAATACAAAGCTAGAATCTGCAAAACATCAGGAAGCACGTATTGCCTTAAACTTGTAAATTAGCTTAATGAGAACTGTAAAAAAAATATAGTTACAACTTTGAAAGAAAAATAAAGAAAATAATTTATAAGAGTTTATTTGTGCCAGTAGTTCATAGTTTACAATTATTGTTTTTTTTGTTTTTTAGGCTATTACGAAGTTGTACTTGACATTTCAAACTCTCACATACTTGCACACTTCCTTGGTACTAATATATATTTGCAATAACACTTAATATAATAATACAGTGGACTACGCATCATATAACATGAGAAATGGATGATAACCACTATATTCCCATCATGAACAAAGACGATTTCAATTTGGTTGTTATAACAATGAATCAAATGAGTAATGCGAAAACAATAACTCATAGAAAATGAAAGAAAAGATGAGACTTGCAATGCCCCCTATGACAATGGAACAAACTAGAACATGCATATTGCCGGGTGTTAGGGGAGTTAGGGTTATCTAAATACTTCCATACTAAATTAAATTGTTATTTAGACAAAAATACTGTGTTGGGAATAGAAATCAAGGAATACTAGAAATATAGATAAAAGAAACATAAACAAAGTACATTGTATACGACACAAAATTGTAGTATTCTTTAAGTGCATAGGGTTGGAGAAGTTTATTGTTTTGCAAAAGCATTTTTGTATTAAACTTTGTTTCATTATACTTTTGAAATCGACAGTATATGCAACATGGTTTAATACTAAAAATGCTTTGGCTGAAATAAAAGCTATCCAATGCAAGTATATATATTATAAACATGGTAATGCATATTTGAAGAATGTAAAGCAGAATCCACTAAATATTTAGAAAATAGTATTCAAGTCATCTGTTGTTATGTCAAAGAAAAAGTAGAACAATTGTTATTATTAGTATTAAATATTTATTGCATTTGTATGTAGATTGATTAATATTTTTCCTAGTGCATATTGCACCAATGTTATCTTGTGCATGAAAATTTTCTAAAGACTTTGTATCTCATTTAATGAAAATGAGAAAAGTCAAGTTAGCAACTGTGTCATGATAATTTCAACGAAATGAATCGAATGTTGCTTCAAGAGGAAAGATATGCAAATTCCTATGTCTCCTTTTTGAAAAGATACAAGTGACATAGCTAGTGAAGGCGTGAACTGTTTTTACTCTATCAAGTCCTTTTAAGGGTGCATAAACACATGCCATAAAATAACTATCTATGTCATATATTTCTACAATTAATCAACAAATTTGAATGCTCAATCACTCTCTGCCAATCCAACTAAGCTAGAGTAAAAAACCACATCTACCATATACTTATTTATCAGTTGAACTTTTTAATTATCCTCTAGTAGGATCAATATGATAGGCCTCTAAGTACAAAACCAAAGAAAAACATTTAACACTCTTGACTCTGAATCATCAACATGTAACTAACAAACCTAAAAACAATAAGTGTCACTTTTTAATAATCCTCTAGTAGGCTTTCACATTTTAACTATCTTAACATTTCCTACTTAGCAATAATGAACAAAACCTATAAAAAAATAAGTGTAATATTTTTCAAACATTTTTTACTATATATATCTTTGTACTCATTCAATATTCTTATATAATACAACTACAATCACAAATGTAATTTTTTCAATATGAGTAAGTATTTTAGAGAATATAGAGGTTTTGGAATGTGACTATGTTTTAAATGCTTTAATTTGGCTCTCATTATTTTCATGTTTTGTAACCCATGTATCCTTCGTGTTTAGATTGACTTGTTTGTTTATAAGATTACTTTTTGATAGCAACTTTTATATTTAGATTAGTTCAATTAATGATTTTAATTAGGATTCATCATGGATATATTATGTTGCACCATACTGTACACTTGAAATTTCAAACTATAAATTGATTGTTCTAGATTTGTCATTATCTTATCAACTTGCACATCACACACTTTTTACTGAATGAATAGATGAGTCATTTGCTATCACCAAATGAATCATACTAGTGCATATTAAAGGTACCTACACTAGACAGTTCAATGGACATTACATGAAATGTAGAACAACATTGACAACCTAGGAATTATATTCTTATCATGGAACCAAATGAAGCATACATTATTTACATCATTGATTTTTTGACTATGTAGAATTGGAGAGGTTTGGTTTTGGAAAAAACATTTTTGTGTTAAATTTTGTTTCATTATACTCTTGAAGTTGATAGTATATGCAACATGGTTTAACACTAAAAATGCTTTGGCCGAAATAAAAGTTGTCCAATGCAAGTATCTATATCGTAAACATGATGTTACATATTTGAAGAATGCAAACCATAGTTCATTAAATATTGAGGAAATGGTATTTCAGTACCAACACCTATCCATGTATTTGCCAAAATTGTCCTCGAGAAAAATAGAAGATGACAATCAGTGTGAATGGAAAAATATAATAAAGAATGCAATATATGTGTGTCAAGCACCTTTATGATGGCTACACAAGCTCATATTGACGACTATGGTATAAAGGGTATCGTTTCATGAAGTTTCAATCTACAAGAGACTTGAAATAATTGGTTTGCCTTACAAGTGTAATGGCCATGATCATAGGTAGAGAAGCTCACATTGACCAGTATGTTGTAAAGAGTATTGTGTCATGAAATATAATACATATGCTTCTCATAATATGAATCTATAGCGTCTTTTGTAGAATAACATCAAAAGGCTTGAGGTAAACAAAAGATAGTATTGTGGTCAAACTTGAGAGCTGTTAGCACACTTGACAGTAGAAAATGAATAAAGCACATCCAATAGGACTCAAAAAATTTCAACCTGCAAAAGATGTTAGCATCAATGTCCTAATTTAGGAACTTTTCACCTTAACAAGCATCTAGGTATTGCGCAAAATCCTCTTTGTCAAAAATAGAAGATGACAAATACCAACAATGGAAAAATGTTATAACTGAAACTGAAGTTGCAAAAAATGTCTACCATTAAATTTTGTATAAATTCAAGGAATGACATTTTTTGTGAATAACTGTAAAGCAACATCTCTATTATCAGGTGGCATTAGCATGGCTAAACAAGCACACACTGACCCCTATGATATAAAGGGTATTGTCTCATTAAATTTCAATCTTGACCAGAGTTGAAAAAATTGGTTTCCCTTGTAGTTGTAATCGACATGATTAGCTTAAACTGAGTAGTTCATAGATGGAAAGAAGTAAGTTGATGATACTCCCAAAAATCATATAAAGCAAAGGTTCATGTGTAGCCTTTTCAGTGTATTTAATCATCATCAAAGGCATTTTCACATGAGATTTCAATGTGGGCCATAGTTGAAATTTTTTAATTTCGTAAGATTTCTTTTTTTTGACAAAAAAAATCTAGGAGTTATGTCATTGGAATTGTGAAAATTTCTCGTTTTCGAGAAAGCAATTTGTCATTAGAATGCATATTTAAAACCATCATCTTTTGCTGAAGGACATCAAGACAACATAATGAGCAAATTATGCAAAAGGAATACAAATGTTGACAGTGGCTATGACAAGATGATGTTAATGGGATTTGCAATTTTGATAACAGAAATGTTGATCTTCTTTGCATTGCTCATCTTAGTAAAAAAAACATCTCATTTTATAATATTAGTTGTAGCAAGTGTATTACTCATATTTTATATATTTGGCATTTGACTATTTCTTAGAAATAAAATACAGTTACTCTATGAATATGCTAAAGACTTTTAGATAAATAAATAAGTTGTGAATTTATTCTATTCTGAGCTATGTTGTGCTTCCTATACGTAATTCTTTGTTATCAAATTTCCATTAATAAATTTTAATTTGCACTTGATACAACATTAGAAATGCATATATGTTAGATAGGAAAATGTTTTGAAAAAGTGTCAATTGTGCTTTAGAAAATTAAACAAAGCAATGGAGAAAAGATACAAAGGTGTCAGAAAAAGATCGGGTAGTTATGGTGCAGAAATCTATAACCCCAACTTAAAGAAGCAACAATGGCTTGGAACTTTTGACAGTGCAGAAGAAGCAACCCATGCTTATGATAAAGCTGCAATTGCAATTGCAGGAAATAATGCAATCACCAATTTCCTCTATATTGATTATAAACCATCTAGCGACTTGTCAAAGGAACCTGCTCCTGAATTATGTGAACTTGAATCGAGAATAAAAAAACAACTCAAAGAATATATTTGGAAAATAGTGTGCATCTGATCGATGCAAAGAGAAAGTAGAGGAAAACAAAGAGCTATGTTTGAGTTATGTTGACTCTAAAAAATTTGTAAAAATTAGGTCATGTAGAGGTGTTAGGCAGCGTCCTTGGGGTAGCTATGTTGCAGAAATTTGGAATAATAAATTAAAAAAATGACAATGGTTGGGAAGTTTTGTAACTGCTGAACAAGCTGCTTATGCTTATGATATGGCTGCAATATCCATTAAAGGAAATAAGGCAATCACAAATTTTAACTATACCAATTCAAACCCAGGAGACCTATCACAATCCAGTACATTTTTGAAACAAACTTTGCTTCAGAAGAGCTCAAGCAGTTTAAGAATACAAGAAGTAGGATCAGATCCCATGACTAATAACAATATTTCTCAAGAGAACATTGTTAATGATATACAATGTTTTCCAAATATGATGGATGACAATCAATCCCTTCTTGACCTTCATTACAACAAATTAGATCTTCCTATTTCTTATCCAAAAGATATTAGTGTCATCTGTAGTACCAATATTGATACTAGAATACCATTGCAAGACTATATCTTTGATAATTCTATTACAAACTTTGGCATGCATTTTCCAAGTACATTTGAATATGTCAATTTTGATATCTTTTGTCAGAATCCCAATTTTGTAAGTTCATCTTCATTGCCATGCTTCGAGCCCAATATTAGCTCTACTGATAGCCCTATTCTAGTTAGTTGTTCCAAAAATGATATGACTTCAATGATGAATACTGAGAAATTGAATTTTCCCAAAGAAATTGAAAGTCAAGATACATTCCCATTCTTGATAGATTCTTGATTTGCAGTTGACAGTCTTGAGAGAAATGAGCAAAACAATATCAATTATGATATTAGTAATTTGTATGAAGTTGGTACTGCTTGTACATCGATTTACATGAAGAAACATGTTCCTCCTCTAGCCCCTGCCACATCTCTAGTATCGACATTCACTTTAGATACAATTTCTTCTGAGGAAGTTGTTAATGTTTCTTCTCCATAGGGAAGCTCTATCTAGTTCGCACAATTCCATATATTTTTTGTTTTTCGTATTGAACAATACAATTTGAAGCATAGTATTCTTATGATAAACTTTACCTATAGTTTTCTTATGTTTTTGGAATCTTCTAAATGTGCATATCTAATCGTCTAGATAGGGTGACATTGTGAGAACAATAATTTAGAGTCTGAAATGTTTTGTAGTATGAATGCATTTTGCAATATATCATTTATCATCTTTATAAAATAACAAACTTCTCATTCTATATAAATTTCCACTACAATACAAATCCAATTTATATAAATAGATGTAGTTACAATAATCATATTTAGTATGTCATTTACACAATCTATGAAGGCTAAAGTAGAAAATTGTGAATACTTGATATCTAAATAAGAATGCACCTAAATAGTTTTGTATATGGATTCTCCATCATATCTAAGAGATTAATTATCATATCATTTCTCATAATAATATATGTTAAATATGGATTACAAACTTCATACAAGTTTACAAAATATATAAATTTAATGAGAATTACTCTAACAAAATACATGTGTGAACAATTCAATCTATAGATTTCAATTTTGTTGTTTACATAGCATAGTTAAAACAAAGATATTTGATTTACTCATTATGTCATCTTGCAAAAGTAAATTAGTCATGTGACATCTTTTACGTACTATGAAGAATAATAGATATGAATGTGAGCAAAAGATAGTTTTTTATATAATCATATGTTAAGTTTGAAATAGACATGAGTAGATTTACAAACTAGTTTTTGCATTAATATATATATATATATATATATATATATATATATATATATATATAATTTCAATAAACTTAATATGTTACAACTTGAACTCCATAAAATTAATAACAATGACATTTTCGTATTGCAGACCCTGAAGCAACAAGAGAAGATCCTCAAACTATTATTTTACACATTAAATACAAGCACAACTACTAAGTGTTCTCTTCATAAACATATCAGGTACCTCAAACCTCTGTTCTTTACTTGTCGACAAATCTTTTTTTCCTCACAAAAATGAAGAGAAAAATACAAAATATACAAGGAAAAGCAAAAGAAATCATAGATGTAGAAAATTATACATTATTGAATCGTTGTCAAGTATATAATATTGATGATGCGCTTAGAATGGAGTGCCTATTTAGAAGTAATATATTTAAGTACAATGTAGGAGATTGTCTTTTTGATTCATTAGCATTTCTACTTAATCATCGCTACACCTCATCTGAATTACGCAACAGAGAAATTGATTACTTTATAAAATGTTATTTAGAAGGTGATGAAGAAGCAACTTGGTCATATAACAATGAATTACATCCAAATACATTAGATGTATTGCATAAAATAGACAACATTGAAACTTATTTTCGGAGAATACGAAAATCAGCTATGCCAACCACAAATAATGAAGAAATTGGATTATGGGGAGACACATTTTGTACTAAGTGGCTATCCAAATGGCTAGGCATACAAATAAAGGTTTGGTCAGTAAGAATGGTGCATAAATATTTGCATTTTAATGAATCATCTAATGCAGAATCACACTCTATCCTTTTCCATGATACAAATCCTCTTCATGGACACTTTCAGCCACTTCTATCATATCAACTGCATTCGACTAATATCAATTCAACTGCATCACTTCATCAAATTAAAAAACTAATTAGAAACACCAACAAAAACAACAAGATCGAATTCAATCAAATTGAAAACATTCAACAATATACGGTCAACTCACTACGAAAAATCAAAAAACAAATATGTTCAAAAAATATTGCAACATGTACAAAGTTGGAAAAAGGAATTTCAAAATCAGCCATTGAATTGTTCAAAAAACAAATTGAAGATACACTTAGATATGTATGTTCAATTTTTCAAATGTTGCATTTTAAAAAAGACATTGCAATTTTGAAAGACAAAGAAATGAAAATGTATTACAGCTTGTCCACAAATAAACAAATCACAACAACAAACTATATTTGTTCCAAATGCAAAGCATCGTTGAAAGAATGTAAATTACCAAAATATGCAACTCCAAATTACATCCGAACAAATAATCCATTAAGATATGTTGCAATGTTGACACAACTAGAAGAACGACTAGTGTCCCTTAGAATTGCATTTGCACAAATTTCGCAATTAGGATACAAAAATTCATAATTAGGTTTGAGCGGGTCTATTATAAATGTACCAGTTAACTCTGATATCATACAACGAGCATTACCACGTTCAACGAACGAAACATCGACAATACCTGTTGCTCTTAAAAGACGCTTGCAGTATAAAAATGCATACCAAACATGAATGGTACGTGCAAATATGATAATGAAAGCATTGGATCAATTATCAGAAAAAAAATTATACAAGATGGAGAATGTTGAGATAAACAAAGAGTGGATTGAAATTCTACAACTAGATAGTGCAAAGGACACAACAAGCGATAACAATACAAGTGACAACGATGTTGAAAGCGATATTGAAAATGAAATACCTAGTGAAACATTGATACATGGTTTCACTGAATCTAAGTGCATACATGAAATGCAAGACAAGATCATAGAAATTGCACCAACAGAAGGAAATAATCCAATCGGAATATTTAAAGATAAATACGCTGAAGAGATGAATTTCCCTACACTGTTCTTTGGCAATCCACGTGATGAGGACATTGTCAAAAGATATTCGTATCAAAAAATTGTAAAGTGGGAATTACAACATTCAAATAGGAAATTTTCTTACCACACTACAAACCTATTCTTCAAAACCATTAAAATTCTAATACAACAAGTGCTATCCACAATATGGGTGAGATTACGTAAGGGGCAATTAAAAGGGAGAAGGCTACTAGCAAAAGATGTGAAACATAAACCTAATTTAGAAAATATTCTTAAATCCGACATTGGTTATGTTGATTTCAAATAAATAAGAATATCTCCAGATTATTTGCATCAACTAAAAAAAAATCTATTTGCGATGATAAGACAACTTGGACCACCAACTTTTTTTGTTACATTTACAAGTGCTGAACAATATTGGGAACCATTAACCAAAACACTTGAAGAACTACATCGTACATATCAAAAAGAAACCAACCATGAAGAATCAAATAGTACAATTGAAGATGGAAGAATTCATTTGATTAGAAGAGATCCAATTTGTTGTACCCCAAATAAATTTTTTGGCATTCTGTGTAAATTGAGCTAAATCTTGTTAAAATGCCATGAAAGGTCTGTTTTAGGTCAAACCAATCATAGAATCTTGGTGGGTTTCTGTCTAGGAACACATGTGCAAAATTCTGAAAAATTGAAAATTAGGGTTTTTTCCCCTATTTTCAGGGAAATCCCCCGAAAATAGGACCTTCCCAGAAATGATCGAAAATGATTTTGATAGGTTTAAAGGGCTTCACGATCACATTGGTCAAGTCAGAATCATCAAAAGACACGTTTTACTCTGGTGGGTCTATTTCTCTTTTTCAGGAACGAAGTTAGGAGCTCCACAGCCATTAATGGCAGATTGGCCAGTACCAGGCGCTGAAAGCTAAGCTTCAAAAGCTTCAACGATACAACCATGGCGGAAAAGGTCAAAAAAGATGCTGTTTGACGAAGGAGATTCCTGAAAACGAAAAAGGTCAAAATTTGACTAACTCTGGAGATGTTACGAAGGGGAGATTGCTCACATGTTGAAAAGGCGCCTTCTTCAAGCAGGGGCGCCCATGGTCTTTGAAGGTCAAACAAAGTCAGTAAGATCATCCGAAGCAGTCATTCTCAACGTTTGGTTGCTGGCTCAACAGTGAAACAAACATCCAGATCATCCGATGAATAGATCACTAGCAACTGCTGACGAAGCAAAAAGAGGCAGTTGAGGAATTGACAGGAAACCACAGTTAACGACAAAGTTGCAAGAAAAAGAGCCTTTTCAAAGCAAAGGCGCCCTTTCTTTTGGACTTCCAGATGCTGACCAATGACAAAAGGCCTCCTTTGATGACCTTCTCAGCTCAAGCAAATCTCGGAAACGCAACTGCAAGCATCAATACCTGACAGAGCAGTCAACGGATAATCTGGATCAAAGTAGGCAACTTGTCAGACGAAAATAATCAAGCTAAAAGGCAAAAGCGCCCTTTTCAAGGAGGGGCGCCCTTGGATAAAGGAACCCTAATTTGAGATCCAGATTTCCCGAAGACAGTCATTCTTAGCAGAACAGAGCTGAGTACCTGATGAAACATCATGTGAAAACATCTGACTCTCCGATCAACGAGAAATCCAGTTCAAGGCACGAGAGGTCATTTCAAATAAGCTGAAGAACGAAGACTGAAAAATCACTAAGGCATTGGCAAAAGCGCCCTTTCTTGGGAAAGGCGCCCAGTCTTTTGGAGCCCTTAACTCAGCTTTTTATCATTCAGTCTCCCAGGCACTTCTTTCCAGTTTGGATTCAGCTCCGCAGTGAATGTGTCTGTGACATCTCAGGATCAACAGACAACGCCAGATTCAGGATCAAACAGGGGGTTTTCAGGAGAGAAAATACCAAAAAACTTGCAAAATATGAAAAGGGACGCCTAAAAAAGGTCAAAGGTCATTTGTTGACTAAAGTCAAAAGCTTTTTGAGTTAAAGTTGGCTAAAACACTCCACGATTGGTGGAAATCACCTTTTTAACTTCAGATCAAACTCAAATCACCTTTTGAGCTTGTGTTAGGTCCCCAAATTTGTGGATCTGAAGCCCAAACATATATATTCAAGGTAAAGGCGTCCATTTCATTATTTCATTGCAGGTTGAAAGACAAAAATAGCCACAAAGCTCTCAAAGGACGCCATTGAAGATCTGAAAGAGGTTTTCATCCGTTCTTCATTTTTATTGCAGATCTGAAGCAGGAAAGGGTTGCCATTTTGAGGATTGGATCAGAGATAGTTTTTTTTCAATCCACCTTCTGTCTTTTTCCTCTCTTCTTGTCTTAGGTTTTCTCGCATCTGACAGAAAAAGCAACAGGCTACATCAGATCTGATCAACTGGGTAGATTCAGCATCATTTTCCAGAGAAACCCATCTCGACAAATTTTCCAAAATCAGCAAACTTGCTGCCCCTATTTTTGGGGGTTTTTTCGAAAAAGTTTCAGAATCCAAATTCTGAGGAACTGGGTTCGTTCAGCATTGAAGCACGAACAAAACCCATGTGCCAGATTTTTTCCGGAAAAATACTTCTCGGCAGGGCGCTATTTTTAAGGGTTTCCGAAAATCATCTGAACTAGGTCAAGCTTACAGTCAATCTTCAAGTTTTTCAGGATGCAGTACTCCCAGGTGCAATACGAGACCAAGACGGTCTTACTCCATGATTACCTGAAAACAGTTGACACAAATCTACACCAAGTAAATCCAGTGGTCGATTTGGAGCAGTTAGAAGGCATGAATCAAATAACATTGCAGAATATCGAAGAATCCGGATTGCTGCAAGCCGCTTCAATTCCCATCACACTACAAAGCGTAGAGCTCGTAATCGCTTGTATCAAGCATTACAACCCTACCACCAGAGAAATCAGAGCAGCAGATGGAAGGATTGTTTGCAGTTTAAAGCCTCAAGATATCGAAAGATGTTTTGATATTCCCTCACATCCTAACAGCAAAGTCATATCATTGACGGAATGTGAGAAAGCTTTTGAGACGGCCAAGGACAAATGTCAAAGGATAATGGCCGAAAAATGGCTAAAAGTGACAAAGGCAAGCTTGCCTAAGTTGTTGGGGCGAGGAGAATGTAAAGACGAGTACGCAGTGTTAATCACTCTACTCAACAGAGTCACTGGAGAAGAAGATGGTCGTCAATTCCAGCCATGGATGTACTATGTCATCGCTAAAATCATTGGCAGGAGGGAATACTATGACTGGGCCACTTTGATCAGTGACACACTCCACCGACAAATCACTGGGTATCTGGAAGCTCATAGGTTCCACATGTGCTCCTACCTAGTATACTTGATAGCCTTCCAAGGCGATTTCAGGTTATTGAACAATGTGGGAACCTTAGGTGTGCAGAAGGTTCACGAGTTTTTCACACGCCTTGAGTTTACTCAAGCGGAAAGACACTTCAAGAAGACAAGTGATCACTTCACCATGCACATAGTTCGTGAGCTTAACCATGAGATGCACGTGCGTATTTCGCAGACAGCCAGAGAGGCAATGGCGGATTGGGCAGATTGGTTTATCCAATTTCCTACATTCTCCTACATACGCGTGTATGGCTACATTGGCCACCCCGCCATGCTACCAAGACACCCTTCCGATAGGGTAGTTTTCATGGAGTTCCTGAGACAGTTGTCCGAAGTTCATGTCCACTTGCGCTTGAAGAGGAAGACAGCTGTTAACTTTCCCGTTGAAATGGGACTATATAGATGTGAATCCGCGGCAGATGCAAAGATGATGGGTCAAGAAACAAGGAGGTTTAACCTCAAATATCGCATTGATAGAAGATCTTATGATCCCAGAGGACTCTATGCAGCACACCTTGAGCAACACTCGTCACATAAGTCTTCTATGGAAGATTATTGGGTGAATTGTAAAGACGAGTATGAAGTGCGAAGAAGGAACTACAGCAGATTCAGACTCCCACAGATTGCTGATTTCATGTCAGCAGACATTGAGGGCCTGTCAGATGATGAAGGGGAAGTCATTCTCCCCACATTCTTCGCAGATTCAGTTGACTCCCAACCGCTCCCGAGAGTGGATTGGTATGCCAAAGAGGATACATCTATAGAAGAAAGAACGAGTAGAGTGGTTAGAAATAGCCAACTCTATCTCGACAGCAAGAAATCAAGGAAGGTGATACCTCACAGAACAGAGCCGCCACAGGTTCAGTCTACACCACCTTCCACTTCAAGAAGGAAACCTAGACAAAAGCAATGGTGCAATCCTCCCCAAGGGATGAAGATGTCAAAACCTAGAACACAGAGGACACCAGTGGAGAAAGCCACACATAGTCCTGAAATAATCACGGGTATTGCTGCCCCAGAACAAAGAGTAGAGACTCCCACCCCTGATTCAGCCGAAGTTATCACAGAGGAACCAACAGCATTAGTTGTTGAAGAACCAGTGGCTGAACCAATGGCGGAAGCAACAACAGTAGAAGCAGCAGCAGAAACGGTGCCTGTTATGGAAACAGAGCCGCCAACATCACCAGTATCACAGCGAACACAGGTCCTCATCGACTTGGATTCGCCACCGAGAGACATTACTCCAGCACAGTATCACACATCTAGCGTTCAAGGGCCTCACGTCCTTCCTAGTGAAGTTCACCGAGATTCTATTTGGCTCGAAGGTTTCCTAGGAAGGAAGAGGGAAAAACCCTCATATGAGCTTGACTTTACCGAATTCGACCACGTCCCACAAGACACGTCGGCGAAGAAGTTAAAGAAGCAAGTTCACATAGAAAGGAATGCAGAATGTGAGATCATCATAGAGACTGCCGCTCCACCAGTAGAGAAAAGCATACACGAGGTTCAAGTAGAGGACTACACTTTGTCTCAACTTAACCTCGGGAAGACTACACGACAGGTGGAGGCGGACCTTCTCGGAATAGCTTCGGTGAGCGCACAAGAAAGGATGGCCAAGGATGGTAAAGAAAAGGCAGCCTTAAAGGCTGAAAATCAGAAACTGAGGTCTTACATCACCAGCTTGATACATGGCACACCCAACGTCTCAGCCCTACCGGCAGGACTACTAGATCTCCCCGCCGAACAAAATCATCGGCAATTGTTAACATTCGGCAAACACTTGAGGAATCAGGTGGAAGAGTTTGTTCTCAAGGGTAGATGCGTACTGGCTAACCTATACCAGTTACGGGATAGAGCACATGAACTTCGTGTGGAGATCCAGCAGTCAGAACAGAAGATTGCAGAAAAGAGGCTTGAAGACGAAAGTACAATTGCAGATTTGCAATTAGCATATCAATCAGTATACTCTGAGGAAAACAAGCAACATCTTTTTGCTTGGAAAGAACAATTGGCGTACAAGGTTACGAGCGTACAAGGTGAAAGCCTACGACGCTCATTCAGTAGAGATGATTGATTACAGAAGGGTGGTTGCCACTATTATCAACTTCGCAAGAATGTTGGTAATATCTTTCCCTTGCATGGAATATCAGCGTGAGGGAGGAGAATACGTCGAGTTGGTGACTGTACAGAACCAGTTCAGGGATGTCATCCGCAGCACCTTTCTTGACGATCCAGAGGGTTGTAAGCTGGCTAAGGTAGCAGCTTTATCAACCAAGTTAGAAGAGGCAGCATCTCAATGCATTGACTTCGGAAATCAGCTCACAACGGGTGAGGTCATGCTCCGACGCCACGTCATCATCCTACGGAGCATTAACTCCCCAGAAGCTGATGAGGTCAATCAATGGATTGAGACACTGTTGATTAATGGCGAGTTATAAATGCACCAGAAAAGGACGCCATACACACTCCAAGTGGCATTCATGAGACTTGAGTTGACTTGACGCTTCTTTCCAAGTCAACTCGAGATGCTATTAAATATAGTTGGAGTTAACTTGATGCTTCTTTCCAAGTTTAACTCCACTTTCCTTAAATCATGCATTGTCAGATCCCACTAATTAAGGATGTCTAATTGACTTCCACGATTTGTGGATCTTAGATCTCCACTAAATGTGGATGTCTATTTTGGAGGGAGACTTTACATTTAAGTTCACCTTTAGTTTGCTTTCAGTCAACTGAAGTAGTTTCCAGTTGACTCTTTGTTGACTTTCAGTTAACTGAAGTAGCTTTCCAGTTAACTGCTTGTTCCCCCTATTTAGGAATAAATCTTGCTAATTGATTGGCAAGAACTCATTGTTAACTCAAGGAGATTTTGGGGTTGCCCACTCCTTTGAGTTCTATAAATAAGAGCCTTGGGCTCATTATTTGTTTAACCTTTACTTGCTATGCAAAATTGCTGCGCCATTGTTGCCAACACTTTGAAAGCGAATATTTGTTCACTCTTGGATGAGAGTTCGTTGGATGATTGTAATTGTGCATGATTTCGTGCTTTGCTTTCCCAACTTTGTAGTTCGTTGATAAAGCATTGAAGAAGAATATCAGAAGGCGCTTGCATTTTGATCATCTTATTTGAGTTATGTCTACGTCCTGTGTTTAATAGCTTGTTGTCTCATTTCCCTCCTCGGATAGGAGTCCCTCCTCCTTGGATATTTGTTATTGACAGTTGTCGTTTGATGTTGTTTAATGTGTTGACTTCCAAGCTATACTTGGATAGGAGTCCCTCCTCCTTAGCAAGCTCAAGTAGCCAAGGCATCATGATTTTGTTGTTTCTAGTAAACTATTTCTTAAGCTCATACCTCGGATAGGAGTCCCTCCTCCCTGGCAGATCTCGGATCTAGTTTACCGTGCAGAGTGTTTGCTTGTACCAACCTTATCCCGGCGTATACCCGAGAGTTCAGAGCCTCGGTCATATCCTCTGGAGACGGTGAATTCAAGTGATCCAACCATCCCATTCCCGCTCCTTTACCCTCATGCTCTGTTCATCTTGAAGGTATTGGATAGATAAAAGCTAGTTAGTCGTAGTTAAGATCTGCAGAAACCAGAGAAAAGCTTAGCTACGGCGCATTGTGTTTGTGCACCCTTGTGTCCTGCCGCTGAAGCATAAAAAGATAGGAACTTAGTTAAACATTTCCCTTCCCTACGCATTGCTCCCAGCAGAGAGGGACTTCTCCTCTTTAAATAACGAAGAAGTGTTGCAAAACATTTGAAATAGCTGAACATTTACAATCAACACTCCAGAGGTGCTAATTTAAACGCCAACACAATTACATGTGCACGCTATTATAGGCATAGAATTAATGCAATGAAGAAATTAATATTAACAGACAATTCCTTTTTTGGAACCATTTCAGATTATTTCTCCATAACCGAATTTCAAAATCGTGGAAATGAGCATGATCATTTCCTCTTGTGGATTAGACAAGCATCAATTTACGGAAGAGATAGTAACATAACTATTGAACATTTTGTAGACAACTACATTACTTGTAACACTGAACATCTACATCCAGATATAGCTACAATACACAAACATCACCACACGAAACAATGTCGAAGGCCGAAGAAACAAACTTGTAGATATAATTTTCCGCTCCTACTAATGAAGAAAACTACAATTTTGGAACCAACTAAAACCAATGACGAAAATGTGCTTTCAACAGCATCAAAAATACTTTCCACTTTACAACAAGCAAACTATGACAAATCAATCTCATTTCAAATGTTCATAGATGAAATGAATATTAGTGAATATGAATACATAAATTCCATCAAGTCTACAATCCATAGGCCGACAATATTTTTGAAAAGGAAACCATCAGACATATGGAATAATAGTTTTGCTAGAACAATGCCTGAAATATGGAAAGCAAATACAGACTTACAATTTGTATTGAATGCATATGCAGCGGCTATGTATTGTAGCTCGTATATGACAAAAGTAGACAAGTCAATGACAAATGCATTCAAAAGAATTCATAAAGATCATGAACAAAATAGTATCGATGCAATAAATATGATTAGTAAACTAGGAAACACATTACTCAATTTACAACAAATGTCTTCGCAACAAGCAGCACACATTGCTTTATCACTTCCATTAAACTATAGTTCAAGAAAATGTGTATTCATTGATACAAGAAATGAGGACGAGAGAACATTTGTCTTAAAATCAACTAAACAATTGAGCAAAGAACTAGATGATTCAGAAAACGTAACATCAAAATCGTTGATAGATTACTATCTAGCACGACCAACAACATTATCACACATTTGTCTTGTATATTTCATTTCTAATTATAGAAAAGATGGCAAAAAATTACAAAGTAAAGCTGAAGCAAATATAATACATTTTGTAAACTTCAACAAACATATTGACTTAGAAAACCATTGTAGAGAACAATTACTACTATATGTGCCATTTACACAAAGTGAAAAATCACTTAAAAACGGATTCCAAACATGGCATACTACTTATTTGTATCATGAAAATATTATTACATCAAATCACATAAAATACAACTACAAAGTCAACCCTATGTGGGGTGACATTGAAAAAGCTATAGATGAAATCAAAACAAACAATGATCTTGATGAAAATGAAAGCCTTACTGAAAATCATATGCAAATGAAAGAACAATATAATATACAATTAGATATTGAGACAGAAAAAATCAACAAAACAAATACAATATTTCAAAACGAATTTGAAATTGCAAAACATCCTCAAATAATAGACAATTATGAGTACTACAAATTAAGATGAATGTTAAACAAAGAGCAACAAGCAATTGTAAAAGACATCGCATTGAAAAAAATAGACAACATCAAAGCACCATTACACTTGTTCTTAACAGGAGGTGCTGGAACGGGAAAAACATTTACCGCAAAAGCCATATATCAAACACTTATTCGCATATACAACTTATCTATTGAAAACGCTCCAAATAAACCAAAAGGACTGATACTTGCTTATACAGGAAAAGCAGCATATAACATAGGTGGATTGACAATTCATTCAGCATTACACATGCCATTTAACAAGTCAGAATTCATCCCATTGAGTTCTGAAATATTGGATGCTATGTCAAAGCATTATCAACAACTCCGTGTGGTATTGATAGATGAAATTTCTCTAGTGGGTTCAAGATTTCTATGTTACATTGACAAACGGACATAATGCAAACCCCCACTAGCTATTTTGGAAATCTAGATACAATTTTTTGTGGTGATCTTTACCAAGTACAACTTGTACAAGATGCACTATTATTTGAGAATCCTCCAACATTAAACAAACTAATGCCTTATAGCTTTTGGAAACAAAATATAAAATGCTATGCACTACAATCGACAATGCGACAAAAAGATGAGAAATTTGTTTCAATACTCAATAGAATCTGAGTTGGATCCCAGACAATTCAAGACTTGGAGTATTTAAATAAAAAATGTTTGCGCTCACCGCCAATGGAGCCAACATTCCCCTTCCTCTTCTACAGAAGGAAGGATGTGGAAAAACACAATGAAAACATGTTATCCATCACACAAGGAGAGGTAATTATATTGAATGCAATTGATGAACATGATGACAACTCTAATACAATTATGTTGTATGACCGTTCAATTAATCTACCATCTCAGATACTCTTAAAACCTAATATGCTAGTT
>VDFB02000003.1:513637970-513708434 GCA_007258455.2 Sequoia sempervirens
TACAAAGTATGTTATCTCTATGAATGACCAAAGCACGGTAGTGCCAGAAGAGCATTAAAAGCAATACTATTTTTCAATGATTGTTTACAGTGTGTCCAAGTGTGACATTTTTATGAATTCAATTGCATTTTAAAATTGGCATTTCAGGTCTCTCTCTCTATTGGACCCCTCATCAAGGAATATCTTCAAATCATGGTAGCATTCAAAATTCATAAAATATAGAATCACATAAATATATAAAGTTGCAGGAAATGTATAACCTAGCTTGCATCCTATAATGTCCCCTTTTCCTAGGCAGTTGACAAATGCAATGGTTAGTCTACCAACTAGTCCCCATAGGCTAACATGGTGTTTAGGGGATCCCTTTGACGGTAATTTGTGGCTCTTTAGCGGGCCTTTTGGTATTCATTTCAATATTCTTCAGCTTAGTGTTTTAGCTTATTTGTG
The DNA here is from genome assembly GCA_007258455.2 of Sequoia sempervirens. Taxonomy (NCBI): domain Eukaryota; kingdom Viridiplantae; phylum Streptophyta; class Pinopsida; order Cupressales; family Cupressaceae; genus Sequoia; species Sequoia sempervirens. Next base: position 513,638,418 of record VDFB02000003.1, read on the forward strand.
GTGTGCCTTCTGGAGGCCATTCTAGATGTTTTTACCCACACTTACTATTTTTAGTAAGTCACTTGGTCATATTGTTCATACTTACTATTTATAGTAATTCATGGTTGGATTAGTTGCCATCACGTCTATATTTGGAAAATTTTGATGGATCACTCCCACGAGTTGGTGTTGGTATTATTTGGGGAGTTGATGTTTTAATTATATTATTAAAGTTAAATTTAACTTTAATAATATTATTTATTATTGATAACTTTATAATATGGCATTATAAGAAGTTAAGAGGTGATATGTGGCATTTAATGAAGTATTATATTTTAATGTTACTTTATGAAATATCATTAAAAAAGCAAATGTTATTAAATGCCAACAAAAGCAAATAATATTTTAAAAAGGTTATTCGGCCAAGTGGGACGTGGTAATTGGAGAAGTATAAAAAGCAAAAGTTAATGCTTTTTCAATTATTCATTGATATTTGTGTAAATTTGGAGAAGACTAAGCAAGGGTTTGCTGGTTGAGAGTTTCAACTTTTCTGAGGATGAAATTCTTCGAAAAAGATAGTGTTTGCAGGTGTGAAAGATCACCCAAGGGCACTTCATAGGATAATCTCATTCAGGGGTTATCATTGAGCTTCATTGAATCCAGAAGATATTCAAATCAGACATTCAAGGGAGAATCATATAGATTTTGGTAATTGTTGATGTTCTTTGTTTCTGATCAAAACACTATCAGCTGGCACGTGGGAATCATTGCAGGCCGTACAGTTTTGAGCAGGCCATACCACCTACAATTGGGGCGTGAGAATTACCTAGGGTCAAACGACTAGGTCTTTGACTTGAAAACACCTCCAAAGTGGGTGTCTAGGGCATAGGGGAAGTTTGCATTAGTTTCAAGGTGTGGTTGTCAGGCATTGAGAAGTGGCATCCCATTTTATGAGTTTCCAATTTGCTGTTAATTCAATTTTCAGACCTGCAATATTACATTTTGTAATTCGGGTATGATTCCAACATATTTTCTTTAAGCAATAATCAAATCTGGGTTATTTATTACATGCATTTATTGGTGTTTATTTATTTTGCAAATATTTGGATTTCCTACATTACCTGGCAAAAACACAATAAATTCAAAAAATATTTAAAACAGAAGAAAGAAAACTCAGAACAGGAGGGGATATTATACATCCCCCTTGATATTTCCTTCATTGATCTTTCCATGCACGTAATGTCTACCAATTATAGATCAACTGTGCTTCTGTTATTAGTATTAATAAAATATGGATCTTTAGATTCTATTGGCTTGACTTGCTACCTACCTTTTTTCTAGGCAATTCTTTCCTTCCCTTTGTTTCCTTTTGAAACTGGAAGCTCTTCTATTAGGAAATGCCTACTACCTACCTTGTCATAAGCAGACCAGGTCATGTAGATATAAGAGAGATGCCAAAATTTGACCACTTAGGAAAAAATAAATTAAAAAAATCTAAACCAAAGCATGCTTATTTTCCAAAAATGATGTCCTTATTAGTGTTTGTTGTTGATGTCATTGTTGGTGTGCCTTTGTCAATGTCAGTGCTTGTATTGTTTCATTAGCATCAATAATTTTGTCCACCTTGGACCTTTGTGAGTATAGTTGTGTAAGACTAGGAAAATCAGGGGAAAGGCACGAATCATCAACAACAACCACAAAACTACCTGAATTCAAGCCATAGAAACCCTAATCTAACAATGAAGCACAAGATGACAATATAAATCAAATAATAAACCAATAATACCTCGATTCCTATGCCAAAGTTGATTCTCCTTCATTGCTCTTCTCAATTTTGCTTGTTTGCTCTCAAATATGTAGTGTGCAATATTTGCAATAAGCTCAATGTAGATGTTTGATAGTGAGATCTCAAGATGAATGCTATGAGTGATGTGATAGCAAAATATTGAAGAATGTGGTTAAAATTGGAATGAGGTTGATAGCTTGATTTTATAGAAATCCAAATTAGATGGAGGGTGAGGATTAAGAGGTGATGATGTATGATCAATGGTAGAGATTGATTGAGAAGAATTAAATAATTACAAGCATTATTTAATTTTGGAGGTAGTATATGAATAATTAAATAATTAAAAATAATTATTTAATTATAGAAGAAAAGAGGGAGATAAATAATTAAATGACTAGGAACAATCATTTAATGATAGATGAAAAGAGGGAAATGAATAATTAAATAATTGAAAACAATTATTTAATTATAAATGAAAAGAGGGAAATGAATAATTAAATGATTAGGAGCAATCATTTAATTATAGATGGAAAGAATTAAATAACTGGAAACAATAATTAATTATAGAGGGAAAGTGGTAAAAATAATTAGATAACTGAAAACAATTATGTAATTATAGATGAAAAGATGATATGAATAATTAAATAAATAACAGTTACTTAATTATAGATGAAAAAGGTGATTAGTGACATAATTAAATAAATAAAACTTATTTAATTAATCTGAAGAAAAATAAAGATTAAGTGAATTAATTAAATAATATAAAATTATTTAATTAATAGAAGAAAGTGTCATTAAGGAATAATTAAATAATTAAAAACTATTTAATTATGTGAGAAAGATGCAAATTAGTGTAAAAATGTTATCCGCAGGCTCAGGACATTTTTCAGTGTCTACAAGTTGTACTTGTGCTTATGTCATCATTAGATCACTAGCCTGATTATCATAAGAAAATTATAAGTTAGAACTACTTTCTCTTGAATTTAATCTTGGCCAAATTTGCTGTTATATATCTAGTCCTCCTTTAATGCAGAGAAGCACTTGTTAGATAAACAGTTCATCCAAAGACAGAACAAAGTGCTTGTTATAGAAACAGCTGGTTTAGAGGCAATCATTAAATGCAGGCATGCCTGCTAAGCCACCCTAATAGGGGAACGATTATGGCCGTCACAAACCTTCCAAATAGACTTCTATCTAATGTCTGTTATAGTCTACTAATTTTTGTTTACCCACAACTGGACCCACTCCAACACTATAATCCTATAGACACAAAGATTTTCTTTAGTTCCTCCTAGTCCTCATAAAGAGTTGTGCCACTAGGAGACCAAAAAAAAATTCAAACTAAAAGGCACATGGCTCATCTCTACAACCTTTGGCTAAAACATAGCATTACCCATGTAAGACTCCTAGTTGCTCTTAGTAAATTCTAAAGACAAGCCTTACAGAGTCTGCTTTCGTGAACTTGAATAAGTCCGTTGAATTTATTGACAAAAAGTGGATTCTCAAGTTTGATATGGTTTCCCTAATTCTTTTTTCCTCTATATTTTGCAATTGTTTTTCCATTAAATTTGAAGCAGCATTCAGTGATCTATCCAACCTTAACATTTGATTGTAAGGACTTATAATAACATTGTTAAACTTCAATATTAGACTTCCAGTAATTCTAGTTTTCTCTTGAGAGGTTCTGTAATCTATTTTTTATGTCAAGAATTTAGATACTGATTTCTTTCTTGTACGTGATATTGTCCAGGCTTTTTTGGCTTCGTCTATGTTTGATGTGCTAATCAGAAGTGCAGACCTTAGGTTTTTTTGTAACTGATATGTGTTAAAGTAAGAATATGCATTTAACTTCCAAAACATGGTAAGCATTTGATAATAATATATTTTGCTGAAGTATAGGATTCCCACCAGTAACTACTTTGTTTTTATCTCCTAACAGGAAAACAGAATAGACAGACAGAACCTGATACAATATTTGTTTCATTCATAGTTACAATACTACTCTTGAGTGGCTAAATACTCTTGGGATTTACTTGGTTTTCTGGAAAAACAAACAGGCTCAACTCTTTGCCAAGTTTCAGGTTATTTATGAAATTGTCATCAAAACTAAGAATGGAATTTTAAATCTACTTTGGATGGCTTGAGTTGGCATTTTGATATAATCAACAAAATTCAGAGTTTTTGCTGATTTGTTCATTGAAATTTTTATTTGTGCCAAGTTAACCGTTATTTTTCAGTGTGGCAAGTCATTCAATAGTTCAATTTGTGTGACTACGGTTTTACTTTGTAAACAATGTGCATGTCAGAATAAGCATCTATCTATCTTATTATTTATTTTGTCCTTGTTATGTTAGATCTGCTTTTGCAACCTTTGGTTTAAGAGCCTAGCCTGTGAATATAGCCTCTAATAATGCCCCTCTCCAGATTTTAATTGAAAGAAATGTAGAAAAAAGGTTACCCTTGTTGGCCCAAAACATGTCAACACATTATTGATGAATAGTGCTTGTGTTAAATTTTTTCTTCATTTCTTACACTTCCACTCATGCACTGATCCAGAGAAATCGGATAACATGCAGAAATTCAGTACATCATCAGGAAAGTGTAGCTCTGGATCTAATGAAGAAACGTGGGCATTTAAGAATATATGGTTGGCAGTTGAGCAGGGAGAGGTATGAAGCTAGAACATTTAGAATGTTTTTAATGATATGACTTTCTGTTTCAACACAGTATTTTGAAAGTAGAGGTCAAAATGACAATTTGGCTCACTGCATTTTTAGATTGTCGTGCTGGTTGGTGGAGAAAAGGCTGGAAAAAGCACACTGCTGAATTGCCTTGGAAGACAATGTTCAATCACATATGGTGATGCTATAGTTTGTGGTAATAGTGTACGCTATAATTACTGGGCACAACAAAATGTCATTGGCTTTTGCCCTCAGTATGCGGTCAGTACTTAACCTGCATATTCTGTTTACTTATGGTCTGTGTATGCTAAAACTCTGCCTTTAAAAAAGGAGGGTACTTAGAAATTTCACCATTTGCTTGCTGGCTGCAATTGATGTACCAGGAGAACACTTGAAATGGTTTCTTACATTTTGTCTTAAAAACGAAAAGAACAATTATTCAGAACTTAAAAGTGGTATTTGAAACTATTTTCTGCTTGATGTAGTTGGTATACCCAGCATTGACACTACGAGAACACCTGAAATTATTTGCTTCATTGAAGGGCCTAGCAAATCACAACATACCAGTTGAAGCAATCCTCAATGCATTGAATTTAACAGGTAAAGAGTGTCAAGCAATATTACATGTTTAGGTTATGTAACCCCTATATTTTTTTAGGGTTGGGCCATATATCGAGGCCATTCTCTAGTCTCCACTTGCACTTTTCACTTCCTTCTAGTTTAAAGATTGCTTATGAAGTAAGCATCTTTTATTTGATAAGTTGGTAAATACTCTTAAAAATTCTTGTGTTCTTTTTCCCCACAAAACCAGAGGAGGCTGACAAAAGACTAGGACATTGTAAATCGTCTATCCACAATAAACTAGCCATTGCAACAGCAATGCTTGGAGATCCAAATACTTTGCTACTGGATGAACCAACTTGTGGTAAGAGGTTAAAAACTTGGAACTTTTCTTTTGACTATATATATTTAACTGGTAACATGCCTTATGCAGAAAGTGTCAGTTCATGTAGCACTCTCAGTTTCTAGCATGCTGTCTTTCTGAAGTTGAGGGCTATTTTCTAAAATTTCATCCTGAACTTGTGGGATCATTCAAATGTGTTTTAATTGATAATTTTCTGCATAGGACTGGACACAGCTAGCAAGCGGAAGATATGGACATACATTGCAGCTCAATCTAGTTCCCATGCAACCTTAATTTGTACTCAATCATCTGAAGAGGCTGAAGCACTTGGGTAGGAATCCTAGATGCATTAAACTTCTCCAGTTAATGTTTAGATGATGAATAATTAAATTTAAGTGTTCCATTATATTTTCTTAAATTCAGGAAAAGAGTTGGTATACTTGTCAAGGGCCAGCTCAAATGCCTTGCTGCACCACAAGAGCTGAAACGGCGTTATGGATCTGCATATTCTCTGGTAGTCATGGGTGAAAATGACAAGATGGAAGCTATCAATAATTTTGTTTCTACTTTATTCCCACTCTCAGAAAGTGAGACAAGCCTTGAAGACAATAGCTACAGTCCTGTAATGGGACAATGGAGGCAAAAAAGATTCCAAATCCAAATAAGAAACTTGTCTGAATTAGCCATGCTTTTACATGAATTGGAAATGAAGCGCCATATTTTTGGAATCAAAGATTATGTTGTAAGCCAACCAACATTGCAGCAAGTTTTCCATAGAATTATTCATGCAAGTGAAGGTAGTGATCACAATTAAACGAGGATCATTCCTTTTGCATTTAAACAATGGGGAAGTTTGTACCCAAATCCTGTTATAGTTCATATGTTATATTTTAAAGAGTTGCAACTGATGAGCTTCTTGGCAATTTATTTCTTGATGTCTGAAGCAATACAAGCTTCCTTCACAATTTAGAGAAGGATGACTGACTGAAAAATAACATTAAATTATGAAGTCAGTATATAGTTGTGTAATTGTTCAACTATGGGTCTTGATACAATCGTTTGGAGCAACTGTATCAACAGATCTTCTACAGAGTGTGAAATCCGGTGTGAATTTGATAATCCGGATACTTTATGCTAGTCTTGCAGTTACTGCCTGATATGGAGCCAAAAGGAAGAATAATCAGGTGCAACTGGACGGCATTGGTTCTATAAATTGGAGAAATTCTATTAACAAGATTTTACATATTGATTCTAAAAAGAAGTTTGTTCACCAGTACGAGTCTTATTGCCTTCCCATTATTTTATTTGGGGCTGGATGCTGATTCTACTTTTCAGATCAATAAGTTCAAATGAATTTGTTTCCTCGTAATTTTATTTTAGAGAAAACTATAATCATAAAATATCAGTTTGCAGAAAAAGTAGTTTTTCAGAAGTATCTCATGTTTAGGTTACCTGTTTGAAGTTAAATTGCTAAGTATACTTTTTACATGGATGACCAAAAATCAGCTGATTTAACAGGAAATTTGAAATCATTTGACATTTTTTTTATACTAATAGAGAGGGATTTATAGGGACCTTCACCCATTAATATAAAAAAACTGAAGACCAAAAGAGTGACATAAACTACATAAAAAGGCTAAAAGCCAAAGCAACAAAAAACTGCAAACATAACAAATTAGAGACATGGTGTTTCCAGTCCATTACAAAGATTTAGAGAGCTTCTGGTCGATAACTGCATGAGAATTTTTGCATCGGCCAAAGAAGCCAAGGGCAGATTACCTAATGAAAAACCACCAAAAAACCAATAATTGAGGATCGCATAGATACATTAATTAACCTTTGATACTCCTCACCCACCCACATCATCGGAGACGCCAAGCAAGCCATCTAGAATGCCTGACAACACATTCCACCCCTAAGCTGCCACTACCTCCTACTTTGGAAAACGATTAGCATGACTCATTATTTTCCAGAGCCTCAAAACAAACCCGTATAATTACCTGTTTGTTACTAGCTCACTCCAAAACACCAACCAAGAGAGAAGACTAAATACACACTAGTTATGGGAAACCAGTAGCATTTTGAGCACCAGGCACAAATCTGCTCAAAAAGATGTGAGGTCCTGGAGCTCATATTTGACAACATATATTTCTTTAATCAAAACACATACATGCCTAGTTGAAGTTTGATCCTTGTTGTACCCAAACCAATTTTTTTGCTTCATTAAGGCATTTTGCTTAAAAAGAGTCTAAACCTTGTTAAAATGATGTCAAAACGCAGTTTTTGGGTAAGTCAAGTATGTATTTTGAGTCAGTGTGATGTCGAGAAGATATTGATGAAATTTGGAAAAAAATGAAAATTAGGGTTTTTGCACCCTTGTTTCATGTCACGAAATCCTAAAAATTGAAACTTGTCAAAATTGGCTGAAATTAATTTGATTGGCTTATTTCACATCACGATCATAGTGGTGAAGTCAGTTTCAGTTAAAAGTCAATTTAAGCTTGTTAGATAGTTTTCACTTTTAGGATCTTTGAGATCGTCAATGGCAGTTGGTCAGTACTAGGTGTCAAAATCGAAGCCTGAAACTCAAAGCAAAACATTCTATGATGAAAGATGCTTCGCAATGGAGGGGATTTTCAAATGGTGAAAAGTGCAAAAATATTCTAAGTCTGGAAACACTTCACTTTGTAACATGGGAGACACTTGCGCAATCAACGTGCAAATCAACTTTATAGTGTTTGTACATGTGAAAGTGGTGAAATACAGTCACACGCGTCAGTGGCAGTAATGCTTCTATGTGGTCAACTCAGCAACCGACACGGTGTTCGCAGAGCGCGAAATGGAGGAAGTATCAAGTCTAGAGAAAAATTTGCGCCCCTGTAGCCAAGAGGCGCCCTTCAATTTGGAGGCTCAAATTTATTTATTTATGTTGCAAATACATTCAATCTCTTTGGAATTTAGTCAACTTACCAACAAACTATCAAGCGAGATCATCCAATTTGTAGAACTTCGACAATGGAAGGTAGAAGCAAAAGGTACGAAGAGTTTACACATCACAGAGGCAGTCGAATTTGCAGTTTCTACGCCCTTGTAGCTCAAGGGCGCCCTTGAATTAGACCCCTTAGATGATTGAATTTGTAGTTTTCGTTTTTCGGGGAATCTTTTTTGATTCGGCCTAGCTATGTGATGCATTTGTTCGCGAGATTGTCAGATGTGTTGAGTGATCGTGGCAGTGGTTCAGCGAGCACGCAAAATAGAGGGTGGATAAATGTGAAAATATCAAACTGTACCTCTATAGGCCAGGGGTGCCTAGTCTTTTGGCCAACTAGATGGGGTTTTTAGCAGCCATCATCTTCATGAGACTTGTGCGGAATCTTTCTAGCTATTAAGTGAATCTAGCTGTCAACCCTCAGGGTTTGCCAAAAACTCGTGAATGAAGGATCAGTGGAGAATACTGAAGAATGTAAACAAGCAGAAAAAATGGCTGAGTATGGAAATTACATACTCCCTTTAAAAAGGTGCCCTTCTCCTGGAGGTCTTAGAAGCAGTTTTATCGTTTCGTCACTTCCAGGAACATCTCTTCTAAGTTCTAGCTTTGCGATGAGATCAATAGCGCGTGTACTGGAGCAATCCAACTCCCGGTGTCAAGGGTCAAAGTACAACATTTGCATGGAAGTTGCAAGTTGTAAAATCATTTCTCAAAATGGTAATTGGGCCTTTGCAGGCTAGGGGCACCCTTGCTTTTGAGGCTCTTAACTCAACTTTCAAACGCCTTACATACAGTCATTAGTTGCGAAATTCTTCTAGCTATGCGATGGATCCATCATCCAATCGACGGGAGCCATCGTTCATCGACAGCGACAGTTTGAAGCGCGAGATGGAAAAAGAAAGAAATGGCTAAGTCTAGAGACCTGTACATCAATTTAATAAAAGGCGACTTTTATTTTGAGTCATCAAACATGATTTTTAGCACTTGGAGGTCCCAACAAACATTTCATCTCAGTGATTCCGGCTTCGCGGTGGATGTCTCAACTTAGTTCCAACATCAACCAGGCACTCGGAAATCAAAGCTCAACAAAGGCAATCATGACATTTTCAACAAGCTACAAAATAGGAAGTTAGCTAAAAATCTCAATTTTTGCTAGGGTATGCTTGGAGAGTCAAACTTGGACTTTTCGGAATCAATAAAATATTCTAAGCGAACCCAGTTGAAGAGATTTTAGTTAACTCAATAAAATAATATTAAATTTCCAGTTCCAGCATGCTAGCTTTAATGGGGCGATTTTTCTCAATATTTTAATATTGGCGCCCATTTTGATATTAATTTGCAAATTCGCATGTGGAGAGGAATTGAATATTTTAATAGTTTTAATATTCCGAGACTCCGAGTCAATCTCAGTTGAACAAAGTGGGGTCCAATCAAAATATTTCTTTTGAAATCAAGGTTTATTCTTGCAATTGGTACCTTAAGCTACAAATTTCTTTATTTATTTCAAAATGGCGTCCTTTTTCTCTCATAGCAGTTGAAGAGCAAGTGAATTTTCTCATTTGAGTGAGCGAATTCTTCAGCAATAAACATTGGAAAGCATCACATATATTATTTTTTGGATTTCCTTGCAGGTACAAGTCTAGATTAATCAGTAGACTTCATACAAGATGGCGATTTTAGCAGAAGTAAAGCATAGAAACTTCTATCTTATGTCTTAAATTCTTCTATTCTCATCTTAGGTTTTGTTCGCATGTCCAAGACTTGGCGACTTGACAATTTTAATCATTTGGGTTAGTTGTGCACGGCTTCCTCTACAAAACCCATGTGCTAGAATTTTTCAGATGTGTAAGAGAGGGGGACCACCACATGCAAGGCCCTAGGTCATGCAAGGCCAAGATGTGGAAGGCTGCCCTAATTTACCTCAGCTAAACGAGATGCTAGGATATGCAAGACGAGAATGGTGAGGACTATGAGGTCCTTCAACCACTCTACAGACCCGAAATGCAAAATGGGGCTAGGCGAGCCGATCTTCAGGTTCAACACTACGCCTCAGGAAGCTCTCTGCCCGAGGACAAGCATAGCGCCCTGGCATCTCTAAAGTGTGTTGGCATCCATACGACTAGACAACAATAGAGACAAGGTCAAACCTAAGAAAACGACTAACGACCCAGCTAACTACCACTAAAGGGCCAAAATAACGTAACTAAATAAACTAAGTACTCCCTAATGTGAAAGCAAAAATGCAAGAGTAAAGGTGGCAAGAAGGATCTCACAAAGAAACTCGTTCGCCAGCTAGCTCCTCAAAAGCACATTCACCTACACACAAAATGGAGAGGAAAATGTTGGGTGGTTGTATAGGGGCCTGCTTCAGTCAGACCCCTATTTAGGTGTTTCCACCTCCACGAACAGCCAAGAAAGTGAGATAAAGTAAACAATGTAATAAAGAGCACAAAAGCACTACAAAACAATAAGTGTGCCAACTCAACCAAGTGATAGAGGAGAGGAAAGGGAAGCTTACCACCTCCACCAAAAGCACTCAAGGCTGCTTGGGGGAGAAAATGAGAGTACTCGAGCCTCTGTTGCAATGGTGTTTGTCCCCAACTTGCTCTACTGAAGTGATGGAGTGATGTATTTGCTGCAACAGAGTGCAAGAATGCTGCTTGAAAGCTTGAGAATGAGCTTGTGAATGAAGTGAAGAAGTTGGATTGAATGCTTAGAGGATGAAATGCTTGTTGAAGAGATGAATTTGAAGGAGTGGAGAAAAACTACCATATTCAGGTCGATCGGCCAAAGGGGTGTTACAACTTGACTTCCAATGAGTAGTGTAACGCCTCTATAGGTTTAGCCGCAAGAATCTGCCATGGATGTAAGCGCGTCGCGCGAGCGTACCCAACAGAAATGCCTCCATCAACACTCAAAGCAGGTGCCAAATGTGATGAAAGCAATGAGCTTAGTTGGAATTAAGCCTCCGAACTTGGTTTTCTAAGGTGGATAAAGGCAAGAAGGGGATTTGCACATGGGGTGCAAATTTTCTCCTATACAAGAAAAAATTGCCTCGAAGCTCTACTTTTCTCGACTGAAATTCCTTTGCATAGTAGAGTAGAAGTCGATATTTTTCAAAATGAAGGATTTAGGTTGTCTTAAGATCATCTTTTGCACAAAGCCCATATTTCAGTTTTTCTCAAAAAAATTGCCGCTCGCAGCCCCTGCTGCCCCCAATTGTTTTTCTTCTTTTTAGAAAAGCTTTTGCATGTCAAACTAAACAGTGCATTTTCACAATTATGACGTTGTGGGTTGTAATAGAATCACTTTTTGCACAAAACCCATGTCTCATAATTTTTGGTGAAAATTGCTCTTCGATAGGGTATTTTTAGCCTCAGCAGGTGACTTAGCTTTCTGAAGAAAGTTAGATCATAGTCGAGTTTACAGTCAACGGGCGAGTTTTTCAGAATGCAATACATAGCTCGAATTCAAGACTAAGTTAGCCTTGACTCATGACTTCATCGGAACAGTTGACACAAATCTGCATAAAGTGCTTCCAGAGACTATCTTGGATCCGATTAAGATAAATAATGCAATACTTCTAAACATCCAAGAATCCGGATTGCTAGAGGCAGCTTCACTCCATATTTTAGTTCATTGCATAGAATTTGTGATGTCTTGTGTCAAGCATTACAATTCTACTACTCGCGAAATTTAGTTAGCAGAAGGATGGGTGATTCGTAGTCTCAAGCCTCAAGACATTTAAAGATGTTTTGGTATTCCTCAACATCCGAATAGTTTGGTCATTACCATGGATCAGTGTGAAAGAGCATTCAATGTTGATAAGGACGTGTGTCAGAACAAAATGGCATAAAGGTGGTTAAAACAAAAGAAATCTAAATTGCCACACAATGTGGGTTGCGGAGAATACAAGGATGAGTATGCAATTTTTATCACTCTTCTCAATCGTGTTTTTGGTCATGCAGATGCTAATAAATTCTAGCTCTAGATGTACTACATTGCTCAAATCATCTCCAGGTGGGAGCATTATGACTAGGCATCTCTAATCAACGACACTCTCCACAAGCAAATTACTAGTTTCCTAGTCGCCCAACAATTCCATATGTGTTTGTATCTCATATACTTGGTTGCCTATCAAGGTCGATTTAAAGGATTGAACACAGTGGGGATTCTTAGTGTATAGAAAGTTTATCAATACTATGACCAACTTGAGTTCACAAAGTCCGAGCGACATTTCAAGCATGTGCAAGAAGCTTTCTTGATGTACACAGTGAGGAACCTAAACTGGGAATTGCATGTTCATATCTCAACGGTTGCTAGAGCAACAATGGTAGAATGGGCAGACTAGTTCATTTAGTTCCCTACATACACCTACATCCATGTTTACGGATATACAGGAAATCCAGCTATGCTACCTCGCTATCCTTCAAATAGGACGGTTTTCATGGAGTTCTTGAGGCAATTATATGATGTTCATTTACGTTTGCACCACAAGCGTAAGTCAACTGCCAACTTTCCAATGCAAATGGGAATCTACTGCTGCAGGACAACAGTTGATGCTAAGGCTATAGGACAGGAGTTAGAAAAGTTTAATCTCAAATACCTTGTTGATGCATGCACATATGACCCTTGGGGTTATTATTCAACATGCCTTGGTGGTCGCCCTTAACACAAGCCTACTATGGAAGATTATTGGGTTAACTGCGAGGATTATTTTGAGGTGCGTCGACGCAGTTATAGCAGGTTCTCCCTCTCACAGATTTTTGTCTTAATGTCAGAGGATGTGGGAGGATTGTCAGATGATGATGGAGATGTACTTCCTCAGTTCTTCAGAGAATAGGTTGATATGTAGCCACTTCCAATTGTCGATTGGTTTTCCAAAGAATACTCATTTGTGAAAGAGAGATCGAGTAGAGTCATTCAAAACAGCATACTCTACCTTGATAGCAAGAAGACAAGGAGGGCAGTCATGCCAAGTACAGAGCCACCACCGGTGGATGTTTCATTGCCATTCTCATCAAAACCAAAACAAAAGAAAAGGAGTAACCTCCTAAAAAACAAAGCGCCTAACAATTCAAAAGGGAAGGCACTTGTTTCAAAAATGCATGTCGAGCTAGTTAGGAATACAGTTTGAAGCTTGCCAGAGCCTGAGGTTTAGCCTCCCATGCCATCACCTACACCACAACAGTCTTCAGTCCTAGTTCACATTGATTTGGACCTAGACTCGCCATCCCGTAGTGATACCTCTACACATTCACACTCATCAAAGCTTCCTATGACTAGCACATACCCTTTTAGTGGGATTAGTCGAGATTTGTCTTAGTTTGAGAATCAGCTGGGTAGGAAGAGGAGGTAGCCATCTTACAATTTTGATCATTCAAATTTTGATCATGTCTACTAAGATGCGCCATATAGAAGAATCAAGAAGCAGGTTCATGTTGAGAGGAATGTTGACAAGGAGATCATCATAGAAACCTATGTACCTCCAGAGGGTAAGAGCTTGAACGAGATAGGATTGGAAGACTTTGATGTGATAAAGGTCAACCTTGGTAGAAGTACACACCACAAAAGGTTGATTTCCTTCAGGTTGCAACTAATAGCATAAAAGATAGGGTGATAAAAGGCAGAGAAGACAAGGTAGCCCTCAAGGCTGAAATTTAGCAGCTTCGTCAGTATATATCTAACCTTGTGCATAGAACAGAAAATGTCACTGTTTCACTCCCACGGATGCTAGAGCCATCAATAGAGCAAAATCAGCTTAATTAGCTGGTTGTATATGGGAAGCGTTTGGTAGATTGGGAGGAAGAGTTCGTCACTAGAGGCTGCTTTGTACTTGCAAAAATATATGAATTGAGGTGCAAAGCCTGCAAACTCCGTCTATGCATCCAGGATGAGGAGCGAGACTTGGTGATTGACAAACCTAGAGATGAAATCATGATCTCTCATCTGAGGATGGCATACGACTCAGTCACTGACGAAGAAGATAAAGAAGTTATTTTTACTTGGAGGACACAGTTGATCTTCAAGGCAAGAATATAGGATACAATGGCTTTAGAGTTGGCTGAGAGTAGAGAACATGTGACTAGTGCACTTCGGTACATGAGAACTTTCGTGTCCCGAGTTCCTTGCCAGTATTAGTGTGAGGGTGGTGAGTACGTTAAGCTTACTGATGTTTAGTCAAAGTTGCAGGTGCTCATTCATGGTATTTTCATTGGGGATTCCGTTGGTTGTAAGTTAGAACAACTTACAATCACATCAGTGTTATTTGATGAGGCAGTTAAGAGTAGAGAACTTTAGAGCCAGATCATAGGCGATGAGGAGATGTTGCGAAGACACAGTGTGCTATGACAGAGTATCAGTGCTCCAAATGGTGATGTAGTCAACAACCTTGTGGAGGGGTTACTTGCAAATTTGACACAATATATAATGTGTAAACTCCAGGTCCCACATTCCAAGATAGACATAAGACACAATAGTTAACTCGATGCTTCTTTCCGAGTTAACTTGTTGTTCTACCTTTCATGCTATGTTTATTTGGAATCATCAATGTATAGTTGGAGTTTTCACTTAGTTTTCATTTCAATAAGGACGTGCATGCTTGCACATGTCTATTTAGATTAGGCTTGTTTCGGTTAATTGATAATAGTTTTCTAGTTAACTATATAGTTTCCTTTATTAGGGTTTAGCAATAAAATCTTGCATGCTCATAAGACTGTAGTTGACTCAAGGTGATTTTAGGGTTGCTTACACCTTTGATGTCTATAAATAAGAGCTCTTTGCTCATTTGTAATTAACTTTTGCACGTGATAGTAATATATGTTGTGCCACCTTGTCTAAATGCTATTCTTATGGTATTTGTTCATCTTAGTTAAATGGAGTGGCTATTTTGATTGTTTATTGTATGTGTGTCTCGCTAATGCAATTTGCTGCCCTAATTTTCCATCTTATGTTATGTTTAATAGTTCTTTCAATCTATGCCTTGGATAGGGGTTCCTCCTCAGAAATTTGGAAAGAAGAATTATCGTTTTAAGTGTTGTGTCTAATAGACTTTATTTCAGCCTACGCCTCAGATAGGGGTCCCTTCTCCTTGGAAATCCTGTTGTGAAGTTTATTGTAAAGACATTCCTGCTCCTTTTTCATCATCCTATGTTTTCTTGAGGAGATTGGATAAATTAAAGCTTTTAGTTTAGTTGTAGTTAATGGTCCGCGAAACCAGAAAATCCTTAGCTATAACGTTCTTGGTTTCCTTAACCTTGTGCCTCTTCCAGCCGAGACAAAAAGATAGGAGTTAGATTACTTTACTTTTTCACGCAAATCAGCATACGAGGGAGCTTCCCCTCCTAATTTGAAGAGCAGTCAATACGCACTGTGCATAGTTGTATGTACCAACTCGCACTCCAAGGGTGCTAATTGTTACACCAACAGTTTTCTAGCACCCATTGTGGGGCACGAGGCAAGAAAACTTCAAAAGAAAGCTTATGCTTTATGTCATGGGAATGACCATTTGGCGTCCTACTGCTCTAGTTCAACAACCGGGACTTACTTCAGCCATCATACAACTGTATTTTATTTTCATTGAAGCGGAGCAATCGGATATCATCAGTAGCCTGTGCAGTTTTATCTTTGAAAATCATACATCAAATAATCAGTGGAGAAACACAACTACTACTCTGGACAAAGAAGAAGAAAGAGCGGATCTTGCAGCTAGTAGACTAGTTTTTCCACCACCTATGTGGAATTAAGCATCCTAGCGTACTGAGTATATACAAGGAAGAGAAACAATCCTCCTATTCAAGAAGAGCCTATCTTTGAAGAGGTTCCTGAAGATTTCCTTGAAGAAATAGAAGAAGAATCTCTAGTCCCAGCTGAAGCAATGGGCGACCACAACAACGACAAGCACAACAGTCGAAACGAAAGGAATGTGAGACATCCAACTCCATTACCATGGGGTGACAATATTGGACTGTTGGCCTTGGCAACACACCATGAACTACCCAAGGGATCGTGAAAGCATTTTCCCCAATTCCACGGTGATGGGTCTAGACATCCTGATGAACACATTTCAACATTCATAGCAACTTGTTCCATTTTGCATGTTTCACATGAAGACATCACCATTTGTGTCTTTGTAGAAACCCTGGAGAATAATGTTGCAGACTGGTTCAACCATCTTGAGCCAAACATTATTACAAGTTGGGCAGGCATGAGTGAGAAATTCTTGGCACGATTCAAGCCCGCTGAGGATAGCCATCAATTATTTGCAGAACTCTCAAACTCAGATAGAGGCACATGAACCAATGAGGGAATTCGTAGCAAGGTTTGATTGCCTTGTCACACGTCTTTCCCATACTCTTAATCCATCTGATGAGATTTTGATGAGTAGCTTCATCAATGCACTACCATAAAAAATAGCCTTTTCTTGAAGACAGGTCATGAAGAGAATCTACAGCTTACATAAGAAGCTATCAAGCTTGAAGATAACATGATTACGATGGGAAAGATGAAGAATGATTCAATCAGACTACTTGTTCAAGTGTCTGTTGATCCACTACTACAAAAGGTAGCCATTGAGGTGACCATTCTCAAAAGGTAGTCACCCACTCAAGGGCAACAAGCCATGCCCGCACCACCACCATATCAACCTCAACAACCATACCAACCGAAGAGGAATAACTTCTAGCCATTCAACAATTACAAGCCAAGGTTTCCGCAAGGAGAACCAAGACAAATGAATGATGTTGAGAAGGTTATAGTCTATTGCACTTTCCATGATTCTAATGAGCACACCAGAGCCACATGCCCAAAAAATCAAAGGATGAATCAGCTCATGGGATTTTTTGATACTACTAGTCCAAGTTCAGGTTTCGTACCTTCAGCAACTACAAATGTTGTCTCACCATAGACAGACAACTTTGATGGTGACTTTGCGACGAGGTACTTCAACAAAGAACCCGTTAATGAACAAGAAGAAGAAGAAGAAGAATACCACCAATTTTCTCTTGCGGTTAATCATGAGAATATCTCATTTCCTGTGTTCACACGTGCGCAACACTTCAAAGCACAGAAAGAAGAAGCGGAAAAGCGGAATACAAATGAAAAGGGAAAGGATGTGACTTCCACTTCCAATCCCAAATCTTCACAAGAGAACACTGTGTCGATTGCTCAAGAATCCTCTTCAGCAAACTTCAGCATTGTGTCTTCTATGATGAAGACAAAGATACAAATCTCACAATTGTAACATCTATAGGATCATCCAAAGCAGTTGGAAAGAATCCTAAAGGTTGTAAAGAAGAAGGTTGAAATCTAGCCTACACTACTAGAGTCATCTGTGCCAGCAGAAGAAAAGCCAAAACCATTCTATATATCTTTGTATATAGGAGGTTTTAAACTCAGTAATTGTATCATAGATAGTGGAGCTTCAGACAATGTTATGCCCATTCAGATCATGAATGCATTGGGACTTTTGTGCACCAAAACTCAGGAAAAGTGTTACTCAATTGAGTCGAAATCGGTGTCGCTGGTCAGCCAACTAAAGGATGCACAAGTCAGGCTAGCGTCTATCCTGAGAAGAAAATAATGATGACTATCTCGGTAGCAGACATTCCTACCAGTTACAAAATGTTACTCAGCAGGACCTTCTGCAAAGACCTTAGAGGCAAGATTCAATTCGATTGGTCATTTACGACAATTCCATTGAAGAAGGGCACTTTCAAGCTAGAACCTAAGGCAAAGTCAAAGTTCATGGTGGTGAAGTCCTAGGACCCCAAAGCGCAAGTTTTGTATCAAGACACGGGTTCGGGCACATATGCTATGGTGTCTAAAGTAACTAAAGATTGTTAGGATTTTGCACTTTCCACGACTACATCATATGAAGAATCGAAAGTGTGGACAATTCAGTTCGATGACAGTTGCTCAACTCAGGCTCGGGAGTGAGAGTAGTGATTATTTCTCCTGAAGGTTGTCTATATCCATTCACATATAGGTTGCAATTTGAATGCACCAATAACACTGCTAAATACAAGGTGCTTTTATTAGGTCTCAAGAATGCGAAGGATATGGGGATCAAACTGCTTAAAATTGAAGGAGATGCAGCGCTGATTGTTAAACAAGTCAGGGAGCAGTTTCAAGTTAGAAAGAATCACCTTCAATCCTATAGGCAGAGGGTGTGGAATTCCATCGGCTGGTTTGATGCATTCAACATCATTTGCATTCCATGTTCAGATAATAGCAGCGTTGATGCCCTCGCGGTGTCAGCCACTCTTTTTATGCCACATTTTAAATTTCGTCAAAATTCTTTTGCTATTGAACTGATCTACATGCCAATTGTACCAGATAACTCAAACAACTGGCAAGTCTTTGATGACGATGATGATGTTGAAGAATTTCTCATCATGGGAGACAACTACAAAGAACTGTTCTTTAAAGGAAGTTCTACTCCTTTCAGAGAGTCAATTATAGAAGACTCTGAAGCTACAAACTTTAGGATCATACAACTAAAAGGAAATCAAATTCCCAAGGGTTTTGCATCTTTAGAAGATATTTTTGACTAGCATGACCGATACATCTAGGATCATAAGATGTCAGGTGTTAATAATTGTACAAAGCACTACCAAGTAAACATCGACACTGAAGACAAGCCTCGACTTGTTAATCTAAGCAGGTGTTGTACTCCAAAAGAAGCCGAGAAGTTTATCGCCTTGTTCAAACAATACAAATATGTATTTGCCTGGTCTTATGAAGACTTGAAGGTCTTCATATCGACATAATTTTCACATACAATTCCTCTAAAGTCTAATGTCGATCCTTTCAGGCAAAAGCAGAGACATTATAATCTACAAATTCAAGATACTATCTATGCGAAGATTTAGAAGATGGACTCGAAGATAATATTTCCAATTCATCACTCCACCTAGGTGTCTAACATAGTTTCTATGCGCAAAAAGAACGGTGAGATCAAAATTTGTGTGGATTTCAGGAATTCGAATCAGTCGTCCTTGAAGGACAATTACCCATTACCAATCATGGAGCATACCTTGCAGACAGTCACCGAATCAAAGATGCTATCACTTCTTGATGGTTTTTCTGGTTACAATTAGATTGCAATGGAAGAGGAGGATTAGATAAAGACAACTTTCACCACGCCATGGGGAATGTTTTCTTATGAAAGAATTCCTTTTAGCCTTATCAACGCCAATGCTACATTTCAGAGGGCCATGGATTTGGTGTTTGGGGATCTTAGGAATAAGATAATAGTCGTCTATCTTGATGACTTGACCATTTTCTTAGATAAACGACAAGATCATTTTTCACACCTGGTGAAAGTATTTGAGAGATGCAGGTATCATAAGATATCATTGAATCCAAAGAAGACTATCTTTATGGTGATGGAGGGAAAGTTACTTGTCCACATCGTTTCCAAAGAGGGGACTAGAATTGACCCGAACCCTGTAGATTCAATCAAAAACCTGTCTCTTACAACAAACAAAATGCAAGTACACTCCTTTTTCGGTAAAGTTAACTTTATCCAAAGTTTTGTACCTGATTTCTCAAAGCTAATGAAGGAGATCTCAGCAATGATGGAAAAGACGTCCACTTTCGTATGGACAGAAGAAGGAAAACATGCCTTTATCAAAATCAAAGAAGCTATTGCTAATGCACCAGTGTTGGTTCGACCTGACTTTGGGAAGGATTTTATCCTTTATTGTTATGTTTCGGAACACACGTCTACTATATTGACTCAGAAGCTCAGTGAAGGGGAATTTCCAATTGCTTTCATGAGCGCCAATTTCAAGGATAGCGAATCACACTATTCTCAGATTGAGAAGAATGTGTATGTTGTCTTCAGAGCTGTCAAGAATTTCATGTTTTATCTTTTGAATTCACATAAAACGGTGTTTGTCACTGATCCAACAGTTAAAAGTGTGCTAACTCAACAGGAGATGGGCACGAAAAAGAGGAAACTAGATTGCAAAAGTTCAAGAGTATGATCTAGAAATCAAGCGGACTAAGCTTGTTTGCGGGCAAGGTCTTTGTCGATATTTGGCAGAAGATAGAGATAAAAAGCATCAGAGCAACGGTGGATTTGAACTTGAGCAAGAAATTGAAGAGGACCTCCCTTTGGTCCTATTTGTTGATTCTGCGGAGGAATGGTACACACCCTTGTAGTATTATTCAATTTATGGAGAATGTCCATGTCACATGGACAAATAGCAGAAGAGAACATTGAAGTTGAAAGCAAAAAAATTTGTGCTTATTAATAACGTTATGTACAAGCGTGGCCTTGACATAGATTTTCTATTATGCATTGGAAGGGACCAACAACAAAGATTGTTGGAAGCTTTTCACAATCAAGCATGCGGAGGACACTTTTCATCGAGGGTCACTACATTCAAAATCCAGCAAGCACGGTTTTATTGGCCAACTTTGTTTCGCTATGCATATGAATGGGTGTATAGGTGTCAATTGTGTTAGCAGTTTACTAGCAAAGTCAAATTGGTAGCTACTCCACTCAGGCCAGTAATTATCGACGCTCCATTTCAGCAATGGTGTATAGATTTTGTAGGTCCTATCAACCCAAGTTCCAGTAAGGGACATGTTTATGCCCTGACAGCTACAAATTATTTCACGAAGTGGGTTGAGGCGATTCCTACCAAATGAGCTACTTCTGAAGTTGTCAACAACTTTCTGAAGGAGAACATCATTCACGCTTTAGAGTGCCTCGTAAAATTGTGACCAATAATGCAATGTGTTTCTCATCAGAGGAACTTCTGAATTTGTGTTTTGATCATGACATCATGTTGTCACAGTCATCAGATTATTACCCTTAGGGTAATGGACAGGCCCAGTCATCAAACAAGAACATAGTCACAATCGTGCATAAGTTGGTTGATTCAAATCAGCGGGCTTGGCACACAAAATTATATGATGCTCTTTGGGTTGATATAATCACTCCCAAAACAGCCATTGGCACCTCGCCTTTCATACTTTTGTATGGTACAAAATTAGCTCTACCCATCACATTGGAGCTCTCTTTCTTGTACCTGATGAAACTTGAAGAAGAAAGGGTAGAGATTGTTGATAGAATCACTCAGCATCAAGAGCGAGTGAAGAAGATTTTCGATAAGAAGGCTCGTCAAAGGGACTTTGAAATCAGAGATCAAGTCCTTTTGTGGGAAAAAATACACGAACCTAAAGGAATGCATGGAAAGTTTGATTCCTTATGGTTGGCACCTTTTCAAATCCATGAGTCAAGAGGAGAGAACACATACATGCTCTTGTATTTAGATGGAAGGCTTTCTCCCACTTCCTTATAGCGGGCAATATCTCAAACACTTCAACCCCCCGAGGGAGGAGTGACTTTTTGTAAATAATTTTATTTTATGCTTTATCATTATGTCGTATTGTGTTTCCCAGTTCTGTGATGTTATGTTGTGTTTTAGGTGATTTTTAGGAATGTTTCTTAGGTTATTAGGAAAACTCCAAGTTTTTTAGGTGATTAGGGAAAAAGTCTCGACTCCAATTCCCAACAGATAAGTCACCGGTCTACAAAACACATAGTATCTTGGTTCTCCTATGTCGTAAGTATCCAACATTGTCACCAGACAGAGCCTAATGTTGTACCCAAACCAATTTTTTTGCTTCATTAAGGCAATTTGCTTAAAAAGAGTTAAAACCTTGTTAAAATGATGTCAAAATATAGTTTTTGGGTAAGTCAAGTATGTATTTTGAGTCAGTGTGATGTCAAGAAGATACTGGTGAAATTTGGAAAAAAAAATTAGTGTTTTTGCACCCCTATTTCACGTCACAAAACACTAAAAATTGAAACTTGTCAGAATTGGCTGAAATTAATTTTGATTGGCTTATTTCACATCATGATCATAGTGGTGAAGTTAGTTTCAATTAAAAGTCAATTTAAGCCTGGTGGGTAGTTTTCACTTTTAGGATCTCTGAGATTGTCAATGACAATTGGCCAGTACCAGGGGTCAAAATCTAAGCCTGAAAGTCAAAGCAAAACATTCTATGATGAAAGATGCTGAAAAAGATGCTTCACATCAAAGGGGATTTTCAAATGGTGAAAAGTGCAAAAATATTCTAAGTCTGGAAACACTTCACTTTGTGACATGGGAGACGCTTGTGCAATCAATGTGCAAATCAACTTTACAGTGTTCGTACATGTGAAAGTGGTGAAATACAGTCACACACACGCGTCAGTGGCAATAATGCTTCTACGTGGTCAACTCAACAACTGACACGGTGTTCGCAGAGCACAAAATGGAGGAAATATCAAGTCCAGAGAAAATCTGCACCCCTATAGCCCAGGGGCACCCTTCAATTTGGAGGCTCATATTTATTTATTTTTGGTTGCAAATACATTCAATCTCTTTGGAATTCAGTTAGTTTTCCAACAAGCTATCAAGCGAGATCATCCGAGTTGCAAAACTCTGACAATGGAAGGTGGAAGTGGAAGGTACGAAGAGTTTACACATCACAGAGGTAGTCAAGTTTGCAGTTTTTGTGCCCCTATAGCTCAGGGGCACCCTTGAATTGGACCCCTCAGATGATTGAATTTGTAGTTTTTGTTTCTGTGGAATCTTTTCTAATTTAGCCCAGCTACACGATGCATCTGTTCGCGAGATTGTCAGATGTGTTGAGTGACCATGGTAGTGGTTTTGGTAAGCACACAAAATAGAGGGTGGATAAACATGAAAATATCAACCTGTACCTCTATAGGCCAGGGGCGCCTAGTTTTTTGGCCAACTAGATGGGGTTTTTAGCAGCCATCGTCTTCACGAGACTTGTGTGGAATCTTTCTAGCTATTCAGTGAATCCAACCGTCATCCTTCAAGGTTTTTCAAACACCTGTGAATGAAAGATCAGTGGAGAATATTGAAGAATGTAAACAAGCAGAAAAATGGCTAAGTATGGAAATTACATACTCCCTTGAAAAAGGTGCCCTTCTCCTGGAGGTCTTAGAAGCAGTTTTCTCACTTCGTCACTTCCAGGAACATCTCTTCTAAGTTCTTCCAGCTTCGCGATGAGATCAATAGCGTGTGGATTGGAGCAATCCAACTCCCGATGTCAAGGGTTAAAGTACAACATTTGTGTGAGTTGCAAGTTGTAAAATCATTTCTCAAAATGGTAGTTGCACCTTTGTAGGATAGGGGTGCCCTTGCTTTTGAGGCTCTTAACTTTCAGACGTCTTACATACAACCATTAGTTGTGGAATTCTTCTAGCTACATGATGAATCCATCATCCAGTCAACGGGAGCCATCATTCACCGGCAACGACAGTTTGAAGCGCGAGATGGAAAAACGGAGAAATGGTTGTCTAGAGACCTATACATCAATTTAATAAAAGGCGACTTTTATTTTGAGGCATCAAACATGATTATTAGCACTTTTAGTTCCTAGCAGACATTTCATCTCAGTGATTTTGGCTTCGCAATGGATGTCTCAGCTTAGTTCCAACATCAATTAGGCACCCAAAAATCAGAGCTCAATAGAGGCAATCGTGACATTTTCAACAAGATACAAAATAGGAAGTTAGCTAAAAATATCAACTTTTGCTAGGGGATGCTTGGAGAGTCAAACTTGGACTTTTTGGAATCAGTAAAATATTCTAAGCGAACCCAGTTGGAGAGATTTCAGTTAATAAAATAATATTAAATTTTCAGTTCCATCATGCCGGCTTTAATGGGGCAATTTTTCTCAATATTTTAATAGTGGCACCCATTTCGATATTAATTTGCAAATTTGCATGTGGAGAGGAATTGAATATTTTAATATTTTGGGACTCTGAGTCAGTCTCAGTTGAACAAAGTGGGGTCCAATCAAAAGATTTCTTTTGAAATCAGGGTTTATTCTTGCCTTAAGCTACAAATTTCTTTATTTATTTCAAAATGGCATCCTTTTTCTCTCACAATAGTTGAAGAGCAAGCGAATTTTCTCATTTGAGTGAGCGAATTCTTCAGCAATCAACACTCGAAAGCATCACAGAGATTATTTTCAGATTTCCTTGCAGGTACAAGTCCAGATTGATTAGTAGACTTCAAATAAGATGGTGATTTTAGCAGAAGTAGAGCATAGAAAATTCTATGTTCTGTCTTAAATTCTTCTATTCTCGTCTTAGGTTTTCTTCGCATGTCCAAGACTTGGCGACTTTTGACAATTTTAATCATTTGGTTTAGTTGTGCATGACTTTCTCTAGAAAACCCATGTGCTAGAATTTCTTAGAAAAAATTGCCTCAAAGCTTCAATTCTCGAAGCTCTGCTTTTCTCGACTGAAATTCCTTTGCATGGTAGAGTAGAAGTTGATATTTTTCAAAATGAAGGATTTGGGTTGTTTTAAGATCATCTTCTGCACAAAACCCATATTACAATTTTTCTCAAAAAAATTGCCCCTGCAACCTTGGTTGGCCCCAGTTGTTTTTCTTCAAAAAAGATTTTGCATGTCAAGCTAAATGGTGCATTTTCGCAATTTTGAAGTTGTGGGTTGTCATAGAATCACTTTCTACACCAAAACCCACGTCTCAAAATTTTTGGTGAAAATTGCTCTCCAATAGGCTATTTTTAGCCTCAACAGGTGACTTTTAGCTTTTTGGAGAAAGTTGTCAGAACATAGTCGAGTTTATAGTCAACAAGCGAGTTTTTCAGAATGCAGTATACACAACTCAAATTTAAGACTAAGTCAATCTTGACTCATGACTTCATCAAAACAGTTGACACGGATATGCATAAAGTGCTTCCAAAGGCTATCTTGGATTCGATTAAGATAAATAATGCAATACTTCTAAACATCCAAGAATCTGGGTTGCTAGAGGTGACTTCACTCCCTATTTCTTTTCATTGCATAGAATTTGTGATGTCTTGTGTCAAGCATTACAATTCTACTAATCACGAAATTCAGTGAGTAGATGGATGGGTGATTTGTAGTCTCAAGCCCCAAGACATTGAAAGGTTTTTTGGTATTCCTCAACATCCAAACAGTTTTGTCATTACCATGGATCAATTTGAAAGAGCATTCAATGTTGATAAGGACGTGTGTTAGAACAAAATGGAAAAAAGGTGGTTAAAGCAAAAGAAATCTAAATTACCACACAATGTGGGTCGTAGAGAATACGAGGATGAGTACGCAATTTGATCACTCTTCTCAATCATGCTTCTAGTCTTTCAAATGCTAATAAATTCCAGCCCTGGATGTACTACAATATTGCTCAAATCATCTCTAGGCGGGAGCATTATGACTAGGCATCTCTAATCAGCGATGTTCTCCACAAGAAAATTACTGGTTTCCTAGTTTCCCACCAATTTCATTTGTGTTTGTATCTCGTATACTTGATTGCCTATCAAGGTCAGTTTAGAGGATTGAACACAGTGGGGATCCTCATTGTAGAAAAAGTTTATCAATATTGTGACTAGCTTGAGTTCAGAAAGTTCAAGTGACATTTCAAGCGTGTGAAAGAAGCTTTCTTGATGTACACAGTGAGGAACCTAGACCGGTAATTGCATGTTCGTATCTTAGCGGTTGCCAAACCAGAAATGGTAGAATGGGAAAACTGGTTCATTTAGTTCCCTACATACACCTACATTCGCGTCTATAGATATACAAGAAATCCAGCTATGCTACCTCGCTATCCTTCGGATAGGACGGTTTTCATGGAGTTCCTGAGGAAATTATATGATGTTCATTTACGTTTGCACCACAAGCGTAAGCCAACTGCCAACTTTCCAATGCAAATGGGAATCTACTGGTGTAGGACAACAGTTGATGCCAAGGCTGCAGGATAGGAGTTAGAAAAGTTTAATCTCAAATACCTTGTTGATGCACGCACATATGACCCTTGGGGTTATTATTTAGCATGCCTTGGCAATCGCCCTTACCACAAGCTTACTCTGGAAGATTATTGGGTTATCTACGAGGATGATTTTGAGGTGCGTCGACGCAGTTACAATAGTTTCTCCCTCTCATAGATTTTTTCCTCATGTTAGAGGATGTGGGAGGATTGTCAGATGATGATGGGGATGTACTTCCTCAGTTCTTCAGAGAACAGGTTAATACGCAACCACTTCTAGTTGTCGATTGGTTTTCCAAAGAATGCTCATCTGTGAAAGAGAGATCGAGTAGAGTCATTCAAAACAACATACTCTACCTTGATAGCAAGAAGACAAGGAGGGTAGTCATGCCAAGTACAGAGCCGCCACCAGTGGATGTTTCACTGCCATCCTCGTCAAAACCAAAACAAAAGAAAAGGAGTAACCCTCCTAAAAAGAACAAAGCGCCTAACAATTCAAAAGGGAAGGCACTTATTTTAGAAACACGTGGAGCCAGTTAGGAATACAGTTTAGAGCTTCAGGTTTAGCCTCCCATGCCATCACCTACACCACAACAGTTTTGAGTTCTAGTTCACATTGATTTGGACATAGACTTGCCACCATGTAGTGATACCTCTACACATTCACACTCATCAAAGCTTCCTGTGACTAGCACAAACCCTTCTAGTGGGATTAGTCGATACTCATCTTGGCTTGAGAATCAACTGGGTAGGAAGAGGAGGCAACCATCTTACATTCTTGATCATTCAAATTTTGATCATGTCTACCAGGATGCGCCAAATAGAAGAATCAAGGAGCAGGTTCATGTTAAGAGGAATGCTGACAAGGAGATCATAATAGAAACCTCTGCACCTTTAGAGGGTAAGAGCTTGAACGAGATAGAAGTTGAAGACTTTGATGTGATAAAGGTCAATCATGGTAGAAGTACATGCCACACAGAGGTTGATTTCCTTCAGGTTGCAACAGATAGCATAAAAGATATGGTGATAAAAGACGAAGAAGACAAGGGAGCCCTCAAGGTTGAAATTCAACAGCTTCGTCAGTATATCTCTAACATTGTGCATAGAACAGAAAATGTCACTATTTCACTCCCACAGATGCTAGAGCCATCAGTAGAGCAGAATCAACTTGATGAGCTGGTTGTATATGGGAAGCGTTTGATAGATTGGGAGGAAGAGTTCGTCACCAGAGGCCGCTTTGTACTTGCAGAAATATATCAATTGAGGTACAACACCCACGAACTTCGTCTATGCATCCAAGATGAGGAGCGAGACTTGGTGATTGATAGACCTAGAGATGAAATCATGATCTCTCATTTGAGGATGGCATACGAATTTGTCACTGACAAAGAAGATAAAGAAGTTATTTTTACTTGGAGGACACAGTTGATCTTCAAGGTAAAAATACAAGATACAATGGCTTCAGAGTTGGCTGAGAGCAGAGAACACGTGACTAGTGCACTTTGGTACGTGAGAACTTTCGTCTCCCAAGTTCCTTGACAATGTTAGTGTGAGAGTGGTGAGTACGTCGAGCTTACTGATGTTTAGTCTGAGTTGCAAGTGCTCATTCATGGTATTTTCAGTGGGGATTTCGTTGGCCGTAAGTTAGATCAACTTACAGTCATGTTAGCATTATTTGATGAGGTAGTTAAGAGTAGAGGAGAACTTCAAAGCCAGATCACAGGCGGTGAGGAGATGTTGTGAAGACACAGTGTGCTACGACAAAGTATCAGTGCTCTAGATGGTGATGCAGTCAACAACCTCGTGGAGGGGTTACTTGCTCGATATCACAACCAGTAAACTCTAGGTCCCACCTTTCAAGATAGACATCAAACACAGTGGTTAACTCGATGCTTCTTTCTGAGTTAACTTTTTCTACCTTTCATGCTATGTCTATTTTGGAATCATCAATGTATAGTTGGAGTTTTCACTTAGTTTTCATTTCAATAAAGACGTGCATGCTTGCACATGTCCATTTAGATTAGGCTTGTTTTGGTTAACTGATGGTAGTTTTCGAGTTAATTGTATAGTTTCCTTTATTAGGGTTTAGCAATAAAATATTGCACGCTCGCAAGACTGTAGTTGACTCAAGGTGATTTTAGGGTTCCTTACACCTTTGATGTCTATATATAAGAGCTATTTGCTCATTTTTAATTAACTTTTGCACGTGATAGTAATATATGTTGTGCCACCTTGCCTGTAATATTGTTGTTTTGTATCTGTTCATGAGCTTTTACTGTGATAATAAATGGTTGTGCCACCTTGCCTGAATGTTATTCTTATGGTATTTGTTCATCTTAGTTAAATGGAGTGGCTAGTTTGATAGTTTATTGTATGCGTGTCTTGCCAATGCAATTTGTTGTCCTAGTTTGCTATCTTATGTTATGTTTAATAGTTGTTCTTTCAATCTACGCCTCAGATAGGGGTTCCTCCTTGGAAATTTGGAAAGAAGAATTATCATTTTAAGTGTTGTGACTAATAGAATTTATTGTAGCCTACCCCTCGGATAGAGGTCCCTCCTCCTTGGAAATCCTGTTGTGAAGTTTATCGTAAAGACATTCTTGCTCCTTTTTCCTCATGCTTTATTTTCTTGAGGAGATTGGGTAGATTAAAGCTTTTAGTTTAGTTGTAGTTAGTGGTCTACAAAACCAGAAAATTCTTAGTTGCAATGTTCTTGGTTTTCTTAACCTTGTGCCTCTTCTAGCTAAGACAAAAAGATAGGAGTTGGATTACTTTACTTTTTCACTCAAATCAGCATACGAGGGAGCTTCCCCTCCTAATTGGAAGAGCAGTCAATATGCATTGTGCATAGCTATCTGTACCAACTCGTACTCTAGAGGTGCTAATTGTTACGCCAACAATCCGGAAGACCCTTTTCAAACCTAGGGGCAGCCAAAATTTCCACATTCTTTAGAGCCTAATCTTGGTTGTCCCCAACAAAACAAACACCAACAATACCCCACTCAAACTATTCAGCCAAAAAAACATTAGAATGGGGAAATAAATGTTTAATTCATTCTCTAATTTGAATTTCCTCTAAGATAACCACATTCTCCAGTCTATCATGAAAATCCACTAAAATTGTAACTCTAGAGCACAAACGACTGTTACTTCCAAGCCTGTAGGACCTAGAATCAATTTAACCAATTTCAGAGAACATGAACTTAGGCAATTAAATATCACACAAAAACATTGATCAAAGACTTTTCCAAGTAAAAGTGGACCCTGGATGCCATTGAACAAACACCTTTTGGCCATGACCCCTTCAACCCACCAAAACTAGGCCAAAATTAATGAAGAAACAACCATGAAGAGAACCCCACAAACCAAGGAGAAAATAACAAGTAATCCAAGTGCCTTCTTGATGGAAAAGGAAGGGGATCACTCTACATGAGCAACAAGATGTTGCAATAAAATCACCCAAACTTGAAAGGGGGGAAAAAAGTTGACAAGATGGTTTGGAGGTAGAGAGGATGGATGGGAGGGGCCACCATAAAACTTGGGAGTCAGATCATCCTACAATACTTTTTTTTCAAGGCCATGTGTTAAGATCACAACTAAATAAAGCCTAGGGTTTTCTACTCAACCTTGGTATTGGCCAAAAAATCAGCCACTTTGTTAACTTCATGCAAGCAAGGAACAAAGCATATTCTAGAAACCTTATTATACATAGTAATAGTTAACCAACAATCGCACTTTGGTGTGTAATGGGTACGCCGAATAAGTGTGGAAGGTGAATAAGGAGAAAAAAATATTCTATTTTTTGCATACATTTTTGTAGTACATGAGGTCGATTTGTAGGGCATTTAGAAAATGATGTTATTTATTAAACAAAGGTCTTAATGGAGAAGTGGTAGCTTTAAATCAACTATGCATCCACGTACATGGATCCAAACATTGTTGTAACAAAACCTCTAAAGCAAGAAGATAATCATACTCCATTACCAATAAGGTCATGTTATGTTTGCAATACAAATAAAGGGAGAGAGAGGGATTGAAAGAGGGAGAGATAGATGGGGGAAGAGCAAGAGAGAGAGGGTAAGGAGATAGAGATAGGGGATATAAATGTCCAAATGGAAATGGAGAGGGAGAGAGAGGGAAGGAGATATAGGGGTAGAGAGAGATGGAAAGATAACAAGATAGAGGTAGAGGGAGAGTTAGAGATAGCTCAATAGATAGAGGGAGATATAGAGGGATATGGAAAGAGATAGAGATATAGGGAGAGAGATAAAAAGATAGGGAGATAGAGATAAAGATATGGATAGAAAGAGATAGAGATGAGTGAGGAGATAAAGAGAGAGATAGAGATATAGAATAGGAGAGAGAGAGCTCAATTAGATAGAGGGAGTGATATAGAGGGAGATAGAGAGAGATAAGATGATATTGTTAGAGGTATAAAGAGAGGGGGGAGATAGGGAGAGAGAAATAGGGAGTGTGTGTGTATGAGTGAGTGAGATAGAGAGGGATATGTGTATATATAGGAGACAACTAGAGAGATACAGAAGGAGGGAGTGATAGGGGAGAGAGGGAGAAATTGGGATAGAAAGAGGAAGAGATTGAGTTAGAAAGGAGAGATAGAGAGATAAAACTTGGGAAAGATAGAGGGGGTGAGAGAGAGATTGAAGGAGAGAGAAATATAGATAAAAAGAGGGAAACAATGAGAGGGGGAGATGGAGAAATAGAAAGATAACGATATAGGAAGTGATATATAGAGAGATGGAGTGAATAAGAGATTTAATGAGATAAACATAGAGAGAAAGGGAGAGGTGGGAAGATAGAGATAGAGGGGCAAGAGAGATAAAAAGGAGGTGATAGAGACAAGTAATAAAGAGAGAGGGCAGAGAGACAGAGATAGGGAGGGAGAAACAAGAAGTGTGTGTGAGAGAGAGATATAGAGATAGAGATATGGAGGGTGAAACAAGGAGTTTCCCTACGTCTCTTATTCTCTCCCCTTTTTACTTTCTCTTCATTCCTATCTCTTTCTCTCTCTATCTACCCCTCGATCCCTCCACCTCTCTCAATTTTTATAGTTAAAATATATATTGTATATATTCATTACATAGTATATTATATTTATTAGTTTATATAATATAAGATAATAAGCATAATTATAATATAATTGTATGTCTGAAATAAAAACATAATTAAATAACATATATATAAATATTTAATATTCAATATTTCAGTTAAAAAATTAACATTTTAATAAATAAAATAATATTTTAAATATATTTAATAATTTATATTATATAAAATAAATACATAATTAAATAACATAAATATAAATATTTTATATATAATATTTTAATAAATAAAATTAATTTTGTAATAAAATATTATTGAAAATAATTATTTAATAGTTTACATTATATAAAAGTAAGTAAAATATTAAATATAATAATGAAATAAATTAATTACATATTATATTATATTTAACAATTTATATAATATAATATAGCAAACATAATTATAATATAATTTTACATATAAAAGAAATTTATAATTAAATAACATATATACACAAATACTTAATATATAATATTTCAATAAAGGCTAATTTTATAATAAAATATTATTATTAAAATATATTTAATAATT
This sequence comes from Sequoia sempervirens, assembly GCA_007258455.2. Taxonomy (NCBI): domain Eukaryota; kingdom Viridiplantae; phylum Streptophyta; class Pinopsida; order Cupressales; family Cupressaceae; genus Sequoia; species Sequoia sempervirens. The sequence continues at coordinate 513,670,189 of VDFB02000003.1, forward strand.
TACATTATATAAATTAAAATTAAAAATATAATATTATATATATATATATAATTTCATATATTTAATGAGAGGTATATTGTTGTAAGTTGCGTTACTGGAATATGTGGAGCTACGATCACGTATAGTCCTCATCAAACATTGAATGTAATGTCGTTTTGACATTATATCCCTGGGCTAGGTTTTCTTTTACTTTTTCCAATTCCGAGATCTAGTAATGCTTATTATTTTTTCCATAAAGATGGGCGCCAAGAACTATGAATGAGAGGGGTAAACCTCTACAAAATTCAATGAAGCTTTCAATCAATTCTTCATATGTAGTGGGTGGATCCCGTCGGCGGAAAGCATGGCTACAAAAGAGCTCTTTAGCATGATCCTTATCGATTGCCTTCATTCCATACTTGATAGTAACACCTGCAGCCGTTAACACACTTTGTTACAAGGCTACCCGAGCTGAGCATACCTTGAGGTAATAGGGCATCTAACTATTCTTGATGATCGATGTCATCTAAGACTATAAGCAACTGTCGATCTGTTGCTTGTTCAAGACGATGCTTCAGCATGCTATTCCATCATCCACATTCTTAAACTTTCAATTTTTATTAAAGAGATCTTCGAGGTTGTCTTAAGTAGCATGGAAGACAAGAATGCAATTCTAAAGAATAGGGGGTTGCTTAGAGGTACTCAAATCTACTTGGATGAAGACCTAACTTTCAATTAGCAAGAAGAGCGAAGGAAAGAGTGGGTGAAAGTGAAATCAGCAAGGGATGTTGTAAAATGGGCATGGTTGAAAAATGGGAAAGCTCAAACCAGCGAGCGATTACCACACAATAAATAGGGATTTGGGGCTCCACGAGAGTATTTACACATAGTTGGAATTGTAGGGGTTACCCGTGGAGAAGAGGACCGAGGTTGGGGCCCATAGCAAAAGGGAAAGGCATTATCATTCTTATGGAAACACATGAGCACGATGGTTGTAAAGTTCCAGATTTTGAAGGGTATGTTAAAATCTCAGTGTGGAATGAAGGGGCTGAAACAGGTAAGGGGAATGGGGGGATTACAGTCCAAATAAAAGAAACTTGGGGAGAAATAATAAAAATTGAAAAAGTGGACCTAAACAAGCAACTTATATCGGTAAAAATAACAAAAAATGGGGGAATAATTTGGCTGGCTGTATGTTATTTTTCCCCTAAAAACTCAAAGGTCTACAATAAAAGAAAGATGGATAATGAAGATCCATTTTCGGCTTTAAAAAATGACATTTCTATTTTCAGCACTCGGGGGAAATGGTACTAATGGGGGACTTTAATGCAAAGATGGCCAACAATCAATCCATTCAATTGGGCAGCAGTGGGGGGAGGACAACAACCGGGCTCTTTGGCTAGAGGAAGCGAAGGTTCGGCCTTGGGAAAGGACCTCACAAGATGGTAGTGGGGGTGTGTCACACTTTGGAGTGGAGCTAGTTAGTTTATGTGGCTTATATGGCATGGTAATTTGTAATGGTATGGAAACGTGGCCAGGTTCTGGTGGCATCACTTGCAAAACCTACAATTGGCAAAGTGTGGTGAACTATCTGTTATGTTCTCAAAATTTTGTCTCTACGATGTTGGGGTTCAATATTGGGTGTTCTCCTATTGGTTTAAACTCTGATCATATGCCTCTTCTTGTTAAGTTTGGCATTCATGATGGCAACCAACAAGAAGGGAAAAAACATCAATCTCATAGGAAGGTTCATCCACAAGGTAAAATCCTTGTGAATCATGAAAACCAAGAAATCTTTGTTGATGTGTTGGATCATCACCTTCAAGAAAGAGAAAACATGCCATGCAATGAAAGCAATGAAAAAAATGACTACATTAGCAACAATATGTTGGTCCCTCTAATTCACAAAGCTCTTAAAGGTTGTAAGAGATTTTGAACCAAGAAGGGGATTTAAAATACTTTTCTTGCTAACCCATGGTATGATGAGGATTGCAATGCAGCAAAAAGGTTGGGCAAAAAGAATATGTCAAACAATGAAAGAAAAGTAAACTATGAGAAGTTGGTAAAATCTAAAAAAGAAAACTATGTGAATTTAAGGAAGGAGTTAATTTCTTTGGGTAAACGCAATCCCAAAAGCTTTTGGAGGGAGTTGCAACAAAAGAAGAGTCGGGTAGAAAGTAATATCACTAGGGAGCAATGGTTAGAGTATGTGAAGCTCTTGTATGAATGGCCAGTGGAGAAAAGCAAGTCACCTTTAATTTGTGCCTCAAGTGAGATCTTCTTGGAGGAAGATATCAAGGAAGGTATAAAATATCTCGCAAGCGGTAAGGCTCAAGACGTTGATGGGCTACAGGCTGAATTTTTAAAGTGGGGTAGTGAGCTCCTCATGCCTCACATCAAATACCTCTTTAATAACATCACTCAAAATGGATTTTTGGCTAAATGGACTACTAGTGTGGTCATCCCCTTAAATAAAAGTGGGGATATCAATAATCCTTCTAGCTATCGTACTATCATGGTTAATCCCCTTCTTGGTAAACTATATGGGAGCATGTTAGAATGCAGAATCAATAATCGGGCCGAAAAATAAGGTAAAAGGGAAAAAGGGCAAGTTGGTTTCAGGCCAAGGCATTCTACCATAGATCACTACATCACACTTAGGCACTTCATTGAGAAATTTTGGGGCATTCAAGGGGGTGAAGCTTTTTGTTGTTTCGTTGATTTCAAAAAAGCCTTTGACATGGTGCCTATGGAAAAAATTTGGAACAAAATGGAGGAACTTGGTATTCCTGGCGAACTTAGAGTGGCAATTCATAAAATCTATGAGAAGGTTAGAGCTAAAGTCAAAACAAAAGATGGTGTGTATGAATGCTTTGGTAGTGATATTAAGGTCAAGTAGGGTTGTCTCCTATCTCCCACTTTGTTTGGCTTATATATTGATAAGCTTGAAGAATGGTTAAACAAAACTGATGGAGATGGTATTCAACTTGCTAGTTATGTGGTGAAGTTACTTTTATATGGAGATGGTCTTATCCTAATTGAAAAATCTGCACTTGGTTTGAGAGATCATTTAAAGGCTCTTGCGCTCTTTTTCCAAGAGGTTGGGATTCAAGTTAACACTAGCAAAACCAAAGTCATGATTTTCTCTTCAAAAAGGAAGAAGCAACAGTTTAATTTCATTTTTGAGGGTAGCTCTTTGGAGGTGGTGGAATAATACTTGAGTATTTGGGTATTGATTTTCATAATAGGCTCAGTTGGGAGACTTGCAGAGCAAAAAGGATTCAAGGTGGTCGGAGGGCGTCAAGTACTTACTGCAGAACAAATGTAGGAAAGAAAATTTATGGGACTATAAAACCAAGAAAACCCTTATTGTTTGTTGGTGATGTCGGTTGTCCTCTATGGTTGTGAGATTTGGGGGGTAGCATGTCAAACCACAAGTGGAAGCAAGTTGAAAGAATTCAAAAGCATTTAATCACTACTAGCATCAAAGTCAAATCTTCGGTTCCATATGAGATTCTTTTGGTTGAAGCTAGTGCGTTTCCATTGGAGGAATTTGCAATCATTCAATTTATAAGTTACTTAAAAAAAGTTGAGAACATGGATACACATCGCTGGCCAAAAAGGGTTGTTGGGGAGGAGCTAAGCCATAGAAAGAAGACTTGGATGAAGCAAAATAGCAAGTGGTTGAGCTAGTGGAACATTAAACTACATGAGTATCCCAACACTAATGTTGAGATAAAAAAGTTTGTTCTAGAAAATTTTAGGATTACGATGAGAAAGACTACCTAAGGATTACAATTAAAGGCAAGGCTAGGCTTCTGGTCACTCAATTACGAACTGGGTCACACCATCTTAGATGTGAGACAGGTAGGTGGGTTGTCGCCAAGGAAGCCTGGGAGCAAAGAACTTGTATTTTTTGCAACAAAGGGGTTGTTCAGACTAAATGGAACTTCATCATTGAGTGTGCTACTTATGATGATATCTGTATCCAATATAAAGACAATTTGAAGGTGGATAATCTAAATGAGCTTTTTAAGGAGACAAGGCTCCTCAAAACTATTGGCTTCTTGGTCAAGATCTATAATAGGAGGGAAGACATGGAAAAGAACTTGAAAATGGTTAAAGATTCGACGCTTAGTCCCATAGGTAGATGGTCTCGTGGACATCGTTAAAAATCATTCATTCATTCATTCGAAGAGTTGGTTTTGGAAGGAGTGCAAGCTATGATTTCCAAGTGATTCTCTGACATCAGAGAGAAAAGATATTTATGATGAGTGCACACAAAAATGCTAGTGGCTTTCTACTTTTATGCAAGACTTAATATTGATCCGGGAGGTATTTATGTTTGCAGATAAAATCACTGAAAAAATAATTTGGTGGAAATCGACGATGTAAAAATGAAGGGAAAAGATTAATGCAATCGTCTTGCATCCCTTCTTCAGCAGGTTGAACCATCAATTTAAATATTTAAGTAGAGAGACTTGAAAGAGGGAACACCTTCAATGTAATAACTTCGTTTAACATCATTTCATCTAAAATCCTTCAAAGTTTCCAATTCACACAAACTTGTTTTCGAGGTCCATTAATCACATTTAATTAGTTGCCTTCCACAATAATATGCTTGCATTCAAAGTCTAAAGACATCAATCTAAGCAGTTACAACTGTTTCATTGTTACTTTCATGATCGAGAAAACCTAAAAGAGAAATATTTGAAGCTTGTTAGATAGGCATGGATTGAACAATACCAGTAAATTGAGACAAAGTTTTCAAAAGGAAAACAAAAAATTGTTTAATAAAAACACTTAACAAAAGAAGAAACATATTATATGAGAAATTAATATCATACACATCCAATATAACCAATTTTTTCCAAAATATGTATCAAATATTGATATCCATTGCATATGAAACACAAAGGACACCAATTTGTGATGGAAGGAGCGAGGTGACCCACCCTTTCAGCTCAAATATTTTTTTGCATAGCCATGACCATGCAAAAGACTATGCCTCTACATCTTCATGTGGCACTATTCATTAGAAATAATCTCAAATCATTAGTCAAACATAAATCACCAACAATAAACCTTTGGTCATTGTTGATTCACTCTTTAATTACAATAATTTAATATATATTTTTTGTTTCCCTTAAATAGACCAGTTTGCTTGTCCCCTCATCTACAAGATGGAAATGAGCCCAAGAAAAAGAGTTTAACCTGGAATCTATTTTTTAAATGTTTCCACATCAAGTTTGTTTCACAAACTTAGAACTCAATTTGTGTATAAACTTGTAGATGATTGATGTCTTCTATCATTTGCAACAACACATGTTGCACCAAATTAAAGCCCTGAAACAAATAAATTTGTAATATGAACACTATAAATTAGCACGTCATGCAAGTATCATGTTTTTCCTAAGTGCATACTTTGATCACTTCAATAAAAAACTTGGCTTACAGAATAATTTCCAATAAAGAAGAAAAAGCTCCCTAAAGAAGTGGCCTTTAATTGGTAATTTTTATATAATTAAGCTTAGTTGAGTTTATTTGGATTATGGAGTAGAAACTATGAATGATATCTATTTGGACTCTAGATTTGAAATTTTTAGTGATAGGAATTTGATGTTGTTATAGATAGTGTTGCATCTATCGCACACACGCCTCGCTCAGATCGAGGACCCCCTCTTTTCATTTTTCCTTTGCTAGGCCAGTTCACCTTTGTCTCATTTTGTGTGCCCCTATTTTTGAGCTTAAGTTGGTCACGAGCCTTAATTTCCCAAATCCATCTTGGCCAAGGTCACCTATCCAAGTTTCACCAGGTTTCAAGCTTTTGCAGAAAATACCTTGCAGAAATCGCCTTGTCCTTAGCCACTTGCAGGTTCGCCATTGTGGGTTTCCCTATGTGGACATTTGTCTCTGCTTTTCCGTTCATTGTGTCATTTCGCCCACATCCACCCACAACAAATTTCCGACATCTGGGTTCCACGCTCATCTTGTCACTTAAGCCCTCACCCGACATCCTTCGCTTGACGGGTTTCCGCATGATCACCTATCGTGCCCCTTTCATACCTATGATTAAATGCTGCCATTAATGTTGAATTACCTATAAATACCCTGCAGCTCACCTATCATTTTCATTCAGGGATTTCAAATTTGAAGAGCCAAAAGGAGAGCACCACATACAAAAGATTCAAGGACTGCAATTACAACTCCTTCCTATGCGCGAACAAGGTATGCACCTGAATGCTCATCCATTGTCACTTTGGCACTATTAGATTCGCTACAAGTCATCTGGTATGGTTTTAAACTATTATAAATTTGTGAATTCAAGTTTGAATGATGATAGCGAACCCCAAATTTGCAAACCCTCAAAGTACCCTCTCGGGGTTCTTAACCAGGAAACCCATCCTGAAAATGTTATTTAAAACAGAGAGAAATAATTGTAGGCTCCATGTTCTTTAGTTCCACCCTTGGAATAGTTGTTGAAATCAAAGATAGTTATCACGATGAATTAAAAACCTTCGCGGGTCTTGCTTGCGCAACCCCGCCCTGCCAATGTCGTGACCAATGGTGAAGCCCTCAAGGCTATTCACTATGCGAACCCCACCTTCACCTTTAAGCTTGAGAAAAATAATGAAAACATTAAGCCAAGAAACCCTTGCGGGGTGTCATCATCAGGAAGCTATTCCTCCACTGTTGTTGCCTAGCAGCCACACTCAAACGTTTGTCCACTTCATGGCTTTCGCCATTGTTACTAAGGAAGGATGTTGTTGTGGGTCCATCTTTGTGGGTTGCTTTGTGTGGAGCTCTACTCCACCATCACCATCCTTAATTCCCAACTCGATGCAGTCGCACCTTAAGTTTCTCGTGCACTTGTCATTGAGCTTTGAAGAATAAATTTTGAGAAACTCCAATTCAAATCTCTTGCGGCTCCACCATTGCGGGCCGCCGCCATGGGAAGGTCGTCCCTATGCAGCTATTACTCAATGTCGAAACCTTTGCATCCTCCCACATTGATTTCCCGTATGTATCAATGTCATTCTCAATAACAGAGTGTTTAATTAGCAGAAAAAATGAGTCCAAATTTCATTGCAGGTCCACCCATGTGTGTCGTCCCTGGAACGCCCTCCCTAGGTCGTTGTCTAGCAACAAAACATTGACAGTGACCCATTTTGTGGCCTTCGCATGTTCCATCTCTACAACATGTAAGGCAATGGAACTTTCAAACAAGGTGATTCATACATGATCTCCTTCCCATGCCAAAAGGAGTTCAGAACAAAGTCAAAGGGTAAACATCATTATGGGTCTCGCAGTGCGGAGCTCTGCTTGGAGAACGATGTCTGTTTGAGGTTGTTCCCTTGTAGCAAAACTCCCAATGAAAAACTACCACACAACCTCCACACACCCAACTCTCACACTCCGCAAAATGACCAAGTCTTCAAGCAAACTGACCAAGCACAAATTATCACACATACTGAAGGGCTTTAAGCAAGATTGACGAAGTCAAGATGTCTTGCAGGTTTTGCTATGCGAAATTCCACTTGTGGAATGTCATCCATTCAAGGTCGTTCCTTATGGAAAAATTCCAACGGCCTTCCACCTCACGGCTTCCGCACCCTGATTCCTCACATGGGCTTTAAAGGTTAATCCGACAAGAGAAAATAACCCCAGGAGCCTCCATCTCCAATTTTCACACATTCCTAATAGCTTCATGCTAAAGTTGCTTAGCAATTAAGTAATGCAGAAATTCACCATCAGGTGGCCTCCTGCGGAAGTCCATATTCCTTGTGCCACTGCTTAAGGCTTTCACCTTGATGGCTTCCATAGGGCAGAAACCGGCACTGCCATACCAACATTCCTATAAACTCCACAAACGAGCTTCAAATGATGAAATATGATGAATGTAATGATCTTTTAAGGGTATGTGGATGTGACTAATGATATGTTTACATGGTATAACTAACATTTGATCTCTTAATATATTGAAACACTTACTACACCTTTTGTGTGCAAAATTTATGGAACCTATAGAGAAACTAGTGGAGAAGCCCACAAAGAAAATAGAAAAAGGAAAAAGACCAACAAGGACTCCAAGAGGAAAAGAGGAGAAAGCACAAATGAAGTACGAGTTCCATGGGGTCAAGTGTACCTCAAAAATTACTTCCAACTAGGACAAGGTCACTGACACTGATCTGGGCCATGTCAGTATCGACGAGTTCCGACAGAGGGTTATTGTCAATCCTATGACAGAAGAGGACTTGAGAATCAAGAAAAGTGAACTTGCAAAGGTGGTTGGTTTCCCTCCTGCTCTAGTGGCTCTAGAATTAGTGATGGCTTGTCAAGAGTGCTATCACCCCTAAAATAGAAGGATAGTCATCAGGGATGGAAGAGTACCGGCATACATATCTCTCCAATCTAGTGGAAAGAAATTTGGTATTCATCTCTTCGACAAAATGGAGGAGGTTGAAAAGGAATTTTCCTTGAAAGTATGGAAAGAGGATCCTATTGGCTGTAGAAAGACAATCAATCAAACCCGACTAAAAGATAAGAGGGGTGGCGCCAACAAAGTGCCCCAAACACTATACAAAAGTGATTTCATGGAAGAAGCCAATGACTTAGTCACGCTTCTAAGCAAAGTAATAGGCCTCCCCACTTCCTTATTCTTCAAGGAGTGGATGTTCTATTTTGTAGAGGAGATTCTCTGAGACAACGCCAAGTTCCACTAGGCTAAGATGATAAGTGAGAATTTGCACAATCAATTTTTGGCAGTGAAGAAGACTTCACAGTTTTACATGACCTCTTATCTAGTCTACCTCTTGGTTGTTAAGTTCCCATATAAAGGATTGGATTGTGTTGGAGTAATGGGATCAAAGAAGGAGCAACTTAGGGTGTATAATTTCTACCCTCAACTCCAATATAGGAACTTCAAGAAATACTACCAGAGGGTCAACAATGCCTTCACTAGGAATATCATTCGCACTCTTTTAGGAGAGTACCAAAAGAGAATGTCCCACAGTGCTAAGGAAGTGGTGAAAGGTTTCAGGTATTGGTTTATCTAATTCCCAAAGTTTACATACATCAAAGCAAAGGGATTCTTAGGAGGACCCTACCAATTTCCCTACTACCCCAATGATAGGATTATCTTGCTAGAATTTACTTGACAATTACAGACTACCCATACCTTATTGCACAATAAGCATTGTGTCAGGGTCCCCTATCCCCTCACATTTGGACAAGGAATGTACTCTTTCTTGGTTGGCCCATGCGCAGAGTACTCCAAGAAGGAGCTTGCTGAATATACTTTTGAGTTACACACAAAGAGGGGAGGCTTGGATCCCCTCAGAAAATTGAAGAAACAAGTTGACAGGTAGTATGTCCACTGGCCACACATTGAAGATTTTTAGGAGAATCGTGATGATGACCACGAGGTCAAAAGGCAACCCTACATGAGGATGACTGTTGGATTTATGAAATCCATCAATCTGTATTTGGTTCCAAACGAAATCGTCAAGGATGACAATGTTTTGGATGAAAAATACAATGCTTTGATAAATGTGTCATTGCTAGTAATTAATTGGAATGAACAAGAGGTCATAGACCTAAATGTTGTCACTCTCCCTATAGAACAAAGGACTAAGCAATGGATAGATGATGAAATAACTCAATTGCATGAGCAAGGCACAAAGTTAACTTATGAGGGGCTCAAAGACGAGTTGGAGAGTGAAACAGATAGTGCTGCTACCACAAAATCTTCAAGTGAGGCTCCCAAGTCTCCACCTATTACTTGATCAAGAAAGAGAAATGATACATTTGAGAAGAATCCGAAGCACAAAGTTTATACAAGGAAATCAACAGAAGGGAAACAACCACCAAAAAAGGTGAAAAGGACGAGAACCTTTATTCTTGAGATTTTGACTATCCAAGAGGAGGGATCCCCACACAAAGAAGAGGAAGAAGTTGAGTGACCTCACTCACCACCACCCACCACTTCCACTCCCACTTCATCCACTACCACTACACCATCCCCTTCCAATCCCCAATCGCTACCCATTTTGTCTCCGCCCGTCGTGGACATCTTTGTCCATCTCACCTCTGCCTCCCCCACTGCTCTTGTGGTGGTGCTAGATTCTTCCTCTCTCCCACCTCCATTGCCAACTCTTTCCACTATCTCTACCAACAACATCTATGGTGCCTCTCGCCCTACCACATCCCTTCGCTACATATTTGTAGAATGTGCCATCTGAACTCTTTTAGGTAATCCTTAGTCCTCAAGTCAAAACATTAATGGCCCAACTTGTTGTTTCCTTGCCTCTCCCTCCACTCTCACTTAGCCACCTAAAATGGAGGCAACAATGCAAATCTTTGAAGAAATGGAGAAGCTAAGCACAAAATGACCTAAAGAAGCAACAAAAGGTATTATTGAAGAACTAGAGGACTCTGATCGAGATGTCTACTTTGAGCATCCTGAGGGAGGATTAAAGGTTGACTTGGATGAGGTAGCTTTAGATGAAGAAGGGAAACAAATGATTAAGGGTGGAGATACAAGAAAATTTGATGAATACTATGTAGTTGAGACCTAAGACCATAAGCTTGAAGAAGAACAACCTAAAGAGCACACAGAGACAGAAGCAAACCCAAAGGAGCATTGCTCTAAGGAAAGGAAAATTGATACAAGTATTGATACGAGTAAATCTAATGGGCCTCTACAAACTAGCCAAGATAAGGGCCTGAAAGGTGAAGAAGTGCCCCCAAGAGGAGAACAAGAGTAAGAGAAGGAAGAAGAAGAAAACATAGAAGAAAAGGATGTCAAGCCCGATAAAGGTGTCAAAATTCAACATACAGAAGATAAGGGGGCAGCATAGGAAGAAAACATTGGTGAATTAAATGTAGCATCTGTTGAGCCTGACAAAGGAAAGGCCATATTGCAAGAGGAGCAGTGAAATGAAGAAGAGGCTAATGTTGAGGATGCTCCTAGGCATAACGGGGAAGAGCCATTCAAGGAACAAGAAGAAGGGGAGGATAATGAATCTCCAGATCATCAAAAGGATGTTCCCTCATGGATAGAGTAGCAGTGAAGAGAAAGGATCTAGTGCTTGCAAACCCTAAGGCTCGATTGGAAGTAATACTAGCTAGAGCCCAAGTAAAGACCCAAAAAGAGAAGCCAAAGATCAAGTCTCACATTACAATTGATGCTTCAGGGTCTAGAATAATGTAGGTAGCCACTCTCGCTGTAGGAAAAGATGCAGACGCCCTTCAAGGAAAGGATTATCAAATATCTACCATCAATCTAGACTCGACATCTCGTGCCCAAAATTATTGATGAATTTTAGGGGTAAGTGTCCACCATCCTTCAACAGATGAATAAAGATCAAACAACGAAGGAAGAGTTGAAATCACAAGTGATAGAATTGATTTCCTTTATACAATAGTGGATGGCATAAGGAGAGGAATCTCTAGTAGAGTTGCTTGCGTCTACCCTGCTCTCCAAGGAAGAAGTAAGCAAAATGGAAAAAATGTAGAATTGGACCAAATCTGCATCTGATTGGTTCAAAAGAGTTGTCGACACTGGTGACAAGAGAATCCACCATGCAACCAAGATGCATAATGAATTCTAGGTTTTGCAAAAGGAAGTTGAGGAGGTAATGGGAATCTGCAAGGAGTTCCTTGAACTTTACATAATAACATATCCGAAGTTGGAGAGCGTCCTCAAACTCTTTCGGGAAACCTAGGAAAAGGAGTCGGCGCTTCCCAAGGAAGATCATTGGCTACTCGAAGCCTAGCAGATAAATTTTGAGTACAAAAAGGAAGTTTTAGAAAGAGCCATGCTAGGGTTAAAGGCCAATCACGAGTGGATCATAGAGCACTGGGTAGAGTGTGATGATTATTTAAAGTTGATGATAGGCTATGAGATGCTTTCCCTCGAGCTAGATTGGGAAGCAATCAAGTGTGAATTCCACAAGAGCCTAGAGCAAGGGTTCAACAATACTTTGTCAGTAGATTTCATTGATTTCGTAGCATGAGCCTTCATAGAGTCAGAGAAAATAATTTGAGCTGAGCTGAAATGCACAAAGCATCGAGATCAAATGGTGGAAGGATTTAAGATATTTTCCTTCCAAATCACCAAATCTAATCTCTCTGAAGAGAAAAAGTTGTTGGCTATCATTGGAGAGTTCCTGGAATATGCTACTCTACAAAAAGAAGTTGGAAATTCAATTATAGAGATGAATATTTGCTAAAATAGCTAAAAAGCTAAAAGTAGCTACAAGACAAAATAGGGAAAAGACAAAATAGTTTATTTTATAGTGTAAACTTTTGTACTCATATGGGGTTAGGTGAAACCCTAAATTAGAATGAATCTGAGCCATTCATTGTAAATGAATTTTGACCATTCATTCTACTTTTGGAAAACTATAAATAGGGACATCCTCTCATTTTCAAAGAGAGAGATGAGTTGTGTAAAGAAATGTTGCTACAATATATAAGAAAAGCATTGATTTGATGGTTTCTTGTGTGTTGCTCTTTATGTGTGCATGATTCTATCTCCATAAGTTTATTTCAGCATTGCTTATTTCAGTTTGAGTTTACTTTTTTTTAGTAGTTCATGTTGGCTTTAATGGTGGATGCATGCTATAGTGTTCAATGCACTTTTAACTCATACTTTTGGCCATTTTTTGATGAAAAATTATTGTGTAAATTTAGTCTGAGCTAATTCATTTACAACACTTAACTTCAACTGTGTATATGCATGCTCTAAGTATTCATGTTGCAGTCTGAAAATCATAAGTAAACATTAGAAGATTGCACTAGTTTTGCAATAATGTGGGTTGTCTTTGGTTAAGCAAGACTCAGTTTGGAAGTCTGTACATTGTAGCATCAACCATTGTTACTTTTCATCTTAGTGTATATGAGAAAATTTGCACCCCTTATGCAAATTCCCCTTTCACACATCCCACCTTAGAAAATCAAATCTGAAGGCAAAATTCCACATCACCTAACTGCCTTCCTTCCACTTGGCATCTATCTTTTGTGTCGGTGAGAGAATTTCTGTCAGGGATACATGTGCAGGACGCAGATGTCCACCTAGCGCACTGCCATCCTTGATGGATTCTCACATCTGAAGTCAATAGAGGCATTACATATTTGATTGGGGTCGATTTTTAACGTCCCTCTTTGACCAACTGACCCCGAAAATGGCAGATTATCACAACCCACCTTCAAAAAACACTCTTCTTTCATTCATTCCATCTCTTCACAATCTCTCTTGTAATCTCTACACAAATTCTTAAGCCATCTCTTAACATTTCCAACATTCACTCACTCTCAAGCAACATTTTTCAACACTCCATTGCAGCAACGACACTCCATCAACTCCACATAGCAAGTGTGAAGCAAGTCATTGAAGCGTGGGCTTGAAGTCTTGCTTCCTTTACTACATATTTCTACTTCATTGCTTTTTAGCTGTCCATAGAGGTGGAAACACCAAAATAGGGGTTTGACTGAGGCAAACCCCTATACAACCCCAACAATTTTCCCCTTCTTGCTTGTGTGCAGGTGAAATTACGTGAGGATCTAGTTGGAAAATAGGATATTTTGTGAGATTATCTTCATCACCCTAGTTTCTTATTTACTTTATCATTTCAGTATCTATTTCATATACTTTCTCATTCTATTTTTACCATCTAGATTAACTAGCTAGGCTATCGGTTGGTCTTTTTGGTAGTTTGATTGTGTTCACTATTTTCTAACTATACAGACACCAGGGTGCCCAAGAGACGCCAATGAGTCACGTTGTGGTCCCGAAACTACATTGTTGTCCTCGGACAAAGAGATGTCTGAGGCAAAGTTCTGATTCCAAAAACTAGCTCACCTAGCCCAAACCTAAGTTTGGGATCTGTAGGGCGATTGAAGTACATTATAGTCCTCATCATTCTCAATCCTTGTCTCAAAACACCCTTTAGAGTGAGGTAAGTTAGGGTTTCCCTTTTCTCTTGACTCTCCATGACCTGGGGCCTTGACGTGGTTGGTCCCCCTCTCTTACATTTTTGGTGAACCTGACATGAAGCAACATTTTCCTATTCGTTGGTGTTGAAACTTTTCTCTTGTACCTTGTAATCTTTGTAAGCCTAAGTGTTGTGAAGTTTTATGAGCATCACAATTCAGTCCATGACTTCCGAGTATGTTGTTAGGAGAAGTGTGTGTCACCTTCCGATGGAGAGGATGAAGCTCACTTATGGTTTCTTTATAGGTCTTTTTGTCAAATTTGTCATTGGTCTTGCTAGCTAGGAGAAGTTGTCTAGGGGCGAAGTAGGGTTCTCCAATGAGACTGGCCACATCTCCACTCCTCCTATGTCTCCTACACTATCGTTAGTAGACGAGCACGAGGCCGTTCACATTCCTTTGAAAAATATATCTCTACCCTTAGCAAAGGGCTGAGTGATTTGGAGAATCACCTGGAAAAGGACCTGAAGTAGGCTAGAGTTGCTTGGGTTATTAGTGAAATAATGTATATGGTGGGAAAAGATTGAACAAGCATAGAACTCATGGCTAGTCTCTTTGTCTAACTGAAGCATGTGCCCTTCCAAACAACACTAACATCATATAAGGGGCTGCTCTCAAAGAACATGAGAGATAGTTAGGAATGTCAATGCTTCCCACATATGTGTACATGGTCGACACAGTCTCGTTGATCAACATCCCCTCCGCCTTCGAGAGATCCAAAACTATGAAAGCAAACAAAATACCCTTAGGTTTTAGTTTCGCCCCTCCTATCACCTCTAGTGGTGGAGGTTTTGACGGGTTGAGTGGTGTGGGATTTGGTAGTGGTGGCGGCTTTGGAAGTGGGGGTGGCGCTGGTGAAGGTGGTTCCGGTGGAGGCCATGGTGGTGGCTTTGAAAGTGGAGGTGGCTCTGGTGGAGGCCCTATTGGTGGAAATGGCTTTGACAGTGTTTTTGACGGTGGCCACATTGGTGTTTCCGAAGATGGGTCCAGTGATGGTTCTAGAGGAGGTTCCACTGGACCTTTGCCATCACAAAACCCTATTTTGAACATTGTTCTTTAGAATAGGGGTAAGATGCAAAGCCAACTGGTGAGTCTCTCCCAAGCCTCTGCCTAGCCTATCTTTCAACCCTTCTTCCGACATAGCCCATTATTGGTAGCAATCTTAAACACTCCCTTCCCACAAGGAATGGGGATTCCCAAATTTGAGAAGTATGGGGGAAAAGGGGACCTGCAAACACATGTGTCCACCTTTAATGCCCTGTATACAAATTTCTTCCATCACGATGCATTGATGGAAAAACTATTCCCTCGATCTCTTAAGGAAACAACACTCAAATAGTATTGTTCCTTACCTGACAATTCTATTTTCTCATTTGATCAAGTTGTAAATTAGTTCTCCTCTCAGATCTCTTATGATGCAAACAAGGGGATAACGAGAAGATTAATAATTTCATAGCGCACTACCAAGCGCTCTTCTCACAGATCTCATACCCGCTTCCTGATTTTGATGTACAAAAGGTGTTCATAGGGAACTTGCAGAGACCTTAGTAGGATAAGTTTTCCTTTATGAAGTACCCTTCTTTTGCGCACTTGTGCGTTGCATTACGAGAATATCAACAAACAGTAGTTCAGTTTAGAGGATCCTCCTCGCGCTCCTGTTCAGAAGGGAAATTCATTGTATCAATCTCTGGAAAGGGTAAGGCTATCACAAATGTAGTAGCCGCTACAAATGATAATGGCCTTAGATGCAACAAAAAGTTCACAAAGTTAGTAGAATCTTATTCTTCCATCTTGCAGAAGTTGTTAAAGGATAAGATCATTACCTTGGAGAAACCTAAGCCTCTCAAAGAACCTTACCCTAGTTGGTACAATGCAAATACCTTCTGTTAGTACCATTGAGTTAACAAACATGATACCGAACATGGTATGTGTCTGCATCACGAGATACAGGACTGCATCGAGGATAGTACTATATGTCTCGATGGAAGTAAACAAAATGCAATCAAATCGGTAGCGAAAGCGAATAGTGAATTGCAGATATACATGGACCCGTTTTTGTCACATTCTACCAACATGATTATCAATCCCTTTGATTGTACCACTCAGCCTGAGTTGTATGTTAACATGCTCACGATTACTCCTACTACACAACATGCACTCGACTTTCTAGACGTGACATTCACGTCGCAAGATTTTCGCTTGAACAACAAGCCTTCTCCCCTCTACATTTCCGCTCACCTCAATGGAAACATTGTGACAAGGGTCTTAGTCAACCCCGCGAACTGAGTGAATGTCATTATAGAAGAGACGTTGTGGTTTAATTCATTGCATAGAGAGGAGTACAAAGAAACGAAATCTACCATATGTACACATGATGGTTTCTCTCTCAAGCTGTATGGTTCAAGGGTAAAAGAAAGAAGTTGGGTCCATGAAGAGGGAAATTTTCAGCCAAAAAAAATCTCATAGAAAATGTGTATGTGTTATTAAAAAAATGCATGTGTTATGCTTCAGGTACCTGAGCCTAAAAAAACGTGTATGCACTAAAAAATTCATACGCATTATATAACACATACGTATAACAAGTACAAGTTCACTTATTTAAAAAAATTAAATACCTTTTAGAAACACATACACATTTTGTAACACAAAACACGTACACAGTTTAAAATGTGCAAGCGTTTCTAAAAAGTAATTAATTTTTTAAATAATCAAGAAAATAAAGAATGCATATGCATTATATAACACGTATGCGTTTTTAAAAATGCATACGTGTTTTTAAAATTTTGAATTCCCAACCCACATGTTTCCTCGGTTTTAGGCTTGGGAAAAGCTTGGCAACTCGACCCTTAGCCTTTGACTTGCAACTAAAAAACTAAGGCAGATTGATGTAGAATGTCCAACTTTGGCAATATGGTTGATGGACTTTTTTTCTGAATCAATCTATAAAATTAAAACCCATTAGAGAACACGATTTCTAGTTTCCAAACATATAATTTTTATTAAGATTGGATTATATTTGTTATTTTTTAATTAATTTCTAAGCAAACTAGTCCTTAAACTTGAAATATCATGCTTTTTAAAATTTTAATAACTTTTTTTTGGTTAATTTTCTTGTAAAAAAATTATATGGCATCAATCTTCTAACAATTCTCTACACAATGAAAAAAAGATTCAATTTTTTTTTGCTTAGGTCCAATTATCTTGTCCATACACGTTGATTTTTTAAAACAACAATTAAGGCCAATAAAAATTCAATAAAAAATATATTAAAAAAAAAATTCTTCATATCTTCATGTTGTTAGCTCTCTTTCCCCAAAAGTAATTAGCAAAATACTTTTATTTGGATCAAAAAGTGGTGTCCGTACACGTGCATGGTATGGTAAAAAAAGGGACTTTTAAAAAGTGGTTTTTATACATTCCTATCAAAATTTAATTTCTATCATCTAGGTATTTGTATAAATTACATATTTGGAAACTAGATTCAAAATACTAAATTTCATATTATTGACTTTTTTTAAGATTCATTGTGTAAGTGCGTCAATTTTCAGTCCAAGTGTGAAAAATTCTAGAAAAGAAAAAGCAAAAATACTTCCACTTTTTGAGATTTTTGCGGACCCAACTTCTTGCATCAACCCTCAATAACTCTGTTCCTCCTAGTTGGACCTAGGGCTATAGACACAGTCTTTGATATTATTCTGGAGTTGGATTTATTCGGGTTTAAGTTAGGAATATCTTGGCTAGCTTCCATGAATGGAATCACCTTCATCATTCATAAGTGTTTGAAATTCTCCCACAAAGGTGTTGTGCACATGGTGCATGACACTGGATACCAACCATTGGTGTCCCGTAGGGGTTACTTGTTGGATCATTTTTGGCCTGCCCCGTTTGGTCCGCTCCCACCAAGAATGGACCTTCTTTACAAGAACTATGTGAAGTATAAGACCGAGGGCAAGGGACAATCGAAATTGACCCTTTCAATAGCATAACACCTAGTTTCCTCCTCTTCTTGAAAAGGAAAAGAGAAGCTAGCCCATTCTTGGGATACCTCGCCCACCCCTCTTTCCAAAAAAGAGTTTTGGATGAATATTCCTAGCTTTTACCCACTAATTCCAATAATGCCGACTTGGCGAAAACCCAAGATTAGGATATCGAATCTCACTACTAAACCACCTGGACCTTGGTACTACTTGTATGGAAAGGGAAAAGGTCCTTGTGGGGAATCCTTTATGTCTCGACCTTCGCGGCCTCCCACTGCTTATGCTCCCAAAGCGGTAAACAGGAAAAGGTTCACTGCCAAGGCATTAGAGTCGACTCCCCATGTTTCTCAATCTCTTCCTCCTGCTCCAGTTTAAGAGCTTGCCCCTCTTCCAGAAATGGTTGTAGTGGAAACTCCCATGGTTGAGAAGGATCCTTTCATCCCTTTGCAGCCCTCAGCCACTAGTTCAAACATTCATAGAAACCGCCTTGCAAGTGAGCGCAAGCATTGGCAAAAGGCTATGGCAGCTTAGCAGGCCATTTTATAGAAGAAGGAAGAGGAGACGTCTACCCCTACTTCAAGGCCTCCTAATGTGTCCTGCTCTCTCCTTTTCCTTGCTTTCGTTCAATCTAATTTATTCTCACTTTCTTCCCTTGTTGTGAGTGTAAATGTATCTGACCCCAAAATGGTGTAGGCGTTCATCGCTCCTTCATTCAAGCCTCCCCTATTGATGTCCCTTCCAGACATCCCATCATTCCCTAAACCCGTGGATATGTTGAATACTTCAGCGGTATCTTCCATGGTTTTTTCC
Source organism: Sequoia sempervirens (assembly GCA_007258455.2). Lineage (NCBI taxonomy): Eukaryota > Viridiplantae > Streptophyta > Pinopsida > Cupressales > Cupressaceae > Sequoia > Sequoia sempervirens. Next base: position 513,688,950 of record VDFB02000003.1, read on the forward strand.
TCCTCCTCCTTTGTGTCTCTTTCCTTGTCTGCGGGGAGTTCACATCCCCCAACAAAGTAGAAGGTAGAGGATGGCCCTTCCAACAATGGAGGGAACAAGAGGAGTCCACCTTCTCCAAAGGGTGGTCCTGCATTGACTTGTTCTATGTTAGTGACGGAACAAGTCTTGGCTTCCCCTAAGTTTTTCACCGCTCCCAAGTCATTCGGTGAGCCAAGCAGTGAATCTCGGGCACAACCTTTTTCATTCGTTGAGGTACAACATGGAACTCTAGTAAAGTGCATGTTTAACTCTCTAAATGAAATTTCAGCGTTGTCATCAATCTTCACAAATTTGTTGATCATAGCTCCACAAGAGCCTAGTAGAGAAGGCCTTGTGGGGCCTTCTTCCTTAGCCCTTGTTGCGGGAGGGTCGAAAACTCCTCCCCTTACTATTCCACTATTGTAGGCTCATTCTCCTTCCCCTTATAATGATCTAAATTGGGAAGTGGACAACCTCTTGCTCGATGAATGTTAGGGGGAGGCCTCTTCTTTATCTTTAGATTAGATGTGTGTGTGTGTTGTGATGTGTTCCCCCATGATTGTGTTATGTGTTCCTAGATGACCCTTGTCACCCTTGTTGGTGCTTGGATACAAGAGTGATTTTTGTGTCATAAACCTTCTTCTATCAGTATCATCATTCTTCCATGTTTGTGTTTGACTTTCAGAAAATTGGGGACGATGCAAAGTGTTGGGGGCATTTAGGCTTCCCTCCCGCGTTGACCCAATTTTTTATTTTCACTTTTTTTTCTCATGCATTCCTCACATGGTTTAGTATAGTAAGGGGTTGATGATAACTCATTTATATACTATTATTATACTTATATATATTTATGAGCAACTCTAACCCTGAAACATCAAATCACCCTTGTGTCTTCTATTTGTGATTATTTATTTTTCACTCTCCTTTTATCTTTCTCTCTTCTTTGCTTGAGTTGTCCCTTTCATGTGTGACAATGCCATTTCTATGAATTTTTTTTTTGGAAAATTTATTTGTTGCCAACGAATATTTTCTCGAGAATCTTTGCAAGCTTTTTCAAAAATCACATTCTTGACTTAGATCCCTAACGGAACGTGTTTCCTTCATCATGGGTTTGCAAAGAAAGAACTTGAGAACTTTCCTTCAAGGCGGAAGTAGTCTTGACCTTCCCTTCACAAGGGGGCATCTTCTTCCTTTTGAATTTCTTGATGAAGTGAACATCTTTCAAAAGGATTCCTTGATGTTGAATCAATTTGTGAAAAATGTTCTCTTTTTTTCAAACAGTGTGTCCCTTGAGTGGACCCCTCTTCATGTTGGGTTCTCAAGGGACCCCTTTAAAATCCTTCCAACTTGTTGATGATCTATGTGATTGTCCACTTATTTTCCTATGTGGTCACTTTTTGTTTTCGAACATGCTTTATCTTCGGGTAAACATGTCGCTTTGCAAGTGCGCCTGTAAATCCGCTTTCCGACTCTGTGGAGTCTCGTTCTTTGGGTTTCCTCCATGCAAGAGATCTTGGGGAATGCCTCCTTGCAGGTTTGTGAGGTGCTTGCTTCTTTGGGTTTCCTCCATGCGATATATCTTGAGGGATGCCTCCTTGTAGGTCTGCGGGCATGTGAGTTGCTTGCTTCTTTGGGTTTCCCTCATGTGATAGATCTTGGAGGAAAACTCCTTGCAGGTTTGCAGGAGTGTAAGATGCTTGTTTATCAAGGATTCCTTCATGTGAGAGATCTTGGGGGTTGCCTCCTTGCAGGTTTGCAAACCTGTGATATGCTTTCATCCTACATGGTTTGTCCATCATTGGTCTAAGGGCCTTCGGTGTACTTTGTGCAGCTTCATAGTGTTAAAGAGCTATGGACTCTTTTGTTTGAAGCTCCTCAGGGAGAGTACCTATGGAGCCCTTTTCCCCCCCCCATGCTTTTGAGCTCTCCAGATCATGGTCTACTTCCTCAATGGTTTAGGTATAAATTTCTAACCTTACTAGCTCTTAGATGTAATTTACCGAAACACTCATTAGTATTTGTGCTCACTAAAGTGGGGGAAAAATGTATAGGAGAAAATTTGCACCCCTTACGCAAATTCCCCTTTTACACACCCTCACCTTAGAAAATCAAATTCGAAGGAAAAATTCCACATCACCGAACTGCCTTCCTTTCACTTGGAATTTTTTTTTTGTGTTGGTGAGAGAATTTCTATTGGGGACGCACACGTGGTGTTTAGACATCCGTGCAATGCGTTGTCATCCCTGAAGGATTCTTGCATCTAAAGTTGGCAGAGGAATTACACATTCGATTAGGTTCGATTTGTAACATCCCTTTTCGACCAACCGACCCCTAAAATGGAAGATTCTCCCATCCCACCTTCAAAAAACACTCTTCTTTAATTTATAATTCCATCTCTTCACAATCTCTCTTACAATATTTACACACATTCTCAAGCCATCTATTAACATTTCAAGCATTCACTTCACTCTCAAGCAATATTTTTGAACACTCCATTGCAGCAACAACACTCCATCAACTCCACATAGCAAGTGTGACGCAAGCCATTGAAGTGTGGCTTGGAGTCTTGCGATACCTCCTTTCATTGCAGTTGCGGTTGTGGTGACCTTGCCAAGTCCATATTCTCCTCCATTGGTTAGTGAGATTTTGGGTGGAGGTGGTAACATTTCACTCCTCTCCTTTGTAATTTGGTTGAGTAGCATTGTATTGTTTTCTAGTGTGCATTTCTTTCCTTCCTTTCCTTTATCACATATTTCTACTTCATTTATTTTTGGTTGACTGTGGAGGTGGAAACACCAAAACGAGGGTCTAACTGAGGCAAGCCCCTATACAGCCCCAACAATTTTCCCCTTTTTTCTTGTGTACAGGTGAAAGTACGTGTGAAACTAGCTAGAAAACAAGCACTTTTATGAGATTATCTTCGTCACCCTAGTTCTTTCTTATTTACTTTATCATTTCAATATCTATTCCGTATAGTTTCTCATTATGTTTTTACCATCTAGATTAACTAGCTAGGTTGTCAATAGATTTTTTGGTAGTTTTACTATGTTCATTGTTTTCCAACCGTATGGACGCCAATGCACCCGAGAGACGCCAACGCGTCATGTTGTCATCCCAGAATTGCACTGCCATCCTCAGATAGAGAGTTGTTTGAGGCACAATACTAAATCCAAAAACCAGCTCACCTAGCCCAAACCTAGGTTCAAGATTTGTAGGGTGATTGAAGTACATTATAGTCCTACTCATTCTCAATCCTTGTCTCAAGACACCCTTTAGAATGGGGTAAGTTAGGGTAGCCCTCCACTCTTGGCTCTCCATGACCTGGGGCCCTGACGTGGTTGGTCCCCCTCTCTTACATTTTTGGTGAACCCGACGTGAAGAAACATCTACCTATTCGTTGGTGTTGAAACTTTTCCTTGTACCTTGTAATCATTGTAAGCCTAAGTGTTGTGAAGGTTTATGAGCATCACAACCCAGTCCACAACTTTTGTGTACGTTGTTAGGAGAAGTGTGTGATACCTTCCAATGGAGAGGATGAAGGTCACTTCTAGTTTCTCTAAAGGCCTTTTTTTCATATCTTCCATTGGTCTTGTTACCCAGGAGCAGTTGTCTAGAGGCGAAGTAGGGTTCTCCAGTGAGACCGACCACATCACCACTCCTCCTGCGTCTCCTACACCATCATCAGTAGACGAGCATGATGTTGTTCACATTCCTTCAAAATATATCTCTACCCTTAGCAAAGGGTTGGGTGACTTGGAGAATCACCTAGAAAAGGACCTGAAGTTGGCTAGAGCCACTTGGGTTATTAGCAAAATAAAGTATATGGTGGGAAAAGATGGAACAATGCTAACATCCAAACAAGGGGCCACTCTTGAAGAACATGAGAGATAGGAATTTTGATTCCTCCCATGTTTGTGTACATGGTCAACACAGTCCCGTCAATCAACATCCCCTCCGCCTCTGAGAGATCCAAAACTATCAAAGTGAACAAAATACACTTAAGTTTAAGTTTCACCCCTCCTGTCACCTCTAGTGGTGGAGTTTTTGGCGGGTTGAGTGGTGGAGGCTTTGGTTGTGGGGATGGCACTCGTGGAGGTGGTTCTGGTGGAGGCCATGGTGGTGGAATTAGAAGCATAGGTGGCTTTGGTGGAGGCCTTATTGGTGGTAGTGGCTCCGACAATGGTTCCAGTGGTGGCCACATTGATGGTTTTGGAGGTGGCTCTGGTGGTGGTTTTAGAGGAGGTTCCACTGGACCTTTTTCATCCCAAAACCCTATTTTGAACACTGTTCTTTAGAATATGGGTAAGATGTAAAGCTAGCTAGCGAGTCTCTCCCAACCCTCTGCCCAACCTATCTTTCAACCCTTCTTCTGACATAGCCCATTCTCAGTACCAATCTCAAACAATCCCTTCCCACAAGGAATGGAGATTTCAAAATTCAAGAAGTATGGAGGCAAAGGGGACTTGCAAACGCATGTGTCTACCTTTAATGCCCTATATACATATTTCTTCCATCACGATGTATTGATGGAAAAACTATTCCTTTGATCTCTTAAGGACACAACGCTCAAATGGTACTGTTCCTTACCTGAAAATTCTATTTTCTCATTTGATCAACTTGTAAATCAGTTTCTCCAATAGTTCCAAGCCAACATCAGACTAAAGATGACCTTCTTGGATCTTGTCCAATACAAACAAGGGGATAACGAGAAGATTGTTGATTTCATGGTGTGGTACCAGATGCTCTTCTCGTAGATCTTGTACCTATTGCCTAATTTTGAAGTACAAAAGGTATTCATAAGGAACTTGTAGAGACCTTAGCAAGAGAATTTTTCCATTATGAAGTACCCTTCTTTCATGCACTTGTGTGCTCCATTATGAGAATATCAACAAACGGTAGTTTAGTTTGAAGGATCCTTCTCACACTCCCATTCAGAAGGGAAATCCATCGTATCAATCTCTAGAAAGGGTAAGGCTATCGCGAATGTAGTATCCGCTACAAATGATAATGGCCTCAAATGCAACAAAAAGTTCACAAAGCTAGCAAGATCTTATTCTTCCATTTTACAAAAGTTGTTAAAGGATAAGATCATTACCTTGAAGAACCCTAAGCCTCTCAAAGAACCTTACCCTAGTTGGTACAATGCAAATACCTTATGTCAGTACCACTGAGTTAGCGGACATGATATCGAATGTTGTATGTGCATGCATCATGAGATACAGGACTGCATCGAGGATGGTATTATTCGTCTCGATGGAACTAAAGAAAATGCAAACAAATCGATAGCAAAAGCAAATAGTGAGTTGCAGATATACACAGACCCATTTTTGTCGCATTCTGCTAACATTATTATCGATCCCTCTAATTCTACCACTCGACCCAAGGCGTATGTTAACATGGTCATGGTTACTCCTACTGCGCAACTTGCACCTGGCTCGCCAGATGTGACATTCACGTTGCAAGATTTTCCCTTGAACAATAAGCCCTCTCCCCTCTACATTCCCACTCACCTCAATGGAAACATTATGACATGGGTCTTAGTTGACCCCGCGAGCTAAGTGAATGTCATTATAGAAGAGATGTTGTGGCTTAATTCATTACATAGAGAGGAGTAAAAAGAAACAAAATCTACCATCCGTACACATGATGGTCTTTCTCTCAAGGCGTATGGCTTAATAACTTTGTCCATCCTAGATGGACCTAGGGCTGTAGACACAGTCTTTGATGTTATTCTAGAATTGGATTTATTCAGGTTGAAGTTAGGCATACCCTGGCTAGCTTCCATGAATGGAATCACCTTCGTCATTCATAAATGTTTGAAATTCTCTCACGAAGGTGTTGTGCACATGGTGCATTACACTGGATACTAGCCTTTGGTGTCCCGTGGGGGTTACTCATTGGATCATTTTTTTCCTACCCCGGTCAGTCCGCTTCCAACAAGAATGGACCTGCTTTACAAGAACTATGTGAAGTATAAGACCAATGGCAAGGGATAGCCAAAATTGACCCTTCTGGTAGCACAACAGCCAACTGCCTCCTCTTCTTGAAAAGGAAAAGAGAAGCTAGCCCATTCTTAGGATACCTCTCCCACTCCTCTTTCCAAAGAAGAGTTTTGGATGAATATGTTTGGCTTTTACCCACTGAGTCTAATGGTACCAGCTTGGTGAAAACCCAATATTTTAATATCTGATCTCCCTACTAAACCACTTGGACCTTGGTACTACTTGTATGGCAAGGGAAAAGGTCCCCATGGGGAATCCTCTATGTCTCGGCCTCCATGGCCTCCCACCGCTTCTACTCCCAAAGCAGTAAACAGGCAACAAAAGAACATATCAAGATCTTCCAAACAAAGGACAGCAGAAGAACATATTCACAAAGGATAGTAGAAGAACATATCAAGATCTTCCAAACAACCTTAAAAGATATGCAGATCGAACATGAAGATATTTCTAGCAGGCTCTTCCTTTACTCATTGGGGGATGAATCATTCTATTGATATATACATTTACCTATAGGATCCATCACCTCTTGGTAACTCATGAAGAACACTTTCTTGCAGAAATTTAAAGTCCCAATCCGCCCCATAGATTTGTATCAACAGTTCATGTCAGTAAAGAGGGAAGTTAATGAGCTAATCAACTCATTCAATGAAATATTTCATAGAGCATACATGAAGTTGTAGCCTCCTTATGTAGTTGATGATGCCTCAGCAAGAGCTATGTATTATGTTACTTTGGACAACCTCACATCCACCCTGGTAAAATTAATACATCAACTGTCTACAAGATTGGTGGATGCATATGTCAAAGCAGTGAAGGAAAGCACTGATCTGGGACATCATATTGCAGGTCCATTGCCTTCATTAGGATCAACTGCTAATCCTGCACAAATCCATGGAATTACTCATGCATTGGCTCATCAAACTCCGTTGATGAATCTGATTCCTCAACTGCTCATTGTGCCACATCCAGGGCCTCCATTGAACCAAGCCCCATCCATATGAAGCTACCTGCAACCCTCAAATAAACTGACCTATTCACAACAACCACAAGTACCTTAATATTTGTAGAATTTTGAAGCATCAACAACCCAACAAGGTTCATTTGCAACACATCTAGCCTACCTCCAAAACACAATACTAACCCAAAGTAATGTCAACAAGGAGCAAATTAATGAGTTGATTGAATTAGTAAAGAAGCTATCCATTGAAGTAACTCATTTGAGGAACCAAAACAACCAACTGCAAGCGTCTCAAAGGAGAATTCAAGAAAAATATCATAAAGACAACCATGACTCTAGCTTATCTTCCGAGAAGAATTATGAAAGAGGTCAAAATCCTAGGTAGAACTTTGAAAGGAGGCCATCCCAAAGGAATAATATAATAAGGAATACTAGGTCAAACAATGGTGGGGTAGAAAAATCAGCAAGCGAAGTCTATTTGGCTGAGGTAGCCCTATCCAGATATTGTAGAATTCATTAAACCAGTAGGAATTCTGAGCTCGAATGTCCGAAGTTCCAAACCGCTATGGAAATCTTCCAAGTAGAAGTTCAAAATGTTGTTGATAGCTCAAGTTGTAGAGAAATAGTACCCTCAGATCCATATGACTCAGTCTTGGTTGTCAACCAAGCGACCTTCCCTCAAAGTGGCAAGAATGAGCCCAAGAAAGAGGTTGCAGACAAGACGAGTGAATCAAAAGAGGTATGTAACAAAGGAGCTCTATCTCAAATATTTGATTTAGTAGATAATGGGCCTAAAGATGAGGAGGAAAAACAAACAAAATAGGTTCATATGTTCCACCAACGTGCAACTCCTTACAATTTGAAAAATAGGCAAGTAGGCGGTCCCTTCATGAGCTCCATTCCTCACAACAAATTTTACATGCCTCCTGATCCAAATGCTAGTAACAACCCACCTTACCCCAAGGTCCCTACCTAGTATTTCAGCAAGAATAGGCGATCTGAACCACCTAAAGAACAATCTGCCAATCACACCCAAGGTAGTTCCTCCAAAATGGATGTTGAGCAAATGGAGGAATACGTAGTGAAAGAGTTAAATAAAGTAAAAGTAAGTCTATTAGCCTTTTATTTGTTGTGAGTACCCGCCATTAGGAATGCTTTCTTTAGATCATTGTGTTGAATAGTCTGGATAACAGAGAGGGGGGTCAAATCAGTTATCCTAAAACAATTTTCTTGACTTTAATTAATCCTGAGCAATCTTAAAATAATCAGATAATAATTAAAACAGATATGAACATGAACACACATAACAACACCATGCACAATGAACACCAAAATTTATGTAGAAACCCAAGATGGGAAAAACCACAGAGAATCCTAATTCTCAATTATAGAACACCGGTTAAGGTGGCATTGGTTAAGGTAATTTTTACAAAGGATCACTACCAAAATTCTCACTATAGGTAAGGTTTAGTGCCAGTGGACTCATTTCTTGACTAATACAAAAAAATTTATTACAAAATAGTCTCATTGAAAAAATATGAACTGATGAAGCTGCAACTACATATGCATCAAGTCAGTTCTGGTTTAGAGCACAATATTTGTCTACAGTAGATCCAGTCAAGAATTTTCTACCCACTTTCCTTGCACAACCTCTGCACTACTGATTACTTCTTCCTGACACTTTCCTTCCACTTTCTTCTCTATTTCTTATCACAAAATCCTTCGCACCCTTGTTCACACACACCACACTGATTGTTTGGAACCAGTTATCCTAAAACAATCTTCTTAACTTTAATTAATTTGGAGCAATCTTAAATCAGTGAGATAATAATTAAAAAAGATATGAACATGAATGCACATAACACCATACACAATGAACACCAAAATTTACATGGAAACCCAAGATGGGAAAAACCACAGAGAATGCTAATTCTCAATTATAGAACACCGATTAAGGGGATTTTTACAAAGGCTCACTATCCAATATACAAAAACCAACTATTGCAGCTAAGAGACGGCTTACTATCGAAGTATATGTTACAAAACTGAATTGTTATAAATGTATCTACATATGCATGAATACAATTCTCGTTGAAGCACAATATCTGTCTACAACAAATCCGGTCAAGAATCTTCTACCCACTTTCCTTGTACAACCTCTACACTACTAATTACTTCTTCTTGACACTTTCCTTCCACTTCCCTCTCTATTTCTTATCACACAATCCTTCGCACCCTTGTTTTCACACACCACACTTCTTGTTCGAAACCAAAGATATGTTCAATATGTACCCGTAGAACAAAACAAGTTGGCCTAGCAAAACATGTCAGCTTGAAGAAAAACCTTGAAATATTCAATAAGGCTTGGCACGCTAGCACCAAACCCAAAGGATAGGTCACACATAAATATCTCCTTACCACGTTACCACAAGACCCATAAATACGTCATACATAAGATAAACATAATTATTAGATAGTGAACTTTGAATTACATGAGATAAATTCCAGAGTCGATGGGAATGCCACAACCAAGACCAAGTCTTGATCTCCACCAATTTCAGTACCAACCAGAGGAATGTAATTAGACATACCAAAACTTGTAACATGCTACATGAATGTACAGATAGCAAGGATACCTAGAATAAGCTTTTAGCACAACAACCAACATCAAAAGATTAGTCTTCATTGTTCTACATTAACTGACTTTCACAGATGTCCCAAAAGGGAGTATTGCCATATCTACATCAAGGATAACATCCATACTACACAACATCATAGGATAGATCATTTTTGTATATCATCTAGAGCACAACCTTCCAAATCCAAGGTTTTGACATCAATGACAACAATGCCAAATCTTCTCAACAAATTCTCAACACATTGAATAGAACAACCCCATCAAAACCAGCTCAAGAGGCAGCTACAAAAAAAGTCTCATTTGATACTTGCAGCACCAAGCCGATGAATAGAGAAATTTTAAGAGCAAAGAACATGATCAACCATCTAGCAAAAGTCAGCAATTAGATAAGCAACCAACTAAGGAACAAAATCAAATGCAATCAAAAGATAAAAGAAATGACAAGGATAAGGCTCAAGTAGCACAAGAAAATGCATCTGAAGGGTTGTTCCAAGGAAGGTTAGAGACTCCTCCCTTTTTACTACCAATCCATATGTTTGACAAAAATCTACATAACTGCCTATTATATTTAGAAGCATCCACAAATGTCATGTCGTTCACTTTCTGTCAAGCATTGGGCATAACCCCGACCCCATCCAAATATATGGTGACTCAATTGGATGAGACTGAGGTCAATGTGGTAGGGGAACTAAATAGGATTTCTATGTGAATTACAGTTGATCCAAGGGTGCAACAAGTCATTGACATTCAGGTTGTTGATATTCCCAACACCTATGGTATCATATTAGGAAGAGACTTCACCTGAGCACTCAATGCTAGGTATACATCAACTGATTACTCACACATGTAGCTACCATGGAAGGGGTTTCCCAACTAGATGAGGATTCAATGTGAGCCTAGAATGAGGTTCATGATTACTAAATACAACTAAATGAATGAATTATTCACAGAAACAAAGCTAGGAAATTACCTCCTAGTCTCATATGAAGTTTCAGAAGAAGAGGTAGAAGAGGAAGTCCTTGTACTATGCCATGCTTCTCCCAACTTGATTGCTCTTCTTAATAACACAAAGGCATTGGTTGAGTTTGATAATGAATACTTCTAGGAGGATGGTAACTTGGGCCTATTCGATGGTTTCCAAGAGTTCATGTAGAAATATGTGCAAGATCAGCTCACTTTAGAAGAAAGGATGGATTTTAAAGAGCTTTTGTTGCCCAACTGGTGCAAGATACATGGCGTATCTCATTATGAATTTGAGTGTTTCTTATGCTAGACAATAGTAGACCACACCAAAATGAAGATCACTTCGAAGGAGGTTCTAGAAGAAGAGAAAGATTGAAACTAGGCTAAATGCAAACAACCACCTAAGGGTGAAGAGATAGGCACCCAACTAGAGAACGAGATATGCTCATTCAGCTCCAAAGGAAAAAGCCCCTCTAAGTTCTGGATGTTAAGCTTTGATGAATCTAAATCCAAGCAGGGAGCGGGACCAAGCTTCAAGCTCATTAGTCCTATGGGTAAGACCTACTTTTCTACTCATAGACTACAATTCTATTGCACCAATAATGTAGAGGAGTATGATTCCTTAGTTCATGGGTTGCTCATGGTGTTAAGAAAGAAGGTCAAAATGCTGCAAGTATTTAGGGACTAAGAACTAGTTGTCAAACAAGTTAGGAATCTATACTCATACCATGATTGAAGGTTGGAAAACTATAGGAATAGAGTATAGTTTATCATAGAGGGTTTTGATGCATTCAACATTCAGTTAATTCCCCGTGGAAAGAATCACACTGTCGATGCCTTAGCACAAGAAGCTAGTACCCTACGACCTTTGTTGTTGACTAGCCTAAATAATTTCACTATAGAACTCACCCCCACCCTGTCAGCTCCTAAAAATGTGACTTTCAAGTGTTTGAGGATGATAAACACATTCTTTACTTCATCACTAGCTTCGATGTATTTTCCTCCTAGATCATAGATGAAGTAGAACCCGAAGAAGTAGAGCTTGACATAGAAGGAGTTATCAATTTGAAGGCCAACATAATACCTAGGGGTATGGTCCAATTATAAAGGATATTTGAACTAGACCACATAAGGGATCAAGATCAATAGACTAAAATGGATTCCATAGACAACCTGTATGATGCTCACAATCTGGGTACTATGGAGGATGCCAAGAATGTTTTTATTAGCAAAGTTTGTACTCCAGAAGAAAAGAAGGGAATTATTGATGCACTACACACTTACCATGATGTGATAGCTTGGGGGTATGAAGACCTCAAAACATATGACACCTCAATCATCACTCACACTATCCCCTCAAGCTAGATGTGAAGCCCTTTAGGTAGTGACAACGCCCAATCAATGCGTTGCTAGAACCTATTATCTTCAAACAGGTACAAAAGTTGCTTTCAACCTGAATCATCTTTCTTGTTCGACATTCCACATGGGTGGAAAATTTGGTGTCGGTTAGAGAGAAAAACAAATAAATCATGCTATGTGTGGATTTTAGAAACTTAAATAAAACTTTTGAGAAGGACAACTATTTGGTGCCCTCACTTGGTGAAGTGTTGTAAATTTTCAATGTATCGCAAATGATGTTTTTTGATAGCTACTCAGGATACAATCAAGTGATGGTGTAGTATGAAGAAAGGCACAAGATGACATTTACCACCAAATGGGGAACATTCACATACAAAAGGATGTCATTGGGATTGATTAATGTAGGTGCAACATTTCAACTCGCCATGGATACAACTTTTAAGGACCTCATTGGAAAGTGCATCATCATCTACATGGATGACCTTACAAGTTTCTCAAAGAAAAGGGGGGATTGTGTCTCAGATTTATGTAAGGTATTCCAGAAGTGAAAAGAATTTGTCATTCCACTAGTGTATCTTTGGGGTAAGGAAAGGAAAACTGATGAGACACATCATTTCATAAAGGGGTATATCCATAGATCTAGAGTGTATCCAAGCCATCTTGAAGATTCAACCTTTGGGAAGCAAGAAAGAAATGAAATCCCTTTTCGGGAAGATCAACTTTTTCAGGAAGTTCAACACAGGATTTGCAGAAATAGTGAAGCCTTTGAATGCAATGCTCAAAAAAGATGCTAAAGTAGAATGGGCGTCATAAGCTAAGCATAATTTTTTGAGATAAAGAGAGCCATCACTGATGGCTCAGTTCTAGTCAGCCTGGATTATTCTAATCCATTCTATATTTATTCATTTGTCTCAGATCACTCGTGCGCTAGCATGCTGACACAAAAGGATGATGAAGTGAGCATCTTATTTACTTTATGAGTGCCCCATTGAAGGATGATGAATTGTGCTACCATAATGTTGAGAAGCAGGCATATGCCTTAGAGGAGTCAAGAAATTTTGGCATTACATCCTGAGAAACAAAGTGTTTGCTATTGTTCTTGACCCCGCTGTCAAGATACTACTGATGCAAAATGAACTAGGGGAAATGAGAGAAAAATGGGTTACACTGCTGCAAGAGTATGACATGGAGATCCAACCAATGAAGCTCATTAGAGGATGGGATATTAGTCGTACAATGGTGGAAACAAAACCAGAGTTCACCGTTCCGTAGTACCACTTGGAGGACATTTCTCTGGATGAATGGTATGATGACATAGTGTATTACTTGTTGAATAACAAATTTCTACCACATTTGCAGGGAGTCTAGAAATGGGATTTGAGGCTGAAAAGTAATAGTTACATGGTGAAGGGATCCATCTTGTACAAGAAGAATCATGAAGGAATATACCTTAGATGCCTAGGGAAAGAAGAGGCAACTAAAGTGCTAAAGTAATTTCATGACAAATTCAAAACGAGACATGGATCCGGTCCTTCAATAGCTCATCAGATCATATGGGCTAGATACTACTAGCTAACATTATTCAGAGATGCTCATAACCACATTCGATGCAGTCATGTTTTCCAGACGGTTGCTACCAGGGAGAGGTATGTTGTTCCACTACAACCTATTATTGAGGTAAGGCCCTTTGCTCAATGTGGAGTTAGCTTCATTGGTACGATAAACCAATCCTCCTCTATGGGTCACAGGTACATTCTAACCACAACTAATTACTGTACTAGATGGACATAAGAAATTTCATGTAAATAATGCATGACTGAGGTAGTAACTAATTTCCTTGAAATTTTTATTATAAATCATTTTGGCTATCCATTTGCATTAGTCTATGATAATGGTCATGCATTTGCTTCCCTTAAGTTTACAATTTGAGATATTGATTATGGGATTGTGCTTAAATTATCATCAAATTATTATCCCCAAGGTAATAGACTAGTTGAATCCATGAATAAGAACTTGTTGACTATCATACGCAAGTTGTTAGATAAAAACCCAAAGGACTAGCATACCCAATTGCGTTTTGTTCTATGGGTAGATTGCACTCGACATAAGGCTGCCCTAGGAACTTCCCCATACCACCTTGTTTATGGCCTAGAACCTATTTTCTAAATCCACCCCAAGATTCCCACATTACAGTTTATCAACACTTATTATGAGGACAAAGAGCATCTCAAAGCCCGTCTAGCTAAGCTCCTCCATTTAGAGGAAATACGTAATGAAGTAGTAGAAATTTTGACAAACATTAGGACATATTCAAAAGATGGTTTGATCAAAAAGACAAGGTCAAATCCCTTAGGATTGTTGATCTAGTGCTATGTTGGGACAAAGCCCATGAGAAGAAATAGGGACATGACAAATTCGACAAGCTCTGGCTTAGCCCCTTTCAGATATTTGAGATTCTGGGAGATAATTCCTTTCACCTAAAAATGTTCACTAGAGAAGATGTCTCGTTTCCAGTCAATGGACAATACCTCAAGCATTATTTCCTTTCCTAAGTTGTTCAAGCTCACCCTTGTACATAGCTAGAGTAGCTCTTTTTCTTTCTATTTCACTTTGCTTTTCCTTCACTTGTTTTACCGGCCCTTGTTTTTGTTGAGGGTGTTGTTTGATCTTGATGCAGTGGCTATGCTTGGCCTTCTCCAAGGGCCCACTCTATTGCACATTCCCTTTTGTTCCCTGGATAAGTCTTCATCAGTTATCAAGAATCTTGGTCCGCATCTGCGAATTAGATCTCTTCACGTAAACTCTAGCTTGACCTAGAATAGAACCCTTGTTGGAATCCTTTCACACTTACCTCAGGACTCATGTAATACACATTTTAAATACTCTTGATGAGCTATATGATAGTTATCATAAATCCTTAGCAATTGAAAAATCTTAAAATCTACTCTAGTGACTACAACAATCTCCAAAACCACCATAAGCTTCATTGCTTATACAGTTGAGAAAAAGAGTATCAAAAGAAAAGTACAAAACCAAGAAAGGTGAAAATTAAAAAAAATATTGAAAAATAGGCAACTTTGTGGGTGTGTGAACAAATCTATCAGGGCTAGGGATGCCTGGCTAGCAATAAAGCAATGTTCATGGGGATTGTAGTGACAAATCCGTCAGGGTTATGGATGCTTGATTGGCAGTGGAGCAATGTCCAGGTTTCTTTTGGGGTAAAATTACTTACATAGCTTGTACTGGTTGATTGATATCTATCCCCTATGGTCTCTAATGGAGGAGAATGAACTCACCATGTACACACCTCTGAGGTATGTCATGATCTGATTTAGTTAAGGATTCTACTCTCCTTTAAGCCCTGAGTTCATTTGATGATACCTTCTTCTAGTCTGTGAAACTAGAGATTCTAGGCTTTGGATGAATCCTTATTCTTGGAACACTTGAGAGTGTTCTTCTAGCTGAGTCACCATTTGTTGCACCCATCACACACGCGCCTCGCTCAGATCGGGGACCTGCTCCTTTCATTTTTCCTTCACTGGGTTGGTTCACCTATAATGGCGTAAAATTGCACCCGTTGCAATTTCACATATATTCTTGTATCTACTTTAGTCTCCACTCCCTTAGCATCTTATGTAAGCTAATTTTAGCCCTTGCATCATCCTTTTCCCCTCTCAAGATGCTAAAGACCCCTTTTTGAGTAACTACCTATGTGTGCCAACTTTGCATTAAACCTTGGGATTTTCCTACACATGTCTTGTATCACGATGTGTTTAGACACTAGCACGCCGCACGAACATTTACACTGCACGCTAGTGTCCCATGACATTTTAACATTCAAATGACCATTTATGAGCATGTTTTCCACTTGTCATCTTTTTATCGGTGGTAACAGCCTGGGATGCATTGTAACCGCCTAGGAAGCTTCTTTTCCCTCCTTAAGTTTTGTTCTTTCAACTCATTTGGTCTCTCTCTCTCTCTCATTCCCAACTTCTCTCTAGCTTTGGCTCTATTCTTCTACCCTCTCTTGCTCTTGTTATCATGCTTGCACAGCTCTATACAGCTTGCTACAACAGCCTCAAGCTCTTAAGCTCTCACAACACCCTTTGTAACTCTCTTGGCTCTTGCAGCTATCTCTCCCTCTTTGGCTTCCTTAAACCTTGCAGTTGGCATCTCCCTCACCTTGTGCTTGCAAGCATCTTGGGCTTTCACACATCCCCTACCTATTGCATCTCTACCTTGTGATACAAGTTCTCCTCCTCAAGCGAAGATTGCTTTTATCACCTATATTTCATGATACAGGTTCTCCTCCTCGAGCAGGGATTGCTTTTATCACTCTTGCACTCATTTCATTTCTATCTATTACTTCTCTCTATCTATCTGGCTATTCGTAGGGGTGGGAACACCAAAATGATGGTTTGACTGAGGCAAACCCCTATACAGCCCCAACACTTTCTCTAGATCTTACAAATGTAGATATTGAAGATATTCATGTGTTGGAGGCTTCATTACTTGGGTGGTTGTGGGAACTTTCTTTCTTCCCTTTATTCTTATTTTTATTATCTTAGATGTTACTTTTTCATGTTCCAAGATTTCATAGCAATCAGAGTAGTAGTCGCTTTGTGTTATCTATGATAAAATCAGTTTTTGGTCTGTACAAGATTCCAGCGTGCCTCTAGGATGCCAACACACCGCATTGTCGTCCTCATTCCACATTTTCTTTCTCATTCCACGCTATCATTCTTTGGCCGAGACCTTGTTAGTTCATCCAGAAAACCTTCGTGACCTGCTCTTTCCAATTCTGTAACTCTCATGCTATTCCTTGAGGTAGTTTAGGGAAGTTTTCCCTATGAGACTCTCCAAATGAAGAGAACTCATGAGTAGTGAATCCCCCTTCTCTACACTTTGGTGAACCCAATGTGAAACACAATATTTTTCAAAAACTAGGAATTTCTTTACCCCAACTTTGTGGGGTCATAACTTTTGAATCGATGCTCGAAATTCAAAATTGTTTACACTATTGGAAAGTTCTCCAAGAGGACTAATTTAGACCCTAAAATATTGTGCCTTTGGTAGTCAAATTTTAGGGATTGACACAATTTTTGAGCTAAAATTCTGCTTTGAAGACCTCCAAAAATGCAAATTAGTAAAACCTAGAAAATACAAAAAAAATCAAAAAATCTAGATGTTTGGTTTTCTCAGTTCTGTCACCCCTAAGCTTCTCTGGATTAGCTAACTTGTTTATACATTGTTTATAATATTTAACTTACTATTTTCAAAAATAATTTAATATCTTCTTTTATGAGTTCAGTATCTAAGTATATTCAAAATGTTAATGATGTTCAATTTTGTGCATATGATAGTGACTTGGCTTTGCCCCATGTCATTTTGTATCTTTGATCCTTCTCATGATATTCCTCTTGCTTTGAAGGATATATTGTTGTAAGAAGATGAAATCATTGATACCTTTCTTAACATTACCCTACCTTCTGTCCATTCCAATGCACTCTCTTTTAGAGATGATGTATTTGTGAATGATGAATCTCCCTTTCATTCCAATGCACTCTCTTCTAGAGAAGTTGTATTCATGAATGATGAATCTCATTTTTTTTTTTATGCACTCTCTCCTACAAATGGTGCATTAGCAAATGATGAATCTCCTTCCACATTTGATCCTCCCTAGATCGATGTTGAGAATATTTCTTTGAATAATTATTCCACTAGTTGTGATGGTTCTATAAATGTAATCTATGTCTCTACTACCCCTCAAAGGCATAAGAGACTATTCATTTACCTAACTCCATCTAGTACTTCTCTTAAAAGGATTTGTTCTATTGATAGTGTTCCATTTGATAGTGATTCTCTTGATATTTCTATGGCTTCCTCTTATAGAGCGGTAGCCCATACTTATGAGAATAGAATGAATAAACAACCAAGCCTTCTTTAAGCACCTAAGCCAACAACTAAAGCACCTGATGATTATGATCTTATTGAGAAACTTCAAGTTATCCAACTAAGATCTCACTATGGGACTTGCTTTAGTTTGCACCGGTTTATCAAGGTATGTTTTAGGAAGCCTTGCAAAAGATCCTCTTGCCTGCCTCTAGGCTAATGGATGTTGATGCATTGATTGCTCATATTCATGTGGATTCAATAAATATTGCATTCTATCCATAGGAACTCCCACCTATAAAAGTACAAAAGCAGGTAGATCCTCTAATGATTATAGTTAACATTAATAATATGAGCATTGGACATACTCTCATTGACATTGGTTCAGTGCTCAATGTATGCAGCATTGATCTATTGCCTAAGATCAATATTGATTCATCTTCTCTTAATGCTTCTTCTATTGTCATTTGTGGGTTTAATAATGTTAGTCGACAAGCCTTAGGCACAATAGTATTTCCTTTGAGGTTGGGACCCATTACTATACCCACCCTTGTATATGTTATACCAGAAAAACTACTATATAATCTTCTTCTTGGTAGACCGTGGATTCATGCTATGGGTGCAGTCCCATCTACCTTGCATAAATATATTAAATTCATTTGCAATAATCAAGTAGTCATAGTCAAGATTGACCCTGAGGCTATGCACTTATGTGAGATGGAAGCTATCGGGCAGGTTTCGGTTGTGCCTACTCTTATTCCTTCAGTGTCTTCCAATGTGTTGATGTTTACTCTAGCAGTACCTACTACAAAGGATACTCTTGAGATAGGTGTCCCTAAAGAGGATCCTTTTGAAGCAAGAAATATTAAGTCTTCTCCTTCTTCTAAAAAAAAGCATGTCTTTATGATGATTGGGGTTCTCTAGACTTTACAAAATCCTTCATTATAAAATGTAAAGTTGACCTAATCCACTTAAGCCTTCCAATAACATCATCCAAATATGCTATTGAAGATGGTCACTCTTTTGTATTGCGGGATAATATGAGCAATAGTTGTAATGTCCTTAATGTTGATCCTCCTTCTAGGGAAGATTATCACACTTCTGTTAAATAGGCTAATGTCAGTAGTCTTGTCAATGAGGCTAATGGCGATCCCATAGAAGAGTGTGATCTCCCTTGTTGGAATAATGCTCTCTATGAAGATCCTCCTCCTCAAGATTTACAAACACATGATGGCCCTGGCTTTAAGCTTGTCTCTAAATATGTCTGTGGGCATAAAGGTTGTGGGTGTATTGAACAAGGAATTTAGGTACTTATAGAATGTGTACCTCGTAAGTGTAATTTGGGACTTGGTTGCTCAAATGAACAACCTAAACAGAAACTGTGGTTGAATGTGGACATGATTCCTACTCAACCTCGTTCTCGCAGATTGATTCATCCACCATTGTCCATTGTATTTGTGCCTTCTCCACAAGAGAAAGGGTTACTTCCTACTCCTTAATCTTTATTTGAGAAGGAGAATATTTTGTTGAGGCTTCTAAAGGCCCACTCGATTACTCTTCCTTCTCATACACGTAATAAATTTCATAAGCATGATAAAGAAAAACATTCTTTCTATGCATACCATCAAGTGTCTAGCCATTCCACTAGTGAATGT
>VDFB02000003.1:513708534-513787214 GCA_007258455.2 Sequoia sempervirens
TGACTACCAAATTTGTGAAATCCATCAATCTATATCCGGTCCCAGACCAAATCATCAAGGATGAAAATGTTCTGGACGAAAAATGCAATGCTTTGATAAATGTGTCATTGCCAATAATTTCCTGGAATGAACAAGAGGTCATAGACCTAAATTTTGTCACTCTCCCTATAGAGTAGAGGACTAAGCAATGGATAGATGAGAAAATAACTCAATTGTGTGAGAAGGGAATGGAGTTACCTTATGGGGAGCTCGAAGAAGCACTGGAGAGTGAAACATATAGTGGTGTTGCCATGGGATCTTCAGGTGAGGCTCCCAAGTCCCCACCTATTACTTGATCAAGAAAGAAAAAGGATACATCTGAGTGGAAGCCTAAGCAAAAAGTGTATACAAGGAAATCAACAAAAGGGCAACAACCACCAAAAAGGCAAGAAAGATGGGAACCTTTGTTCTTGAGATGCCGACTATCCAAGAGGAGGGATCCCCACACAGAGAAGAGGAAGAAGTTGAGCGACCTCACTCACTACCACCCACCACTTCCACTCTCCCATTAGTCGTTGCAACTACACCATCCCCTTCCACTCCCCAATCATTTCCTATTTCATCTTCACCTATTGTGGACATCTTTGTACATCTCACCTCTGCCTCCCCAACTGCTCCTATGGTGGTGCTAGATTCTTCCTCTTCAACCACTTATGCACTTTTATCTTCCTCACTCTGTCCTCCATTGCCAAATCCTTCCACTCTATCACCTTCTCTACCAACAACCTCTATGGTGCCTCTCACCCTACCACATTCCTACACTGCATATTTTCAAAATGCACCATTTGAGCTCTTTGAGGTAATCCTTAGTCCTCAAGTCAAAAAATTAATGGCCCAGCTTGTTGCTTCCTTGTCTCTCCCTTCACCTCCCACTGAGCCACCTAAAATGGAGGAAACGATGCAAATCTCTGAAGAAATGGAGAAGCTAAGTGAAAAATACCCTAAAGAAGCAATAGAAGGTATTTCCAAAGAACCAGAAGACTCTAACCAGGATGACTACTATGAGAATCCTGAGGGAGGATTAAAGGTTGACTTGGATGAGGTAGCTTTAGATGAAGAAGGGAAACAAATGCCTGAGGGTGGAGATACAATAAAATTTGATGAATATTGTTATGTTGAGACCTGAGACCAAGATCTTGAAGAAGAACACGCTAAAGAGCACACAGACGAAGAAGCAAACCCATAGGATCTTTGCTCCAAGGAAGAGAAAACTGATATAGGTTTGATATGGGTAAAACTGATGGGCCTCTACAAACTTTCCAAGATGAGGGCTTGAAAGGTGAAGAAGTTCCCTCGAGAGGAGAACAAGAGAAGGAAGAAGAAGAAAACATAGAAGAAAAGGATTTTGAGCTCAATAAAGTTGTCAAAATTCAACATACATAATGGCCATATTACAAGAGGATCAATGATATGAAGAAGAGGCTAATGTTGAGGATGCTTCCAGACATAACAGGGAAGAGCCATCCAAGGAATAGGAAGAAGGGGAGGATAATGAATCCTCAGATCATCAAAAGGAGGTTCTCTCATGGCTAGAGCAGTAGTTGAAGAGAAAGGCTCACATGCTTGCAGACCCTAGGGCTCGATTGGAAGCAATACTAGCTAGAGCCCAAGTAAAGACCTGAAAAGAGAAGAAGCCAGAGATCAAGTCTCACATTACAACTAATACTTCAGGGTATAGAATACTACAAGTAGCCACTTCTATTGCAGGAAAAGATGCGAACGCCCTTCAAGGCAAGGATTATCAAATATCTACCATCAATCTGGGCCCAAAATCTCGTGCCCAAAAGATTGATGAATTTTAGGGGTATGTGTCCACCATCCTTCAACAGATGAATAAAGATCAATTGATGAAGGAGGAGTTGAAATCACAAGTGGTAGAACTGGATGCCTTTATACAAAATTGGACAACATCAGGAGAGGAAGCTCCATTAGAATCGCCTATGCCTTCCTTGTTTTCCAAGGAAGAAGTAAGAAAAATGGAGAAAATGAAGAATTGGACCAAATCTACATCTGATTGGTTCAAAAGAGTTGTTGACACCAGTGACAAGGGAATCCATTGATCAACCAGGATGCATAATGAATTCTGGGTTTTTCAAAAGGAATTCCAAGAGGTAATGGGAATAGGCAAGGAGTTCCCTGAACATTACAGGATAACATGTTGGAAACAAGAAACATTGAGAGGGGGGTGAATCAGTGTTGTGCAAAAAATTAATTTTATTATTCTGATCTTTAACTCACTTAACCATTCAAAAAAATAAATATGCATGAACAAAAATAACACAATCACAACACCATAACACCATGATTTTTATGTGGAAACCCTGTTAGGGGAAAAACCGCAGTGGATGGCCAATCCACAATATAATATGAGTATACCCAAAAGAAGGTTTACAAAATGGGAATGCACTTGCATTCAGGCACGCTGCCTAGAGCTCACTACTCAAATAAGATAGGCTCACTCCCTTACAATGATTTGGATTGAATCCAAAAGAGTGAACTGATAGAATAGCATCTACAATGCTTGGTTATAGTTCTGGTTAAGCTTTGTAGTCAATCTTCTGTCCTTCTGACCGATTCAATAATTCAGCTTTGTTCTACACAAGTGAAACTATGCATAATTTCCTAATCACCCTTCTGATGTTCGCAACATACTTCTACACTTACCACTTTCTTACAAAATGATATAACTGGTTACTTATATATATCCACATCAAGGATCTTGTCATTACAAGTTGGCCTCCAATAAAATACAAAAAATTCTTCATGTGTCGGCTCAAGTCATGAACAATTTATGATGCACACCCATACAAGTCAGCTATGACATAGCTTGGACCCAAAACAAAATACTTAAACATAAAAACATTTAAACAATTACTCCTTATACATCCACAACACGCCACATTCATTAAGTCGATCACAATGAGAAAATAAAAGGAAAGACATCCTACTGGATCTCCTAACTCATACACCAATTAATGCAACACCACAAAATTCAATAATAAGATAACATACATGGTTAACAAACTATCCCAGGGATCCACAACTCAAAAAGATGATCCAGTGAAGCAAACAAATCGATGTAGTAACCAGATACCTTTTTCTTCATGCTTTTTGTTGGTAATACTTTGTTCTCAACTCCTTCTACTAGTATGACCAAGTTCTAATCTGCAGACCAAAGTAATGACTTTAGTTTCCATCAATGACAACATTAGAAGCCATGTGCCAATAATCTCCCCCTTTGGCATTGATGGCAACACTTAGTGAAAAATTACTAAGTGTCGAAACTAGTAAGTACACTGCCAAAGTTCAAATTTTCAAAACACAACTCCCCCTTAAAATGTCAAGGAATTTTTCACTACACTCTCTCCCCCTTTGACATCAATGACAAAATTGGGAAATCCAAAATTTCAAAATTTCAAGACTGTGAAAACATAACCTGTGACTTACAAAAATTTGAAGACATTTGGAAAGTCATTCTTCAACACACTTAAGTTTTAGTCCCAAAAAATTTTCAAACTTTCCAAAATGGTTATGTGACTACAAAGTAGATAAGACAGAGTTTCTAGAGCTTCAATATTTACTAGGTCAGGAGTGGCCATAACATCTTTAGCCTCTTTCAATGCATTTACCATTATCTCAATCTTTGGACTGATTAGTCCTCTGAGTTTGCATACTCTCCCAACAGTCCTCTCATTTTCAAGCTTCAAACTCTCTTTTTTTTCAAGAAAAGACATTACCTGACCTTCTTGTTTACCAACATTACCAGCTAATGGGTCAAAAGCACTAGAAATAGTGATCAACTGTTTCTCAATATCCTTCACCTACTTTTCATTTGCTTCAGTGAATTTAGACAAGACTAAACAAGACATACACTTTTCCTCTAGACAAAGTATCTTGAACATTTCTCATGCAGGTGGCTAATAGAGTTTTGTCTTTTGCAATTAGTTCTTTCAAACTACCTAATCTCTTTTCCTTGAACTCCTACACCTTAATCAAGGCTGTTTTCTCAAAAGATTCAAAGTGAGAGCTTACAGAATTTATCAGCTTCTTTAGCTCACCGGAAGAGGAACCAGATAGATCCATAACATGGCTAGGCATTAATTTTTGCAGAACTCCAGATGCAAGGCTTAGCAATTCACTGTTTCTATGTGAGACTTCAGAATCTTCTCACTGGATTTGGCTTGAGCAATTGAAGCAACCTTCATCATTTGAATTGGGTACAAAGTGGATAGATTGATTGAGCTTTCATCCAATTCAGGATCTAATTCTTCCTATTGCTCCATAAAAGATCTCTTTACTACCTCTACTATGATTTCTTGAACTTTTTCTTCTTCAACCTTGGGTTCTACAGAGACTATTTTTGGATTGCCTTTAGGCACTTCAACCTTTTCAATATGCACCTCCTTCTCCTTAGCTAACACCTGCTTAGGAACTTCAGCTTCCTTAGGTGTCTTTGTGTTTTACACTTCAAGAGGAGTCTATAAATTTTCAACATCAACATTCACTTCCTCATATCTAGTATCCACTTCTTCAGCATTTATCTTATTCTTTGACATAAAATTTTCTAGAATCATCTTGGTTTCCCTAATAACAACATCAGTCTCACCAATCATGAGTCTATTCACCCTTGTCTTTCTCTTGAATTCCTTTTTGACCTTTTCAAGGAGTGAATTCATCTCCTCTATTGACATCTCCAGACATAAATCAACAAGAATTCTTTTCTTGATGTTCTCTTCTTTTGTTTTGGCACTTAACCTTCTAGATTCCAAAATATTATATAGACTCTTGGGCAAGCCAAACATGATTTCAACAAGAACTTTATTGAAAATATTCATATGTTTTATTGTGGCCTCTTTAAGAGTCTTCTGACTAGATTCATCAAAACCTTTGTACCATTCACAGAGTGGCTTGAGATTACCATCTTTGACAATTGCATTCTCAACTTCCTCAACTGACATACAGGATTTGTCAACTTTTTCCTTTTTATCTACTTCCTCTTTACCGAAAGATTTTCTCTTGTTTAACTTGACAGTCTAAGTCCTAGTAGCCTTTATTTCTTTTACAACTTCTTCTGATTCAGTCCCTTCCTCTTCATCTTCAGAAACAACTTCATATGTTCTCATGATTTTATTCTTCTTTCTTTTTCCAGAAGACTCAGCTTGAGTTGGCTGGGTTGCAAGGAAACTCCTAGCAGATCTAGTGCAGGGAGAAGATGTTCCCAGACTAGCAGATTCTATTTTTGATTTCATCTCTCTTCCTTCTTATTTCTTTCAATTTCTCCACAAGTATGTCCATATTTTCTGCAAAGACTTCTACCTCTTTTCTTACTCTCTTGGCTATCATGGGTTTTTTTAGATCAATTTGTACCTACATAATTTTCTCTACATAAGTTCCAAATCTTTCTTCTCTCGGATCATGAGGTGAACTCAACAAGTGTTTTGTAGAAGTTGTCAAAACCAACTTCGGAGTTCAAGAACACCTGCATGCAAAGGGATACCTGTCACAAGGAAGAGAATGGAGAAAAAAGCAAGAGGGTTTTGAAGCTCTGAAATATGAGAGATATATTATCAGAACAATCGAATGAAATATTTACAAAGATCAATCCTTAAAAGGAGATCAAGCAAAACCTAAACAGTAACCCTAATAGGTAGACATTTAATAATGAATATAATTATTAAATATCACAATATGCATCTAAAGTGAAATATTAAGAGTGGAATAAAGGTAACTTAATTAATATAATTTAGTTAAAACCTTTACTCTAACACCCCCCCTTAAGATGAGCAAAAGTGCAGCTACAAACATGTGCAAGAAAGCAAAGGTAACTACAATGCATGAAAGTAAAAATGGGTCTCGACAACTAGGCCTGATAAGGTACCCAAATACAACCAAATCTTTGTAAAGCAGAGTAAAGGAGAAAACCTAGTGGGAAAAAACTCCTCTCCAAAAAGAGATAAAGAAACATGCTGAAGAAAAACATGAAGGAAGGAAGGCCTCACTGAGACCCCCCAAAGAAAACTTCCTTCACCCCAAGCATGGAGTGCAACTGAAGATAGCGCAGAGATTCCAAAGGTTTAGTGAAGATGTCTGCAACCTGCTCCTCTGTAGAAATGTACTCCAAGATTAGAGAACCATCCTAAATCAACTACCTGATGAAGTGCATGTGGATTTCAATGTGCTTGGTCCGCTAATGCTCCACTGGGTTGCGAGAAATGTGAATGGCACTCTGATTGTCACACCGAAGAATAGTGGGATTATTTGGAGGAAACCCAAACTCTTTCATCAACTGCCAAAACCATAAAACCTCTTGACTAGCTAAGACTACTGCTCGGTACTTAGCCTCTGTAGATGATAATGCAATAGCAGACTGCTTCTTGCAAGACCATGTGATAGGACCAGAACCAAGGAAAAAAACAAAGCCAAAAGTAGACTTCCGATCATTGACATCACTAGCCCAATCTGAGTCAGTGAAGCCAATGATGTGAGGGGATCCTGAAGTGTAGTGAATGCCATAATGAGTGGTGCCCTGAATGTACCTCAAAATATGTTTGGCTGCTTGCCAATGGCTCTCATGAGGATCATGGCAAAACCGAGAGACAAGGCCAACCACAAAGGAAAGATCAGGAGGAGAATGTGTCAGGTACAACAAACTGCCAACCAACTACCTGTATAAAGTGGGATCCACTGAAGGAGTAGAACAAGTGGAAGACAAAACAACACCTGATTGAAAAGGATATCAAGAGCATACTTCTGTTGAAGTATGGAAATCCC
Source organism: Sequoia sempervirens (assembly GCA_007258455.2). NCBI lineage: Eukaryota > Viridiplantae > Streptophyta > Pinopsida > Cupressales > Cupressaceae > Sequoia > Sequoia sempervirens. Next base: position 513,715,345 of record VDFB02000003.1, read on the forward strand.
ATCCGAAGACTAAATAACCTGTAGACCCAGAAAGAGTGTAGAAGATCGAGATATGTCATCTCAAACTGCTCCATCAAAGCTCTTTGAACACTCTGAATCATGGAGGATGAGCTACCTGTAAGAATGAGATCATCTACATATAGCACAAGAATCAAAAGATCATCCTTCTGACGCTGAATATACACTTTGATTGGAATGACAGTGTGTGAAGTGAGAGGAAAGCAAGAAAGAGTCCATCTTCTCATACCAAGCCCGAGGGGCTTGTTTGAGACCATACAATGAACGCCGAAGTCTGCAAACCAAAGAAGTGTCCTACACAAATCCCTGAGGCTGCTCCATATAGATCTCCTCATGTAGGTCTCCATGCAAGAAGGAACTCTTCACATCCATCTGAAACACTGTCCATTCTTGTGAAGCTGCAAGTGAAAGTACAAGGCGAATAGAGTTCATCTTGGTGACAGGAGCAAAGGTCTCGGAGTAATCAATACCCTCTACCTGAGAAAACCCTTTTCGCAACAAGACATGCCTTATACTTATCAATGGAACCATCTGCAACATACTTGGTATGGTACACCCACTTGCACCGAACCAACTTTCTTCCCGTAGGAAGAGGACAAAGATCCCAAGTATGATTCTTCATCAAAGAAGAATACTCCTCATCCAAGGCCCTATCCCACTCAAGGTGACCTGTCGCCTTTGAAAACTTCTGAGGATCATCTGAAATGGCATGAATCAAAAGACTAGAACTAGATGTTTGAACACGAGTACGACGAGTATTTGAAGGATCACCTGCCAAAGAACCACCTGTGTTAACAGTAACATGGGCCCACCTAGGAAAAGGTGAAGCAACTGGTGGTGGTGGAGATGGTGGATCATCATCTGCATCATCCTCAAGAGATAAGTAATCCTCAAAATATGAAGAGGGAGGAGTAGGCAGTGAGGCAGAAGCTAGTGATGGAGAATCCATTTGAGGATAGCACTCATCAAACTAGACATCCCACCGAAACAAGACCTCTTTGGAATCAGGATCAAACAACCTGTACGCCTTAACATCCTCACAGTACCAAACAAATATGAGTGGTCGGATCTTCCTCTCCATGGCTTTTCATTGAGCATCAGGAATAAATTCCCAAGCCTCACTACCAAAAACTCGAAATGTGGAAACATCAGGCTTGACATGGGTCCAAGTTTCCTCAGGAGTCATATGTCGTAATGCCTTATGAGGCATCTGATTCTGAATATAATTGGCACAATTGATTGCCTCAGACCAAAATGAAGAACTCATAGCTCGAGACTGTATCATATAATTTTCCATCTCCCGTAAGGTTCTGTTCTTTTTCTCAATGACACCATTTAGCTGAGGGGTGTAAGGTGTTAGGGTTAGAGATGGCAGATCTAACAATTAAATGCAGATTTAATTAACAAAACAGAGAAACTAAAACATGCACAGAATAAATCATAACACAGAATTTAACGTGGTTCACCCAATCTTGTCTAAATCCACCAAACCGCAGCCATCCAATACTTTTATTATCCAGTGGAAAACCTATTACAATCTTGCGAATAATCGCGTTTTTCATCATACCGTAATACCCATCCGAACCCCCTTTTAACAAGCTTAGAAGCTTCCAAATTTTTGGGTTCTACAAAATCGGATTTTCCTTTTTCATTGATTTTTCCCTTTTTCGGTGATCACGCGAAAAAGTAGGATGAAATTTTTTCTCGGGAGCTACCGCCCCTGAACCCCCGCCCAGGGCCCAACCCGGCCCCGGACCCCGGCAAGGTCAAGGGGTCATGATGTATAGTATACCATGGGCTATACAGTATAGCATGATCAGTCGCCACATACCAACATAAGGTACTATAAACTGATGTTGTAAACCATGCTCAGTGCAAAAATCTCTGAAAGCTTGATTAACATACTCCCCTCATTATCTGTGCGTATCCTCCTAATAGAAAGTCCAAATTGCTTCTCCACAAATGTCTTAAAGGTCCTGAATGAGTCAAAGACATCAGACTTGTACTTAAGAAAGTACACCCATGTATGTCTAGAGAAGTCATCAATAAAAGTGAGCACATAGCGGGCCCCAGAAAAGGAAGGAGTCAGAAAGGACATAAGATCACTGTGTACCAACTCTAGGGGTGCCTTAGCACGTGTGGCTCGACCCTTAGGAAAAGTATCACAATGATGTTTTCCAAGAGCACAACCTCGACATACACCATCAGTACAAGAAATCTATGGAAGCCCAATCACAAGTGCCTGAGTACTCATCTGCTGTAGATATCTATAATTGACATGGCCAAAATGCTCATGCCAAAGCTTGCTCACTGAATTTGCATGTGCTATAAGAGAGGAACCAAAAGTGTCTGAACTCTCAAAGCCATCAAATCTATATAAGTGAGATGCAGAATCAACACTCCCAGTAGCCATAACCAAGTCAGGATCGTGAAGGTCTTGAATAACCACATCATGTGGTGAGAACTCAACTGTCTTACCAGAGCCAGAGTGGAAAATCTAATAAACGGTAGGAGGTTTTTCAAAATGTTAGGAACCAAAAGCACATCTTGAAGACAACCACCATCCAATGAAACAATACCGGAACCCTGAACTAAAATTTGTGCTGAGTCACCAACTACAATATTTCTAGTGCCTGTAAGGGCAAGAGCGGTGACCAAATCCTGTGTGTGTCATATGGTGAGAAGCACTAGAATCTAGAATCCAAGTGGATCCCGAGGAAAATGCTCATGCAGAAAGAGCATGACCTTTCCCTGTGGGTTGTGAAGGAGGCTGAGGTGAGGTGATATTATGTTGCTGCATGGCTTCCTCTAAAGCCTCTAATCATTTCCAACACCTGGAAACTGGATGTCCTTCCTTGCCACAAAAACTGCAAGGGTCACCAGATTTCTTCTTAGTTTTGGAGGAAGACTCACTAGACTTCGAAGATTTTCCCTATTTAGAATTGAACTGTGGTTTTGAATCAATTTTAGGAGGTGGCTTGGAGGAAGTCTCACTGTCTGCTGAATCTATCTTGGGCTTATATTTTTGCTTCTTTTTCCCTTTAGATGACTAAGCTACCAATGCTTGGTTCTTAGATCCTGTGAGAGAATCCAACTATGATATCTTGGCCTGCTCTCATGTCAACCAATCATAAAACACCTCAAAAGTAGGCATGGTAAAATGGTTGCCCAATGCATCCATGGTGGAATAAAATGTGGAAGAGAAGATCTGAAAAGGACCTCGAAGCTTAGAAAGAATAAGGTAAATACACTCCTCATCTGTTTTGTTCTTACCACAACCCTATAGAAGAGATCTTTGTTGTTTGAATTTCATTAGAAAGTCCTCAATAGTTGGAAAAGAATTAGGTATGAGGGAAGTCAACTCTACCTCAATCTGGATGGCACGGAACTGATCTATGGTACCAAATAAATCACTGAACTTGGTCCACATTTCAAGAGGACTGTTACACCCATCAAGATGAAACAACAAGTTGTCTGAAACATGTAAGGAAATCAAACCCATAGCCTCATCCATCTTATTTCTATGTTGCATAACCTCAAATGGTCGTTTCAAAACTGGTTGAACTGTGTCTAAACAGGACCACAACCCCTTTGATCTGAGAAGACGTGTCATGAATTCCTTCCAAGTGTGATAGTTATGAGGTGTGAGAAGTTCAACAGTAGGAGTGTTTTCGGCCATGTTTGGAAAGGTTTAATGAATGTTTTAATATGAAGAGTTTCTGGTTTTCTAAATTAAATGATAGAAAGCAAGAAAAAAAACTCCCCCCACAATGCAAGAAACCAAACCCTAGTAGAGATTTTTCAGCTAAAAGCTAGAAAAAAGAAAAATATGCTTAGGAAAATTCTTTGTGTACCTAGTGAATTTTCTAATGAAATAAACTATAGATCTGGATAGAGCACGTGAAGAGATTTCCAACGACTATTCATTTTCAAAAAATGAAGCAAAATTGACCAAGTTCTGCCCCCCGGAGTGCAAAATTTTTTTTTGACTTTGACTGCGGAAAAATGCAACCAAACTGGAAAATTTTGAAAAAATACTGCACCACCAGGACAGGCTTGGAGCCAGCTTTCCAACACCTATTTTCATTCAAAAAATGGAGAAAAAATGAGCATTTGATACCTGATTAAGTGAAACTACTCCAAAAAGGCACACTATCCCATCATCAAGTCCTGGGGGCTAAAAAAAATGGGCCCCTGGTCCGCTGGACGACCAGGGGTTGGGCGGTAGTGGGTTGGGTGCTGGTGGCATGGTGGAGGTGCACGGGTGGCGCACTGGTGGAGGCCAGGCGGCGGCGGCGGCTGGGCGGCCAGGCGGTGGAGGTGGTGGCCCGGCGGCAAGAGCTGGTGGCTGCTGCCTCTGCTGGTGGCCGCTTGGCGGAGCAGTGGCGGTGCTGGGGTTTTAAATTGGCAACGCCAAAAAATAAAATAAAAAATTGTTTAATTTTAATTTTAATTTTAATTTTTCACCTTGAATGGCGTGCCCTGGGGCCTTACGGCCTTGGGGCAAATTTTTTTTGCCTTCTGGTGCAACTATGTCCAAATTGGACAAGTTTTATATGAAAATATACGTTTTCAGGCGCTGCAAATCCAACGGCGAGGTCCGTTTGGTTCCAAAATGAACCCAAAGAACGAAGTAGGCCAGATCCACAAAAAATAAACCTGAAAACTTCTAAAAGCTTGATCAAACCCTCGTAGCTCCAAAATCTTCAAAACAAGAACAGGCTGCAGCAGGCCCATGCTCTGATACCATGTAGAAGTTGTCAAAACTAGCTTCGGAGTGCAAGAACACCTGCATACAAAGGGATACCTGTCATAGGGAAGAGAATGGAGAAAAAAGCAAGAGGGTTTTGAAGCTCTGAAATATGAGAGATATATTATCAAAACAATCGAATGGAATATTTACAAAGATCAATCCTTAAAAAGAGATCAAGCAAAACCTAAAAAGTAACCCTAATAGGTAGACATTTAATAATTAATATAATTATTAAATGTCACAATATGCATCTAAAGTGAAATATTAAGAGTGGAATAAAGGTAACTTAATTAATATAATTAAGTTAAAACCTTTACTCTAACATGTTCTACATACATTTTCAAAATTCTCTCCTCTACTTTGTATCCCATAGGCATGATCCAAATTGTTCTGGGATCAACAGCTTCCATATGGCATTGATCAATGTCTACCATGAAGCAGATAGTATCTTTGTATTTTTCCATGATTGAGGTAGGGATTCTTTCCCTGGTATCCATCATATTCTGGAATTTTTTAAAGTATCCCCATAGGGTGGTATTCCGGGTCTGACGATCACCTAAACCAAACAACATCTTCCTTATCTAAATAGCTACTGGCTCATCAATTTGCCAACAAAATTTTCCAACTCCTGGAACGTCATCCAAGAAGTAGAAACACAAACATAGCAGAAAATTACCATACTTGAATGTATTATTCTTATCTTTCTTGATTTTCCCCAGATTCTCCATTAACTTACTTCTGAGCAATTCACACAAATCATAGTCTTCATTTTGTTTTACCATCTCAAAGGCTACATAGATAGCCATACAGGATACAGATTTCTCCTGGCTTGAGTGATAGATCTTATAACCAATAACCATTGATGCGAATTTTACATGTACTGCAGCAATATCCTCTATTGTCATTTCCCTTCTATCCCATTGAGCACCTGTTGCCTCAGTGACCTTATCATTCTTTATGGACTTTAAAATTGGAAGTCTATCAGTGGAATTTAGACCTGTGATTGCACATATAGCCTCTTTTGTGATTTTAAATGGCACATCTAGCCACATGAATTTTTCATGAACACGACTCAACACATATTGGACCCATTCATTTTCCTCAAATATTGGAAATTATGCAAACTGCAAGAACTTCTTTTCCTCTAGGGTTTTAAATTCCAGCTTTATAGTAAAATCTTCTTGAATTATGTGATGAGAATACAGATTCATCAAATGAGAGCTTCCCAATTCTTCGATATTTGCATGTATATAAGTCATAATATCTTCAATGTGTAGGACTCTATACGACACAAATGAAAATGCACCTAAGGGCTCTATCTCTACAGACTTATAAGGATGCCATTTAAAATTAGGATGTGACCTATCCTTTACCTCGACTACTAGAGGAGTATACATGATTGTAATCTCACAAATTCATAGGCTTTTCGATAAATACCTTTCGGGGGTGGAACGAAATTTGATCACAGATCCTCCATGCTAGAATCTCTCCATAATTCAACAACGTTCACTCTAGAGCTCTCGAAACTAATTTCCTCCAAAATGTAAAGTGACAAATGAGGGAATAAAATGTTCCTTTATCATCTGCAAACCTAACTCCTTTTTGTCGCAATAAATTCCTTTACCCTAATTCATCTGGTTTCTTGTCTTTCATGTACAGAGACAGATGATTCTTCTGTGAATCTCCAAAATTCTTCAATACTACCTCCAATTCATTGAAAAACATTTAATAAACATCAATGCACTTACTGGACTCATCTGGATTCTAGTACCAATCATCGATAGCGGGTTTAAAAGATTTACTTGATAGCTCCCCCTAGGCCAGAGGCCTAAAACTAATTCCCGGAGGGATTGCCAAAAGTTGCTTCTAGTGCTAGCATATTTTCTTCAATAGAGGGATTATTCTTCACCCATTTCTTCTCCATTTTCCTTCTGATCACATCAGTAGTGACTTTACTTTTTCCCTTAACATCCTGTTTCATGTTCTATTTTACCAGACCTCTTCTATTCCAACAGAATCTAGTAGTGTGGCCATATTTGTTGCAATTGTAGCACACAACACTTCTATGTCCAGGCCAACTGTTCCACTAATTTTGTCTTGATCTTCATTGGTTAGCAATATGTCCAAATCTATTGCATGCATAGCATCTGACATCTCTATGAAAGTTATTCATCACAATTCTGCATTCACTTGACTTATGACCATATTTATGGAAATTAAAGCACTGACCTGAAAATGATGGTCCTCTTGTGTTCATCTTGCTCCTACACTGAGAAGCCATATGACCAAATTTTTTGCAAGCATAGTAGTAGCCATTAAATCTTTTTTTCATTTGGTTGTCTTACCGAATTTCTTCTAGCTCCAATCATCTGATTTCCTTTCTTGAATCTCCCTTGTCCAATTTTCTTTTGTCCAGGTCCAAAAATTTCTCCTTCTTCAAATCCAAGACCTCACCTGTCACCATCAGTCCTCTGTACTTTAATCAGTTCATCAATTTTTTCTGATCTTTCTTTGAATTTCTCCTTGTACTCATTCGCAGTAGCAAGCTCATTTCTAAGATCATCAAGCTATTTTTCAAGAACTTCTTCATTGTTTTTAGTTTCCTCCAGTTTATTTTCCAATCAGCTGCATTGTTCATATTTTTCTTTCAAGGATTGTGCGAGCTTTTCTTCATTCTTCTTTCTATCCTCAATCTCCTTAGTCATTTTCATCTTGAAGGATTCCATCTCACGCTTCAAGGAAACATTCTCTCTCGAAATTTTTTCACATTCTTTTGTTTTCTCTTTCAGGGCATGACTGAGTTGTTCATCTTCCATGATTCTATTCTTCTGCTTAAGATGATCACACAATTCCTTCCTTTTCTCCCTTGATTCATTTTTTTTCTTTCAATGGCTGAATGAATTTCTCCGCACTCTCAATATTTTCTTACAAAACTCGATTCTCAGACTTTGACTAGTCAAGATCATCAAGGGCCACCATGAGTTCTTGTTGAAGACTCCTTGTATCCATTGAAAAAATCCTTCCAAGATCTCCCCAAGCTGTTAGACTTCTTCTGAGGAACTAGCTCTGATACCAATTGTTGGAAACAAGCAACACTGAGAGGGGAGGTGAATCAGTGTTGTGAAAAAAAATAATTTTATTATTCTGATCTTTAACTCACTTAACCATTCAACAAAATAAATATGCATGAACATAAAGAACACAATCACAACACCATAACACCAGGATTTTTATGTAAAAACCTTGTTAGGGGGAAAACCATGGTGGATGGCCAATCCACAATATAATATGAGTATACCCAAAAGAAGGTTTACAAAATGGGAATGCACTCGCATTCAGGCACACTACCTAGAGCTCACTGTTCAAATAAGATAGGCTCACTGACTTACAATGATTTGGATTGAATCCAAAAGAGTGAACTAATAGAATAGCATATACAATGCTTGATTATAGTTCTGATTAAGCTATGTAGTCAATCTTATGTCCTTTTGACCAATTCAATAATTATGCTTTGTTCTGCACAAACTCGCTCTACCAAAAACTTTAATGCACAAGTGAAAATGTGCATAATTGACTAATCGCCCTTCTAATGTTCGCAACACACTTATACACTTACCACTTTCTTACAAAATGATATAACTGATTACTTATATATATATCTGCATCAAGGATCTTGTCATTACAAGTCGACCTCCAATAAAATACAAAAAATTCTCCATGTGTCAGCTTAAGTTATGAATTATTTATGATGCACACCCATAAAAGTTGGCCATGACATAGCTTGGACCCAAAAAAATTCTTAAACATAAAATCATTTAAAAAATTACTCCTTATACATCCACAGCATGCCACATTCATTAAGTCAACCACAATGAGCAAATAAACGGAAAACATCCTGTCGGATCTCCTAACTCATACACCGATTAATGCAACAACACAAAACTCAATAATAAGATAACATACATGGTTAAAAAACTATCCTGGGGATCCAAAACTCAAAAAGATGATATGATGAAGCAAACAGATCAACGTAGTAACTGGATACCCTGTTCTTCATGCTTTTTGTCGGTAATACTTTGTTCTCAACTCCTTCTGCCGGTATGACCAAGTTCTGATCTGCGGACCAAAGTAATGAATTCAGTTTCCATCACTTACAACATTAGAATCCATGTGCCAACATAACATACCCGAAGCTAGAGAGCATCCTCAAACTCTCCTGGGAAACTTGGGAAAAGGAGTTGGGGCTGCCCAAGGAAGATCATTGGCTACTCAAAGTTTGGAAGATGAATTTTGAGTATAGAAAAGAAGTTGTAGAAAGAGCCCTACTAGGGTTAGAGGCCAATCATGAGTTTATTGGAGCATTGGGTAGAGTAAGATGATTATTTAAAGCTGATGACAGGCTATGAGATGCCTGCCCTGGAGCTAGATCGGGAAGCAATCAAGCATGAGTTCCACAAGAGGGTAGAGCAAGGGGTTGGTGATACTTTATTGGAATATTTCATGGATTTCATAGCACGAGCCTTCACAGAGTCAAAGAAAATAATCAAATCTAATCCAAAATGCACAAAGCATCGAGATCAAATGGTGGAAGGATTTAAGAGAGTTGTAAATTTAAGAGAGTTGGAAGGACAAAATAGGGAAAAGACAAAATAGTCTATTTTATATTGTAAATTTTTGTACTCGTATGGGGTTAGGTGAAACCCTAAATTATAATGAATCTAAGCCATTCAATGTAAATGAATCTTGACCATTCATTCTACTTTTGGAAAACTATAAATAAGGGCATCCTCTCATTTTCAAAGAGAGAGATGAGTTGTTATGTAAAGACATGCTATTGCAATATATAAGAAAAGCATTGAGTTGATTATTTCTTGTGTGTTAATCTTTATGTGTGCATGATTCTATCTCCATAAGTTCATTTCAGCACTGCTTATTTCAGTTTGAGTTTACTTTCTGTTAGTAGTTCATGTTGGCTTTAATGGTGGATGCATGTTATACTATTTGATGCACTTTCAGATCATACTTTTGGCCATTTGTTGATCACAAATTGTTGTGTAAAGTTAGTCTGAGCTAATTCATCTACAACACTTAACTTCAATTGTGTATATGCATGCTTTAAGTATTAATGTTGCAGTCTGAAAATCATAAGTAAACCTTATAAAATTGCACTAGTTTTGCAATACTATGGGTTGTCCCTAGTTTTAAACAAGACTTAGTTTGGAAGTCATTCCACTATTGCATCGGCCATTTTTATTGTTCATCTTAGCTTTAGTCTTAGGAAAACTTCTCAAACTTTCAACCTTTTGAATTTTCTTTGAAATGTGAGTTAGACATACAATTCCAACATCACTATAAAGCTAAATCTGATGATAAGTGAGTTTCAGACTGCTACCTTAACATTGCTTTCACTGTTCATTCACTTCAAAAAATCTAAAACTTTGTCACAAACCCAAGAAAACTCCATGCTTTTTCAACCATAAATTCCCCTTGTGATTACCAACAAATCACAACAAAAAATTGAGTTGTTCTTGCACTATCATGAACTGACACCTAAGAGACCTTGGGGTAATTTTCTAAAACTTAGTTGCAGATTTTCACCTTTCAAGAGAGGCATCACACTTGTGTGTTGTTTGCGTTGAGAAATGCAAAAAAACCCATCACCATATATGACACTCAAAATTCTTATCAATCTCTAGTATGTATGAACGTAGGAAAATATGCAATAATTTTGGGTAATTAGTAACTTTCATACATTTTGTTAATATGATTTTCACATTAGAAATTGGAACTTATATTATGACAAACATACAATTATTGGGTTAAAGAAGGCACCATGAAAGATTTATAAGCCTAACATGAGTAAAAACATTTAGAAATTATTATTGTGTGAGTGAATCTTCAAAAAAAAAAATGCAAGGATTATTGGAAGGGTTTAATTCTTAATTTAATAACTACTTTTGAAATTGTGATACTTTCTTTATAGATTGGATTTAGTAAGACATTCAAATGTACAAAACACATATCCAATGTAATGTCTTCTTTTTAGCCCTAAGCATTTAAGTGAACATTAGTCTATTTTGGGAGTCCCATAGGCTATTTAGAGGCATTTCATGGGATTCCAAGATTCTTGGAGGGTTCTTGCCAAGATTTCAGGGGGTAATTATAGAGGAGTGCAAAAGAGTTTTTTGGGTTTCTTTGGGTTTTTTGAGATCCTTGATGGGCAGTAACTGCTATTTTTAGTGTCTATTTTTAACACTTACTATTTCTAGTAAGTGATAATTGCATCTCAAATTGGGTTTATTTTGAGTTTCAACACATTTATTATTTTTAGTAGTATGTTATTCTTAGTAAGTGTTATTTCTGGCAGTGGTCCTAGTAGCAGTCCAATATTTGGTTTCTAGTTTTGGCAGGGGTGGCATTTTCAATTGATGAGTTTTGTCAGTTTTGGTAGTTCAATGCTTCCACCATCCTTGGAGTTTGAAAAAGGAAAGTTTCAAAACTTAAGTTATAAATTATAAAATTTTAAAAAGACCCCTTAGACCCCCACACCTAGACATGGTAATTTTAAGTTATTTTTAAAAGATGTTTTTTTGCCTTGGCTAAAGAGGATGCCCAAGTGAAGGTTTAAAGTGAAATTTAAATTAAATATTATTTTTCCAAGGAGGGCATCCCTTTTGGAGGGAAAAGGAATTTGAAATTCTATGTCTCAAGTCTTATTGTTAGTTTTAGGATCATAAATGTAAGCAAGCAGAAAATGCAACACATAAACAATTAACACAATATTTTACCCTGGGAAAACCCTCCTACTCGAGGGAGAAAAACCCAGCAACAATATTCTCTTCATAAATTAGATGAATAAGTGTATAAAATTGCATACAAATTGGCCCTACACAAGGCTGAGTCTAATACAATGAATGGAGACACTTCTCCTTGAAGCAAAATACAAAAGATGACACTTCTTAGAATCGAATCTACTACTAGGAGGCGAACTGGTGATGTTGTTGAAGATGAAAATTGGAGAGTGAATGGATTGATGCCTAAATGAGAGGACTCCATCCTCTTTATATATCAAACTAAGCAACCTCCTTACTAGGTTGGCTTCTAGAAAATATAAATATTATTTATAGAACAAAGGTTGACCTGCCTGCATTGAGATAATTAAGAGAAAATAGCTCCCGAAGCTATAAAACACGTGTTGGAAAGAGACACTGCACATATTTTCTGGTGTTGTCATTGATGGAAAACCTTACTAGCTAGTCGATCCACGCATTACAATTTTCTCATATCGACAGACAGATTGAAGATCAGTAGTTATCTATTTAGTTAGAACAAAGCATCCAATAACTTTGTGTTCTTCGATTCATATGCAAATTTAATGTTATTATTTTATGATGTGGATCTCAGAGAGTATTTTTTAATGGATAATATGTGTTATCTATAAATCTTGGTGCCTCGTATTAATTTGGGTGGAAGTTAGAAGGTCTGATGAACTAATTTTTTGTTCATCAGTATTTGGAGGCCGACTTGGTGAATATGGTGTGTCGCGGTTATTTGAGGATTTATTGCTTAAGTATTTTTGTGTTTGAAAATTTTGGTTTGGGTCCTCACTATGTTGTGGTCGACTCTTGTGGATACACATTGAATATCATGGATGATTTGAGCTGACTGTTTGTGAATATTTTCTTATTTTGTTGAAGCCGACATGTAGTGATTGAATTCTTGGTGACAGATATATATAAGTGATTGATTATATCATTTTGGTGTGTGTTCGATGTGAGTTGATGTATGTTGCGAATGCCAGAAGGTCAGTAGAGCGATTATGCATAGTTTCACTTGTGCATCAAGGATTTTTGGTGCGAATTGAAGCAAAACAGAGAAGAAGAGCATAATCAGTTAGAAGGTCCTGAATTCAATTGTTGAGCCTAACCGAAACTGTAATCAAGAATTGGTAGATGCTACTTTATCAATTCAAAATCTTTGGAAGTATTCCAAAATTTTGTAAGGTAGTAATCCTTTCAGTTTTTGAGTAGTGAGCTCTAGGCAGTGTGCCTAAAAGCAAGTGCATTCTCATCTTGTAATCTTTTCTTTTGAGTATACTCAAAACAATATTGTGGATTAACCTCCACCATGGTGTTTCCCCTAACAGGGTTTCCACGTAAAAATCCTTGTGTTATTGTGTTGTGGTTATTTGTCTTATGTGCATGCATTTTTATTTTGGTTGAATGTTATCAACACTTTAATGATCAGATTAATAAAGTTAAAAATTGCACAACACTAATTCACCCCCTCTCAATGTTGCTTGATTCTAACAATTTGTATTACAGCTCAGTTCCTTGGAAGAATCTTAAAAGCTTTGGGAAGATCTTGGAAAGTGTTTCAATGGATTCAAGTAGTCTTCAACAAAAACTAATGGTGGCCCTAGATGATCTTGATTAGGAAAAATTTGAAGTCCAGGAGTTACAAGAAAATCTCATGAATGCTGAGAGATTCATTGAGTCATTGAAAGAAAAGATCAATAAGTCTAGAGAGAAGAGAAGGGAAATCTATGATCAAATCAAGCATGAATACAGTAAATGCATTATAGATGAACAATTGTGTCAAACCCTAAAGGAAAAGATAGAAGAGTGTGAAAAGCTTTCCAGGGATAATGCAGTCAAAAGCATGAGATGGAATCTATTATGATGAGGATGACTAAGGAAATTGAAGACAAGAAGAAAAATGAAGAAAAGCTTGCCCAATCCCTGAAAGAGAAATCTAAAGAATGCAGTTGAATTACTGATAGATTCATTCAGTTGGAACTTGAGTTAGAACAATCCAAACACAATGAGGAAGATCTTGAAAAGCACATTGTTGATCTTAGAGATGAAATTGCTACAACAAATGAATTCGAGAAGTTCAAAATTAGCTTAGCCAAGCTTGATGAACTAATTAAAATTCAGAGGACTGATGGTGACAAGCAAGGTCTTGGATATGAAGAAGGAGAAAGTTCTGGATCTGGACAAGGACAAAGGAAATTTGGACAAAGGAGGTTCAGACAAGGAAATCAGATGAACAACACTGGAAGGTATCCGGTAAGACAACCTAATGCTCAAAGTTTTAATGGTATATGTTATGTTTGCAATAAATTTGGTCATATGGAAACTCAATGTAGAAGTAGAATGAATTCAAATGGTCCATCATTCTTCACTTAGTGCTTTAATTGTAACAAGTATGGTCATAAGTCAAATGAATGCAAAAATGTGATGAACAACTTTTATAGGAATGTTAGATGTTATACATGCAATAGATTTGGCCATATTGCTAACCAATGCAAATCAAGAGAAAGACAATGGAACAACTGGTCTGGACAAAGAAATATGGTGTGCTACAATTGCAACAAAACTAGTCATATTGATAGATTCTACAAAAGAGGTTCGATAAATTGTAGAAGAAACGTGTAGAAGGATGAAAAAGGAAAAGGGAAAGTCACTATAGATCAGATCAGGAAGTAGATGAAGAAGACATGGGTAAAGAAGAGTTCCTTTGTTGCAAGAAATGAGCCAACATTAGAATCAACTTTTGGTAATTCCTCTGAGAATTAGGTTAAGGCCTCTAGCCTAGGGGGAACTGTCAAGAAAATATTTCAAACCCCTTGCAGTAAATCGACATTAGGATGTGGATGAGTTCAACGATTGTATTGATTATCTATAGATGCTATTGAACAAATTTATGCAAAATTGAAGGTCTGCATAAGACTTATCTTTTACAGTATATGGAAATAGGATATCCGGATGTGTTAGGGTAAAAAGCATTTATTGCATCAAAAAGGATAGGTGTGTGAATGATAAAAGGTTATTTCTATCCTTCATTTGTCACTTTAAATTTTGAGAAGAAGAAGTTTGAAGAGCTCTGAAGCAAAATTTCGCGAGAATTTAAGCATGAAGGCGATTCGAAGTTCAAACCCTAATCCGGCTAAAAGGTATTTTTTAGGAAAAATTGTAAAATTGTGAATTTGTGAAAATGGCTACTCTATTGGTAGTTGAAGTCAAGGATAGATCCCGTCCAAAGTTTAAATGGCATCCTTTCAATTCTGTTGAGACTGATCCCTTAGGTGCATTTTTTTCTATTTCGTACGACATTTTGCACATTGAAGATATTAGGGCATACATTCATGCCAATATTGAGGAATTAGGAAGCTCACATTTGCTAAATCTGTATTCCAAACACATTGTTGGAGAGGATTTCTATGTTAATCCAGAATTCAAAACCCTAGAGGAAAATAAATTCACGTAGATTGTGAAATTTCTCATGTTTGATGAAAATGAATGGATCTGGTACATCTTAAGTCGAGTTCATGTTGAATTAATGTGGTTGAATCAACCCTTCAAGATTATGAAAGAGGCTATAAGTGTTGTTACAGGTTTAAATTCCTCTGGTGGATTGTCGATTTTGAAGTCTATGAAAAATCAAACAGTCACTGATGCAACTGGTTATGTATTTGATAGAAGAGCGATGAAAATTGATAACATCATTGATGTGGGTGTGAAATTTTCCTCGATGGTCATTAGTTATAATATATATCACTCCAGTTGAGAAAATTTTGTATCTAGTATAGCCATATATGCAGCCTATCAAATGGTAAAGGAGAATGCAGAGTATGATTTGTGTGAATTGCTTCAAAGTCAGCTTATGGAAAATCTTGGTAAGATTAAGAAGGACAAGAAGAATTCCTTTAAATACGACAATTTGTTGTTATGTTTGTTCTTTTATTTCATGGTTGAAATTTTGGAAGTAGGGAAGGTGTATTGGCAAAGTGATAAGCCTGTTGCTGTTTAGATTAGAGACATGTTTTTAGCCTTGGTGATTTGTAAGCCAGGAAAACTACTTTTTGGGGATATCTCAAAATCTTTCAAAATGAAATCCAAGCAAGGGAAAAAATTCCCACTTCTATTGTGGAAAAGTATAAGGATACATTTTTTTATGGTGGATATTGATCAGTGCTTGATGGAAGTGGCAGAACCTAGAACCGTCTGGATTATTCCTATGGGTTATGAAGTTGAGGAGAGAATCTTGGAGCTATACACACAACATCTATTGAGTAATCCTGTGGATTTGTTTGAAGAAAGGTTTGGAACATATCTAGAGAAAAATATGCAAGTCCATGAGGAATTGAAGAAACTAATGATAGTTCAGAAAGTAAGGAAATAAGTGGAAGTCTTCATAGAGAGCATGGGAATACTTGCATAAGCTATAAGAGAAGAAAGAAGGAAAAGAGAACAAGCTGAAAGTGAAAAAGGAAAAGAGCCTGCTAAAACTGAATCTACTAGTCCAACAACATCCTCTGCTCAAACTAGATCAATAAGGAGCTTAGCACCCCTATCTGGTCATGCAAAGAAGTTAGCCCCTACAAAAGCTGAGGTTAAGGTATCTGGTAAAAGGAAGAAGGATAAGAGCACAAGAGTGTATAAAGTTGTTTCAGATGATGAAGAGACAAAATTTGATGAAGAAGTTAGAGAAATAAAGCATATGAGCACCCATGTAGCAACAACAGTCAAGCCCTCTGATGAAGAGGAGAAAGCAAAGAAGAAGATGAAGCCTAAAAAACTAGGTATTTCAGTAGAGGAAGTTGAAAGAGGTATAATTAAGGATGGAAATATTAACCCCCTATGTGAAGTGTATGGTACCTTTGATACTGTTGGTAAAAGAGTCCTTGAGGAGGCTACAATAAAATATTTGAACAATTTCAATATGACTCTTGTTGAGATAATGGCACAGTTGCCTAAGGAATTGTATGAAATTTTGGAGATGAGGAGAGTTAATGCTAGAACCGAAGAAGAACAGCTGAGAGAACGAGTTCTTGAAAATTTAAGTCTGGTAATGTTTGTTGAAGAAATGAAAGCAATTCTAAAAGAAGAAAAAAGAGAGTTCAAAATAAAAACAAGAATAAACAAGCTTATGTTGGGTAAAACTAAAGAAGTAGAAAAAGAAACATAAAGCATTCTAAAGAAAATTCTATTAAAGAACATAATTGATGTTGTTTCTGAAGAAGAGCATGTGGAAGATATCTCATCTGGTCCGGTAAATGAAGAGGTTACAATTGAGGACACTCATATTCCTCTTGATGTACATACTACAAAAGAACCTATGGAGATTGAAGCTCCCAAAATTGTGTCAGTTGAAGAAAAGGAGATATGAATTGAAGAAATTGAAGCTCCAAATGACAAGCAAAAATTTGTGGTTATGGAAATAGTAGTTGAGGAAAAGAAGGTTGAAGTCAAGGGAGTTCTGACGGAAGCAAGAGACACTGGAAAGACAGTGAAGAAGTTTCTAGAAGAGCAAAAGGAAGAATTTGATCTTGAGTTGGGAGATGCTCCTATTCATTTGTCTACCTTGTCCCCAATTCAAAAAATGAAAGTCGCATCATTTGCACAAGCTAAGGCTAGGGAAGAAATTCTGAAGTCTCACATTGAGGAAAGTGAGTTATTGAATTTGGCATCTAGCATTTTGGAAAGGATCATTCCTACTTATGTTAAGGATCCATCTGCTTCTTTCTCCAGTGAGTTGAAGAAACTTATAAATTCGGTAAGTACTCATTTTGAGTCACTTAAGAAGTCATCTTTGGTCAAAGTTCAGAAGGAATTTGATGCTAGGAAGATTAGTAGGTTGAAAGGATTGATAGTAAATGACAAATCTATGTTATCCACCTATGTGAAAAATGTTCAAAGTGCATTGTCAGAAGGTGGAAGGATTTATAGTCATGTTTGTCTTTGTCAAAACTTACTGAGGAAAATGAGAAGGTTAAGGATCATGAGAAAGAGTTAGCTGCTATTTCTAATGCTTTTGATCCTTTAACTGTTTCTGTTGGAGAACAAGAAGGTTGAGTTATATGAAAAAATAAAGAGTCTGAAGAATGATAATGACAGAGTTGTGGAAAGAGCTGGTGAACTTAGATGGCTAATTGGTCCAAAGATGGAAACTATGTTGAATGCTTTGAAAGAAGCACAAGATGCTATGGCGGTTAGTGATCCAGTGAGCCTTGAAGCTATAGAAGTACAATCTTAGTTACTATATGGTCACATAACTATTCTGGAAAATATCAAGAAGTGTTGGGACATAAGCTTGAACTTGTTAAAGACAAATTTTACAGATATCTTCAAGTTTTTGTAAGTTGTTTGAAACAAATTTTGTACATATGAAGTTTGAAGTTTTTGTTTGTTTATAGGAGTTTTGTATGCAGATTCCCCATCTTTTCCATTGATGTCAAAGGGGGAGAATAGAATAGTGAAAAATGTATATTCATCTAAGGGGGAGTTGTAGTTTTGAGTTGTGGATGAAGATCTTTTTGGAGTTTTGGGTGTCAATGTATTTTTTGGTATTGATCCGACACTTAGTCATTTTTCACTAAGTGTTTCCATCAATGCCAAAGGGGGAGATTGTTGGCAAGAGACACTGCACATGTTTTCTGGTGTTTTCATTTATGGCAACCCTTGTCATCTAGTCAATCCGTGCATTGCAATTTTCTCATACCAGCACACAGATTGAAGATCAGTAGTTATTTGTTTAGTTAGAACAGAGCATCCGGTAACTTTGTGTTCTTCGATTCATATGCAGATTTTCTATTATTATTTTGTGATATGGATCTCAGGGAGTATTTTTTGATGGATAATATGTTTTATCTATAAATATTGGTGCCTCGTATCAATTTGGGTGGAAGTTAGAAGGTCCAGTGAGCTAATTTTCTGTTCATCAGTATTTGGAGGCCGACTTGGTGAATATGGTGTGTTGTGGTTATTTGAGGAGTTACTGTTTAAGTATTTTTTTGTTTGAACATTTTGGTTTGGGTCCTCACTATGTTGTGGCCAACTCTTGTGGATACACATTGAATATCATGGATGATTTGAACCGACTGTTTGTGAATATTTTCTTATTTTGTTGAAGCTGACATGTAGCGATTGAATTATTGGTGGTGGATATATATATAAGTGATCGATTATATCATTTTGGTGTGTGTTCAATGTTAATTGATGTATGTTACGAATGTTAGAAGGTCAGTAGAGTGATTATGCATAGTTTCACTTGTGCATTAAGGATTTTTGGTGTGAATTGAAGCAAAACATAGCAGAAAAGCAGAATCAGTGAGAAGGTCCTGAATTCGATTGTTGAGCCTAACCAGAACTGTAATCAAGCATTGGTAGATGCTACTTTATCAATTCAAACTCTTTGGAAGTATTCCAAAATTTTGTAAGGAAGTAATCCTTTTAGTTTTTGAGCAATGGGCTCTAGGAAGTGTGCCTAAATACAAGTGCATTCTCATCTTGTAATCTTTTCTTTTGAGTATACTCAGAACAATATTGTGGATTAACCTCCATCATGACTTTTCCCCTAACGGGTTTCCACGTAAAAATCCTGTGTTATGGTGTTGTGGTTATTTGTCTTATGTGCATACATTTTTATTTTGGTTGAATGTTATCAACACTTTAATTATCAGATTAATGAAGTTAAAAATTGCACAATAGTGATTCAACCCCCCTCTCAGTGTTGCTTGATTCCAACAACACTAACACTCCCTCTTAGCTAGGGAGGTATTTTCCAGATATCCTCATCATGGAGTCTCTCAACATGATGCCCACAATGGCTACACCCATTTGTTAAAAATCACATCTCAGTCTTAGAGATGTACAAGAGTTCATCATGGAGTCTCTCAACATGATGTCCACCATGGCTACACCCATTTGTGAAAAACACATCGCAATCTTAGAGATGCACACGAGTTCATCACAGAGTCTCTCAATGTGATTTCATCATGGAGTCTCTCAACATGACGTCCACAATGGCTACTCCCATGTGTGGAAATAAACACATCTCAGTCTCAAACATGTACAAGGGTTCATCATGGAGTCTCTCAATGTGATGTCGTCATGGAGTCTCTCAACATGACGTCCACAAGGGCTACTCCCATGTGTGGAAAGAAACACATCTTAGTCTCAGAGATGTACAAGGGTTCATCACAGAGTCTCTCAATGTGATGTCTTCATGGAGTCTCTCAACATGACGTCTCATCTCAGTCTCAGAGATGAACAAGGTTTTGCACCTTATATTTCTCCATCTTAGAGAAATATACACTACAAGGGCTTTCACCTCATATTTCTCTATCTCAAAGAAATATACATTACAAGGGATTTCACCTCATATTTATCCATATTAAAAAAAATACATTACAACAAATCTTCATGATGATGTGACTCCCTTTGAAGCTCCAAGTACTTGCACCAACCTCCTGACCTCCTTGTCCAAGATTTCCTGTAATGCTTTCCTTAGAGGAACGGTTTCCAACGCACACCTTCAACACTACTAACTTGTGAGAGTTCAGGACTATCCTTCTTGACCTCATCCTAGATCACCCTATTTTGAATAGGTTTGCGGAGCGACCAATGTCAAATCCATATTGAATGTCTTGTGCAATTATGTTCTCTGCAGCTAAAGAAATCTTCCAAGGAATTTAGCACCTGGTCTTGCAATATTGCAACCCACTTAGTTGACACCTTCACTTCTTCTCAGTGAGTTACATAACTCCCTCTTGATCCCTACCTCAAAGATTGAAAAGAAATCCTCTAGAAGTGAACTCCCCTCCATTGACTGATCTTAGAACCTTAATCCTTTTCCTAGACATGCTCTCGACTCGTGCCTTGAATTCTTTGAATTTAACTCCCTCTGAATGCCATTTCCTCCTCTTTGAAGTAGCTGATCACAATGAAAATATGTATAGGTTCTTCGTTGTTTAGTGTCTTCATATTTCTCAATCTTATTTGCTAATGCAAATTATCCATCCAAGGTTGACCCAACCTTGTACCCTTGAGAGATGTCTCTAGTGAAGAATCATGAGAGTTATGCACCACCAACTCAGTCACAAGGCTACAAGCTATGTATCCATGTTTGTTCATTTCTCTAGTCAGCATGACTTCCTCACAAGATGCCTAAAGCTCTTCCTCCCTTTGAATTCCTTGTGCAATATTGGATAATTAATCCATCATCCTTTTGCTCCTCGATCCATCCTGCATTTTAAAGAGATTAACAATAGTTCATAAAATCAAACTACCTCGAAGAGGAATATACAGACCAATGCTAGTAGCATACACGATTCACTATTCCCAATGTTATTGCATGAATTACATGATTATTTAAATCCATGATGATTATTCAAAGGTACAAACAAAAAAATACTTATCTCTTTAAAGTTGGTCAATTCTATAGATATCCAGCTAGCGATGCCTTTCCAAATTTCAATCTTCATATCTTTCCCTCTGCTTATATCTATGTTGTTAAAGAGTGACTAAATCTCCCCAAATGCAGACCTGATTTGGTGTGTATATAAACTAACTTCCCATATAGTCATTCTCCAAAGTTGATTCATTGTCTAAAGGCCTATAAACTTGATGTCCCTAGCATAAGTTGCAATAGTCACTTCTAGCGCTTCCTTCATAGGCCTGGGTTATTTGCGGTGAAGTCCAATGATATTAATGTGCATATAAATACTGAATGTCTTCCACAATTCCACAGGATTCATTCAAACTATTTGCTTCCTATATAATTCCCATAGCTCGCATATACTTATATATCTCTTTTTCACATCCGTTCCAAAACCCGAACTAGTAGAGATATTATGAAACATATAACAAGCATCCGTTGAGGATATATGATGAGTAGACAATAATCAAACCAGAATATAAGAGACATGTCTCCAGAGCATGAGCATGATACTAGATCACTCCTCTTCAAAAAATCAATGCTAGCATCCATACAACAACAAAGGTTGTTGTTTATATGAGTATAACTCCTGCACACCCATCATCAGGTTGTGACTCTGAAGAAGCTATGGAGCATAAACAGAATGAAGAAGCGGTTGCTAGAAACCAACATTGGAATATTTCATCTCCACCAGTCAACATAGAAGACGATAATACAAAATGGATGTTGGCCACCAGTCTATATCCTTCTCGTGGTCTCAATATTGAAATGCCCAACTCTCAAACCAAACTGTGCTTTATCTCTCCTGCGTACATCATCTAATATTAATCATGTCATATATTGTTTCAAATAACACATATATCAGTGCCTCTTTGACATCAACGAGACATCTGAAGAGGTTCATTGATACACAAATGGATGTGAAGTCTTGGACAACAAACAATGTTAATATATTTCAATGCCAAAGGTATACGCCCTCGAATTGCAGAATCTCAACAGGTCTTCAGTAACTCCCTTCAATATAGAATTTTTCTTGCTTGGAGGACAAAGACCTAATGGTGGAAGAACTACAAATTATCCCAACACTATTGTTCACCAGTGACACCTATAATCCCAAGATTCCTTGATCACTTGTTGTGCCAAAGAGGCTAGAATCAACCTCTTGATTGCAGTGGTTTCCTTACTCTAGAAATCATGATTTTCCCAGTTGTATTGATGCTCCACTAATGGAGAATTTGATACCTTCTTTTCACTGGAAATTCAATCTCTATCTTGGTAGAATTTGCACCCCTTCGAACTGAGAATGAAAATTTGTCTGTACTGCTTAAACAAGTCTAATCAGATATTTTCTTAGACCCACTCTAATACCATGTTAGTTTTAGGATCAGAAATGTAAGCAAGTAGAAAATGCAACACATAAACAATGAACACAATATTTTACCTTGGGATAACCCTCCTACTCGAGGGAGAAAAACCCAACAATAGTATTCTCTTTATAAATTAGATGAATAAGTGCAGAAAACTACATACAAATCAGGCCCTACACAAGGCCAAGTCTAGTACAATGAATGGAGCACTTCTCCTTGAAGCAAAATACAAAAGATGACACTTCTTCTTAGAATCAAAACTGTTGCTAGGAGGAAAATTGTTGTTGCTATTGAAGATGCAAATTGGAGAGTGAATGGATTGATGCTTGAATGAGAGGACTCCATCCTCTTTATATTTCAAACCAAGCGACCTCCTTTCTAGGTCGGCTTCTAGAAAATATAAATATTATTTGTAGAACAAAAGCCGACCTGCCTACCTTGAGATAATTAAGAGAAAATAGCTCTGAAAGCTATAAAATACTAACACTTATTTATACCTCCCTCTTGCTCTCATTTTTATTATGTAATTTGGAGATAAAGTTATGTTGTTGGATTGGACCCAGAGTGTTCTTTCCTAAATTTTTGGAGGATGAAAACCCTATTTAGGTTGTTGGTTTTAGATTTGAAAGATCCCTAGCCAGTGGAGTGTGATTGCATTTAGTAATCACTATTGGAGCTTATCGGTGATGGTTTTTTTCAGTTTTGGTCACTCATGATGATTTTTTGCTATGCTTTGATGTGATAACTATTTGTGCAGAGGTTTGGAGTGTTATTTTTGAATTTTGGAGTTGTTGGTTTGTGTTCTTCCATAGCCCAACTGACCTACCTTTTCACTCACATTGATCGAAGGACTTGTTAACTTTTTGTGGGTGTTGGATCATTAGCATTCTTCATCTTGGGTGCCCCTATGCTCATATTTTGGTAATTTTTGATGGAAAGACTGATTTTATCTTGTTTGTTACCCATCTAGGGAGGTTGTACAACCCTATTAGTAGGAGTTTTGGTGTGTTGTTTAGACCTGTGGGGGGCTACTATCTAGCTTATCTTGGATGCCTAGCCTAGTACTTTCCTTTGCAAGTTTTTGGGAGTGATTTTGTTTCATATTGGTGAAGTTATGCATGTTGAAGGGTTGTTGATTGGTGTTTTCAATCTGTTGTTATTTATATCATACTTGTAACAACAACTTATTCAACTATCTACCTACCTCTGGATTCCTTTTTATTGAGACATTATTGTTATAATTTGTGGGGGTATTCTCATATTATCATTGTAGCATCTTTGGGGGAATTTGTGCTTCATATTTTTATCATTTTCCTAATGTAGCAGCAGCATATGATGAACTGAAATATTTCATGTTGAGCTTATTGTAACACCATTGGTAGTACCATTTGTGACTACTCCTGTAAGTGTCATTGCTACTTACTCCACTGAATAAGTGGTGATCTTGTTGAATAAGTGGTTGAGTTTTCATTTGATTTCATGTTATGCCCACTAAACAAGCAGATGATTTTGTTTTGATTGGTTGGCTTGCCACCAAGTGTTTATTTACTTTGTTGTAATTCACGTTGAATAAGTGGGTGATTTACATGTATGCACTTGGTTTCCTTATTCACCCCACTAAAGAAGTGGTAGTTTAGAAACTCATAAATTTTAATTCTTACCACCATATTCTCTCACCTTGCCCACCTTGGGATCTGTGTGATAAAAAAGTGGAAGGCGTTTACTTTTAGTTAGCTAGATTTCTAGTTAATACAAGGGTCCCCCTCTCACTGCATGTTCTCGCCTTTCCCTCATTTGCATTTGAGTGATCAGAAAGTGGAGGGTTGTTTACTCAATTGATATTCATTTATATTTGGCTAACACTAACGAGTACAAATTTGAAAAAAATTAAGGGTGGGTTATTACATCCAACTTAAGGCATTCTTGTTATTAATATACAATTAATTATATAAAAGGATTTGGAAAATATTCAACTCAATATGTTATAAAATTGATGATTTTTTCTTTTAAAAATAATAATAATGATCTAAATGTAGTTAAAGTGGAGGATTTGCAAAGCAATGTTGAATTGTTATTGTTTTACAATTTAATTATACTCTACAAACATTTTGTTGGAAGGATAAGCTGGTCATAATTTGATAGTTGCATAATAAATTATACATGTAGACAAATGTGTTTAATTAATAAAAATTTCATATGGTATTTTTAGCAATTTGAAACATCATTGAAATTTTAATTTTGAATGGATGATATTTTGAAATAAATTTTTTGGTATCTAATTGCTATAGATTTCATATGTTATTTTGAGCAATTTGAAACATTGTTAATTTTAATTTTGCATGGATGGTTTTTTTATAATTTATTATTATCTTAATAATGAATCTCTTTACGTGATCTTAATATGATCTTCAGTTGCGATTCTATTATATTTTTCATAGTATATATTGTAAAATTTAATAATAATGGGTTATTTTCCTTTATATTATTGGTGGGAATTCCAACATTCCATAATCTTAAAATGTATTATTTCCCTTCCTAGTTTAGGAACAACTACACATTTACACATGGACTGACTCAAACCTTACAACCATTGAACATATTAGGAACCCAACAATGTGGAGGAATATAAGCTAGCAACATAGACCTTCCAACAATAATATTGAGGGTAGGGACCAATTGGTGGACTAAATTTTGGTGGCAACAATAG
The DNA here is from genome assembly GCA_007258455.2 of Sequoia sempervirens. Lineage (NCBI taxonomy): Eukaryota > Viridiplantae > Streptophyta > Pinopsida > Cupressales > Cupressaceae > Sequoia > Sequoia sempervirens. The sequence goes on from VDFB02000003.1 coordinate 513,740,414, forward strand.
ATGAAGATAATTGGAGCCTAGTAACAATAGTAAATTATTTTCAAAACATGCATGACTTGTCAAGTAAGGTAGAATGCATTTCATAACACTGTTTCTTGCAACAACTACTCTCAAATAAATGAGCTCAAGTTCTACAAATAAGTATCACTAGCCCCAAAACTTGAAATGTAAGCCATAGCTTTTCAATGCTTTTGAAAGACCTTTTTATTTATTGTCTTCAATACTTTGGGTTGGGGAAACACTTAGGCTTTGTGTAAAAGAACTTTAGACTTGTTCGCTACATTTAAAAACAACATACAACCATAGTACTAGTGGCCTCAATGGAAAAGGAGGGAGAGTATCCTAGAAAAAGACAAGCAAAATGAGCAATGTGCATAGTATGAAATTTTGGTTTGCAAGCCCCACATTTTAATGGGCTAACACAAAATAGCATGAGTATCTCAGTAGAGATATAATACAACATATTATTATCTTTGGCATTGTTGGAATCGATGTCAATTATACCTAAATTGCTCATTATTGCAAACACAATAATACTTTGCTCATTATTGGAAAAAGAATAACACCTTGCTTATTATTGCAAAAAGAATGATAGAGGCATAATAACTAGTTTTATCATCATTTTGATAGGGCACAATGTTGCTTGGTCTTAAGTATGAAAATGGTGATGATGTTGATGTAAGAATGCAAGAGGGTAGCGGCTGCAATTTACTAAGCTTTACTTCGAGGCAGATTTTAGAACAATGGAAAAGTTTGGATTGGGTATTGATTGGTATCTCTTTTAAAGACTTTAAACCCCAGTTTTATTTCTTCTTTCTCAAGATTCTAAGGTATGAAAATCTATGATTATGTTTCTTGAATGCTTGCTCCTTGAAGTTGTTTGTGTACTTAGGGTTTTTTGCTTTGAAGCTCATTCTAAATCTCTACGTGGTTATTTTATATAAAGGGTTTAGTGTATACTGCTTGTCAGCCCCTGTTCCAAGGGCATACCGACCTAGCAAAATTACATTTTAATTCTTTAAGATATCAAAAGACATTAATGGGTATCAGTCATATGACTAAAGGTTGTGATCTAAACTTGTGCAACAATAATTTCTTAATGGATTATTTTTGCCAGGTATATGAAGTTGGTTATGTGTAGTTTTAAAACCACAATGATGCTCGATGGTTTTTCAGTTATGATTTTGAAAGGCTTGTCATCGATAGTTGGTAAAAGGCAATTATACTTGCAGAATTTTTATGAAAGATTTATGTTACTTGAATGCATATAAAATAGTGGCATAGTCACTGTGTGAAGGTTCAATGGGTATGAGACTTATACTTTGGAAAGAGTCATTATTATGTTTATTTTGAAAGCATTGATGAATAATCTATTTTGAAAAATTGAGAAAGCACTTTAAGTGTTGGTTGTATGTGGATACAAAGACATATAGGTTCTTGAGCCTCCAATAAAAATGAGACAATCAAGAAATGCTTTGTAATGAAACAAAGATTATACTCTATCCTTTTATTCACAAAATCATATTGATGTGAAAGTTCCTTTTCCAATGAGGCATACATGTAACCAGTGAGGTTCCTTTGCCAGTGAGACATGCTTGTAACCAGTGAGGTTCCTTTTCTAGTGAGGCATACTTGTAACCAGTGAGGTTCCTTTGCCAGTGAGGCATATTGTGTAGTCGATGAGGCTTTTCTAGTGAGACACAAATAGCCAGTGACGCTCTGTAATCAGTGGGATTTTATTAAGCCAATGAGGAATTTTTTTTTGAGTGGTTTTTAATCCCTATGAGGGTTCTCCACTCATAAATCACTATGTTATGGTTTCTCATTATTTGTGGTCTACTTGGTCTACATGTTCAAAAATTCAGACTTGTGTATCTTTCAGCATTTGAGTTTCTATGGTGTCTTCAACTTTTATGATTTGCTTATGTTCTTAATGCTCTATCAAGCTTGATAGCTTTATATGCATGATGCAACACATGATAGTTGAATTGTTATGAATCTTTCATTTTATATGTTCAAATTTGTGTAAGATTAATTCAAGGTCATTTTAAATTGGTATGTCATTGATTCACCCCCCCTCTCAATGGTATTGTACTCCAACACATATGGTTCTTGAATGTACATGGTAAACTAAATTGTGGGAGTATGATTGGAATACTTATATAGTACCACATAAAATTTGGCAAGTGTGACAATGCCAAAGGCATCTAAAACCAATATGTGCTAATATAAGTGCTATTGAGGAATATTTAAGTTACAAGTTTGAGCTAAGGAAATTATTTTAAGAAACATAAGAAGTTTGTGAAAAGAAATATTAGATAAATTTGAAAATTTAAAAATAATGGATATACTTGAGCCAGTTAATGTCAACAAACTTGATTGGTCAATATAAGTGGGAAATGAAGGGATGACACAATGAGCTAGAAGAAATATAAAAAAGGCGGAATAAAATTTTGAAAAATCAATAAAGAGAATTTTAAAACATTTCAATGGGGTAAAGAAATTACCAAAGAAGCAAAGATACATATAATACTTTTCTTCTATGGTCAATAGAATTGTATGTACAAGAGTTAATAAGCCCTTGAAAAAGAGACTTGATACTATGGAAGCAAAGGAAGCACTTTGAAGACCTCAAACTGGATATTTTTGTAAAGGCTAAGGAAAAGTTAGTAACAAATGAAGCTACTCATAGATAAAGTAGTGAAATTATAAGGAATTTCCACAAGAGTTCCCTACCTTAAGAGAAACCATTCATCACCCAACAAGGCTAGAAACATGTCAAGAAAGTAATGTAAGAGGGGGAAGCATGGTATAAATAAAATTATTGCAAGTTTTTCTAGCCATCATATATAGAGAGGGAATAAAAAGTTAATTAGAGAATACAAAGTCGTATGTACAAGTAGTTAGAAACCATAGGATAAGCATAAGGACTTAATTAGAAAACCAAGTAAGGATGCAAATGCAAATGCTAAGGGAGTGAAGTTGGGACAAGTGAAACATAATCAACAAAGAAGTGTGTGAATTGGGAATTATACAAATATAAGTAATTTTCCAAGGGATTTCCTGGTAAACAAATTGTGATTCAACAAGAAAAGAATTATTGGAAAATTAAAGAAGAAAAACACATACAAATTTGGGTTACAAGTGTATACACCTAAAATCGGTCAAGACAATCAATTAATTAAATACTAGTTATTTAATTAATGAACTCGTTTAATTCATCTACTTATAAATAAATTCTCAATTTATTTATATAGTTCACACTTTTCTAAATTCTTCATCTAAAATCACATTCCTCTAATTTAATTAAATAAACAAATTCACATAGTTTGTTTTATTTAATTAATAACCTTCTCATTAAATTCAAATTCCCAATTTGAATTTAAGCACATGTCTACAACACTTTTTGGCCACATCATCAAATGTCACATGTATTTAAATATGACCAATATTTAAATGACATTATTTTCAACCATTTCCATAACAAACTTTTGACACATGGCTTTCTCACACACTTGATTCTCTCATACATTTAGCATGTTTCCTTTGGTCAAGGGAACATCCTCCATGATTCTTCCATCTCCACCATTCATCTCTTATGTTTGAATCTTGACCGATGATTGCTGCCACATCACAAGATGCTTTGGAAATCCTATAAATACAAGCCCATTCTACAACATTTAACATCACATCTTAGAGAAAAATTATTCTGCAGGAATAGTATTGGAGCATTTGGAGCATTTATAGTTTGAGTTTAGATTATTTAGCATTTATCATTTAAGCATTGTAGGATCATGTTAATTTAGATTCATGTCTTAGTTTCATAGCTGCATTGCATTTATCATCTTAGTATTATACAAGATTTACATCATATTTTTCAATACAATATCCATTTGTCAATATCACCATTACCACTTGCATCATGTAATATCATGTAGGAACTTAGATTTTTGCATTCAATAGCACATCATTTCTTAGGTTGTCATCCAAACCAATCATAGTGCACATACAAAATATGAGAGCACTAATGATTTAAAGGATCCTTAAGAATAGAGAACAATGGAATGATTTTAGAGATTTGTTTTGCTACAATTAGATTAGTTTTATGATTCAAATCTTTAATATAATACGTCTCATTGATGTTTGTGTGCTTTATTATTGATTTTCTAACTCCCACATTTCACACACACATAAATTGGTGCCCACCGTGGTGCTCAAACCCACGACCACAAGGTTTGAACTTTGGTGATGAGACATAGTTATTGAGAAGTGGATGGTTTTTTTTATTAGATTAGTGAGGAAAGGCCCTAATCCCATACAAAAACAAATAGAGCATAAAAGGCTCAGAGAAATAGACTAGCAAACATCATCTAATAAAATAGTAAAAACAACCTCAAGAAAAATAGCAACTATAAAGGATCAGCCAAGGAACACAAGCTAGATATAAGATTTTCAACATGGCACATAGGCCTCTTAATCAAATAAAAAACATAAATAATAGTCTTAGTATAACCATACCAACAAGTAATCCATATCATAATAAAATGTCTTAAAGAACTATAAAAAACCAGTAGCCAGACCAACAAAAACCTAAACACCAAAGAGAAAAACAACATTATTTAGCACTAGCAATTAGCTCCCAATTATCCCCTATATCAAAGATATACTCCCTCCAGTTGGTCTCTCTAGCATTAGAAGTGTCTTTTTTTTCCATCTGTATCCCTTTCTTCTTGAGTTGTTTCCTAATTTTAGTGTGTCCTGAAACTATACCAATCACAACCATTTTCATGAGACTGTCTATGACCTTCATCAGTGTTCCAATAGCCTCTTCCATGTCCTCTATTTTTACTTGCAAAAGATGAAATTGGTTTTTGAAAACATCATTAGAACCATTATTAGTAGCCTCCTCCCTAGTAGCAACAAGCTTCTTCTCATTCTCCTCCAGACCCACCTTCTCATGAACCTCAACAACATCCTCCCCATCTACATGGATGTAATTAGGAATAAGATGTGAAAAATTAGAAAACAATATAATAGATGTGAGAAAAATAAAAATCTCAATAAATGGTAAAGCTTATATTGCTAACCAAAAAATTCAAAATATATAGGAATTTTTCCCACTAGATTCATCTAAACTTCATTGGAACTATAAAGGACCCCCTTGGATATCAGGACTCGGGTTAGGGACTATAGGTAGAGGTAAAGATATATTTGTACTTACAAAAAGACATGAGATTGATGGGCACAAAATCCCATGTTTTGAATGGTATAAGAAAATGTAGTATGGAATATGGTAATATAAAATGACAATGGTCATGGGTTATTAATAGTCATAATATAAAAAACTTGTGGTAAAACTATTCAAGTAGACAATTATTGATAAATAAATAGTGAATATAATTTGAGATCATATGAAATAAAAATAAATAGTTACAATAGAAAGATGTTAAACCCCCCACAAAACTCCAATGCACACAAGAAAAGGTATTTAGATTGAGAGAACTCTTATTTGTCTTTGAATAAAGGAATTTGACTTATATCAACAAGAAATATGTTTCTAGAGGGGGATTTTAATGCAAGGTTTTCTTTCTAAAAGACAACAATGACACAAATACCAACCCCATCTCATAAGAAGAGTAGGAATATCAACTATGGGAATAACTCTCAAAAGATTGAGTTGGAAGCATTGAAGATATGTAGGTAGGAATATATATGGGTTACAATTTCAAACTATTATATCTCTAGGAGTTCTTTGAATCTATGTGAAACTCACATGTATTAATTTCACTTATACTTCAAAGATATGTACTCTAGGAACGTGTCAAACTAGGCTTGACAAGTGTGCTAGAACTACCAAGAAGAGATCTAGGTATAAAAGGAAAGAATGATAACTCCTTAAGGAACTCATAATATGAAATTAATGTGTATTCAACTTACTTAAAGAATGAATTATGACATGCATATATGCATAACTCCATTGGATTGACCAAATGATTAACGATATCTAATGGTTATGTATACTTTAGGGTGTGTAGATCAATGTAGATGCCAAACAAAATATTTTTGTTTCTTAATGAACAATGTAATTGTGATAATGTGAGGCCAAATGCATGAAATGAAGCTAACCCTTCATATGCAAGTTAATTGTTTGTAAAACAAAAAAAAAATATCAAAGCATTAACAAGACTTAACCTTAGAAGACACATACGAGTTAACTGAATTGCTCCATGAGTACTTAATCTAAGAAAATGAGGGAATACACTTCTAATCAATGATAGGGACAAAAATAATGGCTAAAGTGAATGATAAGAAAAAGTATGATGTGTTTCCACCTTGAATGCCCTATTCAAGCAAATATTTTGTCATAGATTTTATTGTTGGATATAGAGAAATACAAGGGAATAATAAAAAATGAGTAATAGGGTGTGGGATCTTTATTATACTATGTTTCATAACATTTCAAGAATGGAAAAATAATAGTCTTATTGAGTTTTACATCCTTCAATACTCATAAAAAAAAGTTATGCAATGCCAATAATGGGTTGAACAACTAGTCAATAAGTCTAGAGCACACAAGGAAATATTAAATTAAATATTTTAGAAAATTAACATTGAGATTATCACAAAATATCATTACAAAACCATGCTACTCACTCATAGTAGATGAAAATATAGATGTACTTGAGAATTCTTGTAACCTAAATCAAATAGAGTGATGATCATCAAATTTAACGTGTTCTTCCACAAGTGCCTATCTCCTCACAACAAAAAATTATTTTAATATCCTATCTTCAATATGAACCATCAATGTCAAACTCCAATATCAACCTCTTTCTAGTGTCTAGTGTTAACCTTTTTTTCTTTTCATCTACTACATGTATACACCTAAAATCGGTCTAGACAATTAATTAATTAAATACAAGTTATTTAATTAATGAACCCCTTTAATTCGTCTACTTATAAATAAATTCCAAATTTATTTATATAGTTCACACTTTCTAATTCTACCATCATAAATCACATTCTTCTAAATTTAATTAAATAAACAAATGTCAATAGTTTGCTTTATTTAATTAATAATCTTCTCACTAAATTTAAATTCCCAATTTGAATTTAGGCACATGTCTCCAACTTTTCCTCTTGCCACATCATCAAGTGTCACATGAATTTAAATATGTCTAATATTTAAATGGGAATTATCCTCAAAAATTTCCAAAACAAACTTTGGACACTTGGCTCTCTCCATCATTTCATTCTCCCCCACACTTGGCATGGTGTTCACAGTCAAGGGAACATCCTCCATGATTCCCTCTAACTTCTTCCATCTCCACCGTTCATCTCTCCAGCTGAAATCTTGACCATTGGTTGTTACCACATGACAAGATGCCTTGGAAATCCTATAAATACAAGCCCATTCTACAACATTTGACATCCCATCTTTGAGAAAACTTACTATGCAGAAATTCAATGAGAGCATTCTAGTGAGTAAAGCATTTGTGAGCATTTAGAGTAATTTAGCATTTAGCATTTGAGCATTGTAGAATCATGCTAGTTTAGAATCATGGCTTAGTTTCATAGTTGCATCTTAGTTATCATCTTAGCCTTTATACAACATTTCCACCATAGCATTTAGTATCATTATCATAGCATAATCTTCATTTTATCACAACAGCATTTGATATCATAGCATTATCATACGACTTATTGGTCATGTAGGAATTAGATTCTTACATTCTATAGCATCCTGTTTCTTAGATTGTCATCCAAACAGTCATAGTGCAATATACAAATATGAGAGCACTAATGATTTAGAGGATCCTTGAGAATAGAGAACAATGGAACGATCTTAAGAATTTTCTCTTGTTTCAATTTGATTTAGTTTATGATCAAATTCTCTAATGTAATACGTTTCATTGCTTGTGTGATCTTATTTCATTTACACATTTTACTTCACACATAAATTTTGTGCCCACCATTGGGCCTAGCCCCTTTTTATTGAAATTTTCTAGAAGTTATTTTGCAAAATCTCGATGTGAACTCTTAGGTAGCGCATTTGTTATTTCTTTCGGCGCATAGGAAAAATATTTTAGCGCATCCAATTCCTTTTATGACGCATTCAAGAAATATTACAACGCATCCAATTCCTAGTATGATGCATCCAACTCACCTTTTGATGCATACAGGGGGTTTTCTAGCACATTTAGTCTTTATTTTAGCGCATTTAGTAGTTTTTATAGCACATAGGAGTGATCTTTTAGCGCATCTGATGTCTATTTTAGTGCATCTGGTTTATTTTGCAAAATTTCAAAATCCTGATAACTAATTAATATTTTATGTGTTGTAGGTGCTTAAATACACTGGCCAAATACAATTTTATCAAACTACTAATGATGTTTGCAGGGGCTAGAATTTTTATTGTCTTCTTTTAGTTAAATTAGGAACCTAGTTTAATTAGAAGGTTAAAGAACCCCTTTGTCTATTGTGCTTTAAGTGATAGGCCTATGCTCTCCCCTTAACTGGGTGACCAGAATGCTAGAATCACTATTTTATGCTTTGTTAACACCTTTAGAAGGCCTGTCGTAGTGGGAAAAAGTACTCACCCTATGGGAATGACCTAAGTGGGAACAACTAAAGCCAAGTTTTCTGACCCACTATAATCAAAAGCGAATTCAAGGAAAGTCCGCAATTCGACGGTAGTGTGCAAGATAACCATCCCCAAAGCCTTTGTTCTAAAGGTTGGGAGGTCTCCTAAGAGATTTTATCTGTTTTCCACACTAAATGAAAACCCTTATTACAAACCATAGTGTAGAAGCCAACTGAGTCAGTCTCCAAACACTTCTAATATCACAATGCAAGGGGAGGGAAGAATCTTCCCCCAAGATACTCACCATATAACCATTAGGGATTACTGGCCAAAGGTGGAAGATTCAACCTTGGTTAAGACCTGAGAAAGGAAAAAACACGGGTGCCCTCTAGGGGATGACATGGCTATGTGAGCTGACATGGTTCTAAGATGTGGGTTGTGGTATTTTAAGTGACCCTTGAGAATAGAAAAGTGCTTGAACTATCTTCTCTTGTGTTATACCTGTGGAAATTGAAAGAATCAAACCAAATTCTTGAATACACACTCAATGTTTAGTTCCTTGGTGGAAACAATTGTTTGACAACTTGTTGTGTTTGAAGTCATAATTTAAGAAATCATCCATTTAAAGCATTTAATTCCCATAATTCACAAACTAGAAACCAAGCAAAAATCATTGTTCAGAAAAGCATACCCTAGAAATATCCATTTCACTGTTTAAAAGTAGAATAAACAGATAGACTTGCAAAAAATGCAGAACATTTCCAAATTAGCGCATCTAGCCTCTATTTTAGCGCATACACTGTATTTTCTAGCACATATAGGGCATTTTCTAGCACATCCATATCTTTTAGCACATTGATTCTATTTTCTAGCGCATATTAGGTACAATCTAGTGCATCTAAGTCATTGCCCAGCGCATATAGTCCAGATTTTAGCGCATCTAGTCCATTTTCCAACGCATTTGTTCCATCTTTCAGTGCATTCACAAACCCTTTTAGCGCATTCACCTACAAAATACATAGTTAAAATCACATACCTAGGGGTAGTCTAGCGCATCATTGGCATTTTCTGGCACATCTAAGTCATCTTCCCGCACATTGAGTCCAAATTTTAGTGCATTCAGTATATTTTCGAGCGCATGTGGTCTATTGTTTAGCGCATTGAATCTATTTTCTCACACATATTGGATACAATCTAGCACATTTAGTCTATTTTCTAGTGCATTTGTGCAATCTTTTAGCGGATCTAGTAAATTCAAAACTAGAGAGCTAAATTCATCCCCTATTTGACAGTTTGAACCAGAATTAAGGATCTTTTTCAAAAAAGAAACATTCCTCAGTTACACCAGTGCTTTAAACTTGCTGAAATTTATTTCTACAAGTGAAATTCTTCAAACTAAACCAATATCTAACACCTTAAAGTGCCTAAACATCAAATCAAACCTCTAATTGTTAAGCAAGTTTCATCATCAAGATTTGTCATCCTCCATCACAAAACAAAGTTGTATAATCAGATTAAACTTAGTCTCATCAATAGAATTTGTCATTCTATTTGACTTAGTTTTTATCCTTGGCACTCTTCCAAACAAAGATCAATAGTTTAGTGAAATTATAAAACTTGTATGCTTGTCCAAACAAGATCACAAAAGTAGAAACTTAAAGAAACAGAACTTGAAACTAAAAACACCATGGCTGAAGCTGAAGAAAATCCTTTCCATAAAATCCACCAATCTGAAGGTGAGAAAATAACTGAGGAAGACATCCAACATGCTCAACAAGATCCAAATTTCCACAAGTTCCTTGAAAATATTTTTGAAAGAGATGGGGAAAAATACTTCTTAATTCTGGCTAATCAAGGTATCAAACTTCCACATGACTTTGATGTTAATCAATTGAAAGCACCCCCTAAAAAGACTAAAAATGATCCATCAAATACAGATCTAGTGGCTTCCTTAACTCATCAAATGAAAAACCTCCAATAATAGATTCAAGATATGCAAAGGGCAACCTCAAAAAGATACTTGATACAAGACATCTGCCCCTATCCTTTTGATCAAAATATCAACATGATTCCTTTTCTCAAACATTGTGAATTCCCAAAGTATGATAAATATAATGGTAAAACAGATCATATAGATCATGTAAGGGAATTTTGAACCATGAGTCTTGAATTTGCACACAAAGAAACTTACTTGATGAGATTGTTCCGACACAATCTAGGGGGACAATGCCTAAAATGGTTCTCCAAAATTGCACCACCAATTAAAACCTTTGAAGAGTTGGTTAATAAATTCATCACCCCATACTCCTACAACATCCAACATGAGATAACCATGAAGGACCTTTGCAATACAAAACAGAAAAAGGGTGAATCATGCCTCATATTTTTGCAAAGGTGGAGAAGATTGTTTGCAAGATATTCTTGTCCCATACCTGAAAAGGAAAAGATGGAAATCTTCATTGGAAATCTAAGTGATGAGATGAGCTATAGATTGGAATTACAATGCACACCTACCTTTGAAATTTTTTATTGAAAATGGAATCAAAATTGAAGAAGCTTTGGTCAAAAGAGGAGTCATAAAAATTTATAATGAAAACAACTTAGCAAGCTCCTCTAATAATTACAGCAACAATGATAAACCAATTTTTTGGCAAAGAAACAAGAATGCTAGTAACTGATGCTTCAGCTGAAACACAAAATGTAAAACCAGTATTTAACTTGACAATAGTTGCCACTAAGACCAATCAAAACAATAATCCAACCAGCAATCAAAACAACAACCAAAATGCCAATCAAAACAATAATCCAAGCAATGTTGAAGCTAAACAATCACCATATCGAACCTCATCAAATCAAAGAAAATTCACACCTTTGGGACAGTCATTGGAATCAACATTAAAGGAACTTCTTGCAGCCAAGGTTATAACATTACTAGAAGCAAGAGATTGGGAACCAAGAGTTAAACCTTAGTGGTGGAATGATGCAAATTATTGTGACTTTAACAGAAACAAAGGACATAAGACAAATGATTGCATGAAACTGAAACATTTGATACAAGATTTGATTGATAACAAGACAATATTTGTGGAAGGACCCCAAACAAATGTTGATCATGGAGCATTCAAGAATCCTTTTCCAAACTACAAAAAGGGGGAGTCCTCTTCATCAAATGCCAAGGGAAAAAATGTAAACTATGTTTATGATTCTACCATTCATTATGTTGAGGTAGTTGAAGATCAAACCAGGGATATTGAAATTCAGGGCCAAAGAAACATTGTTACAGCTGAAAAATCATCACCATGACATCAACACCAAATCACAACAAATCAATGACATCATACCAATCAGAGAACGTCAAACCAATGATATCGAAATCAAGGGCTAAAAAGACATTATTGCAGCTGAGAATTCAATTAATGACATCACAATTGAGCATGAACAAAGCATTGTCACAATTGAAACTCATCTTCATGAAAACACCACCAAATCACATCAAATTAATGGCCTTATACCAATCAATTTGATCACAAATATTTCTGCAAATGATAATCAGATTAATTTCATTAAAATTAGAGAAAAAAAAGATCACCAACTAGTTAACGTAACCACAAGAGGGCAAGCCAAAGTAATATTGAAAGGAGCTACATCTAAAACACCCACTGCTGCCCTTGCAACTCAGTACAACATAGTTGATCAATTGCAGAAAATACCAACTCAAATATCCATATTGGAACTCCTCAAAATTTCACCAGCTCACAAAGAAATCCTAGAACAAGCTCTAGTATCCACCATGGTACCAAATGATCTAGAGGTTTTCCAATTTCAAGCTATGGTGGGAGACTTGACCACACCTCATTGCCTATCATTTTCTAAACATGGTGATGTATCAATCAACCATCCACATAATGCTGCTATCCACATTGAGGTTTTAATTCACAAACACCGAGTCAAACATGTTCTAATAGATGGTGGAGCTGGCCTAAATATCTATACTTTAAAACTTATCTACACACTTGGATATTCTGAAAATGCCATTGATGCTAGAAGAAAAATAACAATCAAAGCCTATGATGATGAATAGAGATCTTCCCAAGGACTAATTGTGCTACCAATTCAAGTGGGACCGGTTGTAAAATATATAGTCTACCAAGTGTTAGATAAGGATTTTACATACAATATACTGTTGGGACATCCTTGGATTCATGAGATGTAAGCAGTGTCGTCAACGTATCACCAGTGTTTGAAATTTCCTTTCAATGGGAAAGAAATCACCATTTCAGCTGATTCCAACAACCCTCAATATTGCAACACACTCAAAACAACCCAAGATACTTTTGTGCCACATAACAAGGAAGCTACAACTCCTAGTTCATCCAACAATGAAAGTTAATTAAATTCCTTGTCAAAGTGGGTTGAGAAAAAAGACCAATCAAAGGATAAGGGTATCAGTGATTCTACTCCATCAAACAACGAAAGTCCATCAAATTCTTTGTCAAACCAACCTGAGGAAAATTTTTAGTCAAAAGATAGAAGTGTTGGTGATTCTACTCCATCAAATCATGAAGGACAACTCAATTCCTTATTAAAAAAAGTCAAAAAGATCTAGTTAAAAGACAAAGGCATGGAGGAATATTCATTTGAGCAATCATTGTGTCTTTCACAACTGTTAACTTCTCCTAAGTCATATGGGAATCCATCCACACCAAAACAACAATCCTCACAACCAACCATGCTCTTTGATGGCAATTTTAGAAAAGCAGGCACTTTAGTGGATGAATCAGAAGACAAGGACGTTTTAAATTGGTTATACAAAGATGAAGAAGCATCACAAGCATCAACTTCAAATGTACAAACAGAGCAATATGGAAAAGGGAAAACAATCTTAGAGAAGATGGGATATGATCGAAAGGGTCCTATTATCAAAAGAAAAGAAGGCATCATAGAACCAATTTAGCCTGTCATAACCATCCATAGGACATAAAAGGACTAGGATACAGAGAAGAATCAAAAGAAGAAACCAGGAAGCAGATTATTGAACAAATCCTCCAATTGAGAGATAATTCTAAAATGGATTCCAATGAATATGAATGGGATTCCCTCTCTAAAGAGTCTTGTCATGACAAAGAAATTCACGTGATACAAAGGTATGCACCAACATGTGTGGAGGGACAAAGCTTGAGTTCTAGACCTCTTGAATTTGGATCACAACATATCGATGACTCAAGTGAATACGATCAGACTTCGAGCAAGATAGATCCTTCGGAAGAGAGTAACATCATAGACCTCAATATTGCCATCAAAAAAATTTGACGACACTACCATCATGACACTCACCCCTTTTGGCCTTAGCCAATCTGACAATTCCTTGCCATTGGTACACCCCAAACTAATTGATTGGGACCAAACTGAGCTGCTTGACATACCTATCTTTCCAAACGATGACGCCATTATGAACTTCCTTTGCTCTAATGATCCTAAAACATGTTCCACCAATGAATCTCATAACGAAGATTCAGACAAGGGGAGTGCCAAATCTTCCAGCTGCAAAACAATGAATATCAAAAATAGATCTAATGGTGAAAACCATTTAATGGCAGGATTAGATCAAGAAAAAGTAAAAATAAAGAGTGCATATCAAGGTGAAAACCTCTCTGAGGCATTGAAATATGGAAGATTTGACACTCTTCCTAAGCACTATCATGAGAGATCTTCAGTGTTGGTTGAGCCCAGACAATCCATCAACATTGGTACAGCTGAAACATTCAAGACTCTACATCTAGCGGCATCCATGTCAGAGGAAGAAAAACCAAGCTTTACTAAATTATTTGAAGAGAGGAAAGTAAAATTTTATCAATCCTATGCTGATATTCTAGGCATAGATCCAGAGCTTAAAGAATGCACCATTCATCTCTACTACCTAGAGTGAAGCCAGTGAAGCAAAAATTGAGAAAAATGCATTTGCATATCGCCCTACTAGTGAAAGTTGAATTGAAGAAACTACTAGATGTAGGATTTATCCATCCCGTTGATTATGTTGAATGCATCTCCAAGATTGTATTAGTTTCAAAACTTGACCACAATATCAAGATATGTATAGATTTTAGAGATCTTAACAAGGCTTTCCCGAAAGATGAATTTCCTTTGTCGAACATTGACATCATTGTAGATTTGACAATTGGTCATGAAATGTTATCACTCGTGGATGGATTTTTTAGGTTACAACCAGATCAAAATAGAACCAAAAGATCAAGAGAAAACCACTTTCACATGCCCATGGGGTACTTTCTGTTGGAACATCATGCCTTTTGGGTTGAAGAATGTTGGGGCTACTTATCAACAGGCAATGACCACTATCTTCCATGACATGATGCACACCTTTATGGAAAATTACGTAGATGACTTGTTGGAAAAATCATACACTAGAGAAGGACATCTGGAAATCCTAGAAAAAATCTTCACTCGTTTGGAGAAATTCAATTTGAGGTTAAACCCCAAGAAATGTGTATTTGGTGTGACATCAACTAAACTTTTGGGATATATTGTATTAGCTAAAGGCATTGAAGTGGATCCAACAAAAGTCAAAGCCATCATAGAGATGCCTCCTCCTAAGAATATCAACCAACTCAGATCTTTGCAGGGATGATTCCAATCGATTAGGAGGTTCATCGCACAACTAGAAGATAAAACTCATCCTTACAATCACTTGTTACACAAGAATGTTTCTTTCAAATGGGATAAAAAATGTGAAGCAGTTTTTAATCAACTAAAATAGTATTTGATGTCACCACCCATACTCGTATCGCCAACTAAAGGAAAACCATTATTACTCTACATAGCAACAATAGAGGTATATTTGGGTGCTCTACTAGCACAGGGAGATTTTGCAGGAAAAGAAAGGGCTATTTATTACATCAACAAGACCTTGAATGGACATGAAATCAACTACACATTCATTGAAAAATCTTGTCTGGCAGTAGTATTTTCTACTCAATAACTAAGACACTACATGTTAACCCACACCATCAAACTCATAGCAAAAATTGATCCATTGAAATACCTACTTAGCAAAGCTGCCTTGATAGGAAGACTAGCCAAATGGGTAATGATATTGAATGAGTTTGATATCCAGTATGTGGATAGGAAAGCAATCAAGGGCCAAGCCATAGTAGATCAACTATTTGAAGCTCCATTACAAGATGATCATCCCATGAACATTGAATTTATAGATGCAGATGTCCTTACAGTATCAACACAATCTAGTGGATGTCATACTTTGATGGATATTACACGGAACATGGATCAGGTGCGGGAATGTTGTTTGTCACACCACAAGGACACGCCATTCCAAAGTCCTACAAGTTAATGTTTCCATGTACTAACAACATAGTTGAGTATAAAGCATTGATCATTGGTATCAAGATAGTCTTAGAGTGGAAAATCATAGAGTTACATGTCTATGGAGATTCTCAATTGATCATAAATCAAGTGAATGACGATTACCAGACAAAAGATGATAAATTGATGCCATATAGAAGAATGGTGGATGATTTCAAGAAGTACTTTGTTGAAATAAAATTTGAGTAGATTCCAAGAGGGGATAACAAAGTTCTTGATGCTATGGAGACCATTTCCTCTCTCCTACAGATACCTGAAAAATGATCCCATTATGAGTTTGTGGTGGAACAACTGTTTAACCCTGAATCCCAAGTCATATACCATCTAGTCAAGGCTAATACTTCTATCTATAGGAAAATCTACACCTATCTAAGAGACAACACCCTACCACCAAATCTATTCCGAAACTAGAAACATAACTTTATTTGACAAGCAGCTCAACATACCTTGATAGCCGATGTACTTTACCAATGAGGTCATGATGGTACTCTCCTTTAGTTTCTATAACATAACGAAGCTGAAACCACTTTACGTGAGGTTCATGAAGGTATATGTGGAACTCATTCAAGTGGTTTAACTCTCACTAAAAGAATGCTACGCTTGGGGTATTGTTGGCCGAATATGGAAAAGGAGTCTTTTCAATTTGTCAAGAAGTTCCAAAAATGTCAAATCCATGGAAACCTAATACATGTACCAGCACAAGAATTGTAACCATTTGCATCCACATGGCCTTTTTGTCAGTGGGGATTAGATCTTGTAGGTAAAATTCATCTGCCATCTTCCAATGGACACAAATTCATCATTATAGCCATAGAGTACTTTATGAAGTGGATTGAATTTATTCCTTTGACTACCATCACCGACAAATAAATTGCATCCTTCATCATGAATAACATTATCTTCTGGTATGGTATTCCTCAGTCCATTGTCATTGACAATGGTAGAACTTTCAAGAATCAAGACATCCAAGAGCCTTGTGAGAGGTTTCATAACCAGGATTGATTTTCTACACCATAATACCCTCAAGGAAATGGCCAAGCAGAGGCCTCAAACAAAACCATTTTGAAAATATTAAAGAAAATTGTCAATGATGTTGGACGTGATTGACACATTCAACTGAATCCTGCTCTGTGGGCATACCAAAACAGTATTCGCACACTGACAAGAGCTACATCCTATGCTTTATTCTATGGATTAGAGGCCATTCTACCTATTGAGGTTGAGCTACCATCACTTTGTGTGTCACTAAAGGGGATCATTTCAGATGAAGATTATTGGGTGTCTAGGCTACAAGAATTGGAATTATTGGATGAACGTTGTCAGCAAGTAGTTGATCACCTAAAATTCTATAAGCAAAGGATGTCTAGAAGTTACAATCAAAAGTTCAAACCAAGAACGTTTTAGGTTGGTAACTTGGTCTTGAAAGAAAATCCCCATAACCAACAGGATAGAGAGAAGGGGAAATTTGAACCAAACTGGCTAGGTCCCTTTGTTGTGGTATCAGTCTTTAGATCTAGAGCATATCAGCTATCCACACTTGAAGGTGATTTTTTCGAAGAACCCATCAACATCCTGCATCTCAAGAAGTTCTACACCTAATTCATCTAGTGCATCAAAAAAAATCCTGAAAAACTACAAAAAAAAATAAGAAAATGTCCTGAAAAAAATAGTTACCTTGATGAAAACCTGGAAAATAGGCATGGTGACAACAAAAAAAAGAAAAAAAATACAAAATACAAAAAAAGGAAAAAAATTTGAAAATACAAAAAAGAAGTGAAAAATTAAAAAAAAAACAAGTCAAAAAAATCATATAATTTGAAAAAGTGTAATAAAAACTAGTGAAAACCTAGCAACATGCGTTATTTTTGATAGGTTAGATTTTCCATCTATTTGACCATGCCGACCATTCACTTTCACCATCATTCTACCTATCATCATAAAGTTTCATGTACATATCCTAGAATTGTGGTCGTGTCTCACCCTAGATTGGGGGAAAAATCCTGAACTCATTAGGGGCAATAAAATTTGTGCTTAAACGAATAGACAAGAAGTAGTCAGAAAACACAACAACCAAAACAATCATAGTGCAAAAACCCAACATTGAACATCAATCACAATCATTAACACATCAACCATACAAATTAAATAGCCAAATCAATCAAATCAAAATAAATTTAAATGGATGATGTTCCTTCTAAATCATGGCTTTATCACTTTGGCATGAATTTTCAACTGTTGTACTTTGATTTTTGTTGTCATATCTCTAGAGCAACTCAAGGATGTATTGAACTAGAGGAGCCAGGAAGGAGTGTGATTTTTCTTTTTCTATTGTCTGTGAGTTGATCATTACTACTATGCAAATTGTCACGAGATGTGCTCTACAAAGTATCATTGATGACATTCCAAATTTGCATAGGATAATGATTAACTCTTGTCTGTTTATGTGAGGAATGCTTGGGTCATCTCAATTTAATTATACCTAAATGCTTGTGTTAACTTGCAATATCAAAAATCATGGAAGTAATACTCAGGTCATCATGGTCTAATTATACCATCAATGTTTGTACTCACTTTCAACAATTTAAAGGCTTAATGATGATAAAAATCATGACAAATCAGTTGTTATGATGAAAAAATTTGCATATTAGATCTGCATGGTTAAGTTATATTGCATCCATATTAGTTTTGCATCTATATTAATGGGTTTTCCAAGGCTGACACAAATTTTCAAAAAATGATGTTACCTCTATCATTAATGGATTGAGTACATTTGACATTAACCAAAAACATATCATTCTCATGTAGTTGCATAATCATACATACATTAAAAAGTATTATCATCTCATATATATACATTATCATATCATTCATCCATCCATGCATTACATCATAATATTTGATCAGAAAACACAAAAATAAGTGCATTGCATCTCACTTACATAATCAAAATCATTTCATATAGTTGCATTAAGAAAATGGTCCACTAAGATGATTGAAAGACATATCCAATAGAGTAAGATTTCCAAGAAGAAAAAGTTGTTGAGGAACATGACATTGTGTAAAATATCATGTATAGAAGCATATACAATCATCATCCATATATCATCATATCATCATTACATCCATACATAATCATTACATGAGTGTACATAAACATCGCATATCATTTGAATAATCAAATCCATCTCACATAGCATAAAACATCATCAATAAAGCATATAGAATCATCATTCATAAATTATCATATCATCATTGCATGCACACATAATCACCATCTAAGTATCACATAAGCATCACATAAGCATCATATAAACATCATAAAGAAGAAATTAAATGCATCCATCATAGGCATCCATCATAGTTCACATATAGACACAGATCGCTAATCATCGCCGCATATCATATAACCTCAAAATAATAATGTCAAGTGTACAAGGATATCCAAATATGTGGAGAGATACAATATCAAAAAATGGTAGAAACCATAATGTCTCAGCCCCCTGATAGTGCTCCCCCCTATACCTCCAACTGTACCTGATGGCCTTGCCCCTAGATCCCTGTGAGGTGGCCCTGTAACACCCCTGCTGGTAGTCTTGGAGTGAGTGTGACTAGTAGATTACGCGTAGCTCTCTCAAAACTTTGGAGGAACCACCTCATGATACTTTAGACTATAGAACTCAGCCTCCTTGGTAGTGCATCGTACCTCTCAAAAGTATTCATTTGTACCTATGCCCTCTGTAACTCTATGTAATCTCTCCGCTATGCCCTTTGCCTGCTCAACCCACTGCCTCAAGGTATCCCTCTCGACTATAAGAGTGGAAATTTGTACCTATGTCTGAGTCTGAGTCTAGGTCTATGCCTACAAAAAAGCATGTACCTCTGCTAGCTGACCCTGTAATGTCTTCACCTGAACCTGTTAAGCAACTATATGTGTTTGTTGTTACTGTGAGGGTAGCCAAATTTGTACATGTTGTTGCGCTGCAGCTACCAATGATCATCTCTTCCGAGGCATTCTAAAGTCTCGCACATCTATCATGGACCTTGCACCACCCTCACCTCCATCTCCATCACCCCCATCACCATCTATGCCTCCTCCATCTCCATCCCCATTCCCATCATCACTACTCTCTGCCTCCTCCTCCTCCTCATCTCCTCCATCTCTCCTCTACCTGCGTCTGTGTACTATTTCCCTCTCCTCATCATCTAACAATGGCACTGGCTCATCTGGACTAGATATCTGTGGGAATGGATGTAGGAGGAAGTACTGTACATACTCCTTGAATATCGGAGCCTCAATAATATTTGGATGATAATCCCAAGTAATGGCTTGTAAACCTTGATACTCCTCAACTACAAAATCATATGATAACACAGGCCCCCACTTTGGCACATCAATCTATCATTGTGCATAATGAGCCACTCCCTGAGGCATGCCCTGTACCCAACCATACTATCACAGTACCCTCCTCAACAGAAATATCTCAATAATAAATTGTGTCCTCCCAATCAGGTACATAGACGAGCACAAAAATGGCATCTCAGTATCATCCTTTGGCCACTACTCGTAGTCTAAGTAAGGCCGTCATGTCACTATCTCAAGATCGTCCAGTACTCTCCTCCAATACTCCAGTTTTCCCAACTTAGGCTAGACAACTGGACCTATATATCCATGAACATATGCCCTCCCTATTGGTCGTTGTCTCTCTACCACTAGATGGATGACAATTGTATGCTCACATGCCCATATCTGTAATAGTGTGACTCCTGCTGACAAACTGGCCCCTCTCAGATACATGACCTAGTGTAAATCGTGGTATAAATGGGCAAGCATGCAAGATCCCCAAGCATATTTGGTACCTTGTGTGATCATACTCTCAAGTATCTGGCCCCATCCAACTGAAAGTCCCTTCGACCTATGGTTGAGACATAGAAAACCTCTGATAAAACCAACAAGCACACATGAAAATGTAGTGTATGCATCGGCCATCTCTCACCAGAGAATCTCATAACCACAAATCAGATCATCCTTGAACACTCTCCTCAATGCATCAGTCCCACCCTGCTCAACCGAATCATATACAACCAGCTCCCCAACAACCAGAATCCTCAAAATGTGGTAAACATCCTCCGGTGTCACTATCATCTCACTAGTGGGTAAGTGGAAGGTGTTATGATCACTATACCATCTCTCTGCTAGCACAGTTAGAAGCCCCCTGTTAATTTGATGCTGGGGCATGTCAATCAATGAAGTCAATCCACATTGGCCAATCACATTTAGATCAGCCTAATCTAAATGTGGAATCAACTCCCAAGTCCTTGGGAAGCACTCCTAAATTTGTAGGACTGATGATAGCTACTATCATCATAAAATATCACAAATCATAAAATCAATCAATCAAACACCAATCAACCTATCAACCTAATCATCTTTGATGATATTTTGATTGCATCTCATGAGCGCCTATCATTGATCCTCACCTATCATGAGGAAAATCATCAATCTATCATTGATCCTCACCTATCATGAGGTCAATTATCATCAATCTATCATTGATCCTCACCTATCATGAGGTCAATTATCATCATCCTATCATTGAATGTCACCAATGATCATGAGATCAATCATCATCTAATCTATCAACATCATCAAACATCATCAAATCAAAGGCTGACACAATAAAAAATCATCAAAATCAAGGAGTCTAATATAAAAATTCATCAATCTGACCTAGATGCGCTAAAACAGTGACTCAAATCACTAAAGCATGGATGCGCTAGAAAATTTCATGGATGCGCCAGAACAAAGTCCCTATGCGCTAAATCACCGTATATGCCATTAAATTTCATCAATGCACTAAATCCCTCTATCAATGCACTAAATTACCATATGCACCAAACTTTTGATTGAATGCTCTAAATCATGCTCTAAATGTGCTATATTACTCTATGCGCTACACCATACCATAAATATGCTACCTCAAGCAATCTATGTGCTAATCTATTAATCTTATGCGCTAAAAATTTAGCCCTATGCACTAAACTACTAAATGTGCGAGGACAATCTACTGATGCGCTACATTAGCAACTGAATGCGCTAAAACATGAGAAAATAGAATTTAAACGTGGAAAAAGTGCAAGAAAATGCGATTCAAAAAAATCATGAGGTTTTTCGAGGTATGTACCAAAGGTCCATATGTTTTCGGGTGGTTGTGACGTCACATGCACTCGAATCAGTGTGTATCGTAGGGAATCACCATCTCGCCAAATTTGCACAAGTTTGCTCAGTCACTCTCGAATTTCAAAATCAAAATGCACAAATGAAATTCAAAATCACCTTTTTAACCTTTTAAAGGCCAATTAAGTGGGATTTTTATGGGGTGGATTTATTTTATTTTCCAAAGGGGCTTAATTCATCAATTTATCATCTAGTAGGTTCAACATAATTTTTTAGGAGATAAATCATTTCTGGATCATAAAATTTTGAAATCATCATCAAAACATCGAAAAAACATCAAAAATCCTAAAAATTCAAAAATTCATCGATTTATCTCCTGAGGGAGCATATATCCATCATCACCTAAAAATCAACGTTTGGGGCATCGAAATTTTTTTCTCGGCATCACCAACAAATTTTTCTTTGAAGCAACGTGTAAACACATTACTTCAAAGAGGCACAAAATGTATACACCTACAATCAATCAAGACAATCAATTAATTAAATACAAGTTATTTAATTAATGAACCCCTTTAATTCGTCTACTTATAAATAAATTCCAAATTTATTTATATAGTTCACACTTTCTAATTCTACCATCTTAAATCACATTCTTCTAAATTTAATTAAATAAACAAATGTCAATAGTTTGTTTTATTTAATTAATAATCTTCTCACTAAATTTAAATTCCCAATTTGAATTTAGGCACATGTTTCTAACTTTTTTTGTTGCCACATCATCAAGTGTCACATGAATTTAAATATGTCTAATATTTAAATGGGAATTATCCTCAACCAATTCCAAAACAAAATTTGGACACTTGGCTCTCTCCATCATTTCATTCTCCCTCACACTTGGCATGGTGTTCACAATCAAGGGAACATCCTCCATGATTCCCTCTAACTTCTTTCATCTCCATCGTTCCTCTCTCCAGCTGAAATCTTGACCGTTGGTTGCTACCACATCACAAGATGCCTTGGAAATCCTATAAATACAAGCCCATTCTACAGCATTTTGCATCCCATCTTTGAGCAAACTTACTATGCAGAAATTTTGTGAGAGCATTCTAATGTTTAAAGCATTTGTGAGCATTTAGAGTAATTTAGTATTTAGCATTTGAGCATTGTAGTATCATGCTAGTTTAGAATCATGGCTTAGTTTCATAGCTGCATCTTAGTTATCATCTTATCTTTTATACAACATTTCCACAATAGCATTTAGCACCATTATCATAGCATAATCCTCATTTTAGCACAACAGATTTGATATCATAGCATTATCATACAACTTATCAGTCATGTAGGAATTAGATTCTTACATTCTAGAACATCTCGTTTCTTAGGTTGTCATCCAAACAGTCATAGTGCAATATACAAATCTAAGAGCACTAATGATTTAGAGGATCCTTGAGAATAGAGAACAATGGAATGATCTTAGGAATTTTCTCTTATTTCAATTTGATTCAGTTTTATGATTAAATTCTCTAATTTTATACATTTCATTGCTTGTGTGATCTTATTTCATTTACACATTTTACTTCAAACACTACACATATAAATATAATCCTAGAAAATGTGGCCTCTTCACCTAGTATTATTTTCAAGGAAGAAAACCTATTATCATGCCCAATATGGTTCACCTTCTAAAGAAACTAATTAAACTGTATTGTATCATTTGAATTAAATAATCATTAGTTATCCTCATTTTGATGCATTACAAATTCAACAGTTTACTATGTTGCCAACACATCACTAGGGATGCACAAGAAAAAAATATTCCACATAACCAACCATTGCATGCTAACTCATGATCAAATTGTGTCCTTAAAAGAAAGATTGCATGAACAACCATCTACACAAGCCATAGATTATTGTGAGCAACCTTAGAAGTCAATGCACAAAAGAACCTTGCACACCAAACATATTTTAGGTAATGCAAGGTTACTCAAATCCTGGGATGCTCCTACATCAAGCATCCTAGGAAATAAAATTTTCAGCTACATGGTCAAATGCAAGACTACACGAAAGACTAGATAGACCGCTAAAGTCAACTTGATTTAGCTTCATGTAAATCCATGAATAATTTTTATGTTGGTGTGAAAAGGGTACTTTATCTAGCTAGTTAGACTTGAGGACCTATTCACACCTTCTCACTTAAGCTTACTTAGGTATTTTTTTCTTTTTGTCTCATTTTATGGAATTTAGACAAATGGAGTGATCTCAATGTCTTAGGACTTTATATATTCCCTTATATTAAGGTCATTTCATTACATTTTATTCTACTATAATTTAATTTTCTATGGCAATTCTTTATTACAACTCTCCATTATAGAAGGGTTTTCTACTTTGTTGATAGACTATTGTAAAAATGGGTTTCTTCATTATTCCAACATGATATAAAAGCTTTGAATGAATAAAATCATCATTTTTTTGGTTTTGGTCAATATATTTTATAAGAAGCCTCCTAGAGAAAAATAAACCTCATCATTGCATTCATAAGGTTTCAAAACCCTAAAATTGCTTGTCCAAATGCTAAAATTGGAGTTAAAAAAAAAGCTTTTTTTTGGATTCTAGATTTTTGGAAAAAAAATCCATATAGTCATACAAATCGATACAACCATAAAATATCGTGTAGGGATTTCTCATCTTCAATGACTTCTATAATTTTTGGTAGCATTTTTGGCTATTTAACATTATTTTTAGTTTAAGATATATTTTTTTTAAAACGACAACATTTTTTCTTAAAATATGGCATTTATTTAGTTTACAACTCATGTTTGAATATGTACCATCAACTTATCTTACCGTGTCGCTATTTCATGATCTCCTAGTCATCACCACCACACCAACATTTTTTGGCCATCAACGCTACATCAATGTCATGCCACCACCAAATTCATAAAACTATTCCTGGTGGTTTCACTAACATCATAGAACTTGTCATTGTCACATTAGTGGCTTTACCCACTGTTTGCCAAATTTTCACCCATGATTAAGCCCTTGGTCATATCAGATAATAAGGCCCTATTCTTTGGTTGCTATCTCCTTGTGCTCCAACACCTAGTCACATTAGTGAATGAGGCCTAAACTTGGGAGGTGCCTTTTTTTTTCTTTGAGTCCCTAAAAATATTGGTTTCACAAAAATGAGTATAATTTTAACATATAGTGTTTTTTTTAAATAGGAATAAAAAATCTAGTTCTACAATCTACATAGAAATAAATACTTAGTGAATTTAACTAAATAATTGACATTATTTAATTAAATTGAAGAATTAGGTGAAATAAACTAGAAATAGTGTTAGTACGAGAAATCAAGTATGCAATATCATCCTGGGATAGTTTTAAGTGTCTACACATATATACCTACTCTCTTCTAGTTTCTCTTTACTATGTATTCAACTATTATAGAATAGCCACTTTTTATCTTGATCAATATTATAAAATTTATGACACATAAGAGAGTTTTAAGATGTGTAAGAGGTGTAAGATGAGTTATTAGTTCAAGTTTCTTGACCATGTGACTATGAGGCATTAGATTTTTGGCATGGCTTATGTTTTTGACTAATTATTTTGAATAATGTCACTCAATAGTTTTTTTTTTTAATTATGATCCATATTTGCAATGTTATTTTGAGGTACTTATACTATGCTATTTTATTGTAAAAAAGATACATGATTTGATTAGTGGACCTACTTGTTATTGAGATCAATACAAGCTTGGGTCTCTTTAGTGGTGTGAAGATTTTTATATAAGGGTTTCTCCATGTAAATATGACCTATTCATATGGTTTGTATTTTTAATGTCTACTTATTGATTAGTATATTAATTTTAATAGCAAGTAAATATACATTATTATATTATATTGAATTTGATAATATTCATATTGTGTCATTTACCTTAAGTTAACCAACATGAAGAAGATCTTACTTCATTCATACACACAACATAAGAAATAAGTGAATTCCAACAAACTTTCATGATTGCAAGTAAAGTAGTGTGTCATTACATTACATGATCTTCTTGTTTATGCACAAAGGATGCCTACTATTCTTATATCTCCAAATTTTCATCATTTCTAACTTTTGTAACATAGTTCCATCTTAGGGGATCCCAATACAAAATCTCAAGTAAAAAAATATTATTTGGAAATACTACCTACAACATAAGAATTTATAATAGAATCTTTTTTAGAAAATAGGAGCTATTATTGTTTGGGGTCTATTAAATTATCCCTATGAAGGGGCTTGGGTTCCTATTTTTATTCTGATTATATCTAATGAAAAATACATTTACAATATTAAAGTGGTTGTTTCTCTATAAAATAGGATAACCACATATGTAGTTTCAAGGTTTAATGTCATCGTGTCATATAGAACTCGTTTATTGGTATTTTAATTCTTAGGTGGTCCCATATAGTTTGAATAAGTATGATGTATAATTTTAAATATTCTCCTAGTATAGTGGACCAACTTTAGTTTATGACTGTATATAAATGGAGAGGGAGTTCAAGTTATGACACAACAATGCATAACAAAGCAAGTGATTAGAGTGAAGCGTTGAGGCAGTGAGGGTGTGCATGAAAGACTAATAGGGTTTCCTCTAGGTGGCGATGGTGGGGGAAGCAGGGCCCTCCCC
Source organism: Sequoia sempervirens (assembly GCA_007258455.2). Taxonomy (NCBI): domain Eukaryota; kingdom Viridiplantae; phylum Streptophyta; class Pinopsida; order Cupressales; family Cupressaceae; genus Sequoia; species Sequoia sempervirens. The sequence continues at coordinate 513,767,243 of VDFB02000003.1, forward strand.
CATAAGGGTTTCCAATTATATAATTCCCCATACTCCCATTAATTTTCCCCCATTTATTGTCTCCTTTATTAGTTCAAGTATTTAAGAAAATAATTTTGTATGCATGTGGATATTTTCACTGATATCTTCATTTATGTTCTATTGAGTGTTATTTTGGTGTGTGAGAGCGTTAATGGAAAGGTAGGAACCCCCTGACTCCCCTACAATTGTCTTGGTGTATTTGAATGGCAATATCAATCAGCCCAAATCATTTCAAGACATTCCAGATGAAACCCTAACCTACTCAGCAAAGAAAAGTTTATCATTCTACCTAGTGACGATGGTGAGGGGTTTGTCATTAATGGAGAGGAAAAAAGGTAAGTGTTCCTCTGACCATCCCAATAGTTTATTAATTTCTCCCAATGATGAAATGATGGATTCTATCTGCAAGGAAAGAAATAGGTTAACTAGTGTTGCCATCTTCTTCAAAGCCATTGATTCTGCTAATCTACCAGCTAGAAATTTTCTCAATATTTAGTTTGTTAATGTTTGGAAAAAAAAATAGATGTTCAAGTTTCATTCTCTAGAATGATCCAATGTGGCCTTTTTTAATCTTTCTAAAAAATCATGAAATGCAAGATAATTTTTTGTAAAAACCCTACTGGAGAGTAGGGAAAAGTGTGTTTAGGGTTCTCGCATGGTCTCCTAAGGCCAATAATGATGAAATCATGGCACTGTCATCCCTAGATGGGTTTTGTTAAAAATTATTCCTCTGGATCTTTGGTCCTTTATCTTGTAAATTTTGGAACTCTTCGGGAATGTGATCAAGGTTGAAACCCCAATGGTTTCGCTCCCTGACATGAATGCTCATACATTGATCTATGGTGGTTGAAATCTTGGGATTCCTGGGTATTAACTTGGATGACTCACTGCATTCATGTCCAATTGAAATCTTGGGTAATTTAAATGCATGCTATTTATGTAGGAGGGAAGGTAACATTCAAAAGAACTACCCTATTATTAGAAAAAAAACCTAAAAAACCTTCCTCTAGACTGGATATTAAGGGAAATAATTCCTCTCACCACACTAGAAACGGAAACCTTAATTTAATGAAAAATACATTCCAAGAACAATGGGCCCAAATGAGGGCTAAGTTCTAAATTGGATATTAATCTTTTAGCCTCATTAAATAATTTTGGAGATCTAATCCCAAAACAAATGAATATTGAACCAAAAAATATTGAAAAGGAGTGGGATTTAATTCTACTCCTAAAAAACCCATTGAAGCTTCAAATTTAATCATCCAGGAATTGCAAAATAATAGTCTTTCCACCAACAGAGACCAATCTAGAATTTTCACTACAAACGCCTTTGGTACTCTCTTAGAAGAGGAAGAAGGAACTAAAAATATGCCAGTGGGTGCGAAAAAACCTTAGACCCCCCATTGGAAATATCTGCCTCTCAACACAATCATACTGCAATGAATATTATACTAAATTCTATGAAAAGGAACACACAAAAAATTATGCTAGAAAAAATTAGAAAGAATATAGAACTAAATAAGCATTCCAAAACTAAAAGCAGAAATAGTTTAAGTGAGGAACCTAAAGAAATTGAGGTCTATATTAATGGTGTGAATCTTAATAACACCCCAAAAGACTCTAACTCAACAAAATAAAATTCCGCTTAGGAAACCAATAGAGGTTCCTCCATGGTGAAAAACACACTCTAAAATTGAACTTAGAAAGTAGAATAATAGTAACCCACAAGGTACTAGCACCCAGTTGGGGCAATACAACCATAACTTAGGAAATGTTTGAAATGAGAAAAATAATCATATGATTGATATGTACTAGATTGATGATAGTACCTTGCGGGATCCTACTACTCTATTGAAAGAAAATGAGAAAGAATTAGCAAAGGACAATTCAATAGCCAAATATTGCTAGAATGGAAGTATTGATAAGAAACCAGATTCTAAGGAGGAAATAATAGAAAAAAAGAACATAAATAATAAAGCAACTAATTTGGACTTGCATGATAAAAATATGGGATCCATCATAACCTATGGATTTGAATCCTCTCCTAACCACGAAGACAACAAAGCCCAACTTCTAAAGGAAAACTTGGAAATTTAATAACTAAAATGATCAATAAATGGATTGTTGGAAAATATGAAAGGATAAGAAGGTCTAATGAAGTATCCAATACCACCATTGAACCTATAGACACTGTTGGGTACATTGATAAAGATAGGACCACTTATAGCAAGCATATTCCTAACCATGGTGAAAAAGCTGAAATTGTTAAGGGGTCTAATGAAGAGACCAATAAAAATAATAAACCTATAGATTTTTTTGAGTGCAATGATAAAGAAGAGACCATAAAAAGAAAGCAAGAATCCAACCCTTGTCACCCTATTGCACCCAAGAGAAGGGTAAAAAAAAAAGGAAAGGTAGTTTCCCTTAGTAGGGGTATCATTAACATTGGTAAGTGCAAAAGAAAGAAATAAAAGTATTGTCCTCCCCATTCCTTCCTCAAAAAGAGTGGAATTCGAAGAAAAATCTCCTAAATACTTTGATTTTTTTAGGAATGGAAATTAGCCCCCTTCAAATCCTATCAATAATGATTCTACATTGAACATATGGAATGTTAGGGGATTGGAATCCCTAGATAGGAAATACATAGTAAGAAGATTCCTCAACTTATAAAATAACAATGATTTTTTCCTCCTTGAGGAGGTTAAAGCAGTTGATTTCACTCTTGAAACCAACTTGAGCCTTATCTGGAACAATTCCTCCCACATTGTCACTAAGCATGAAAAAAGTAGGGGGAATTCCATCCTAATGGACAATAGGTGGAATCAACACTTGACCAATTTAGGGACTTCCCCTTGCAGTAGAGTTGTGTGGGCCACCTTTGAGAAAGGGAACTCTAAATTTGGTATCTTCTCAATCTATACTTCTAATGAATACAAAGAAAGGATTGAACTATGGAAGTGGTTATTCAATCTATCTAATCTCCCCTGGATCTTAAGTGGTGACTTCAATATGATAGAAAATAGAGAAGACAAGAAATGTGGTCTTGACATGGATTAGAAGGGCAGTGAAAAACACTATTGGTTGAGGTTGAAATCCAAATCTAACCTCAATGATCCCTTGGAAGGGTTGAAAAATTGCAACAATAGTATTTGGTACACCTAGTGTAATGCACAAAAATGTGGGAAGAGGATATACTAGAGGCTAAATAGATTATATGCCAACATGGATTTCTATAATTTTGAGCCCCTTAAAGATGGTAATAGAGAGATGGTTTATCCATATACCCTCTTGGATCATCACCCAAATAAGGCCAGCATAATTATAAACAATGACAAAAAAAAAAGAATCAAAAAAAGGGGAAATCTTCATCCTTAACACAAATCTATTGAAAGATAGTGACTATAAGGTTTCCATAATCACCTTAAGGTAAATAAACAAATGGATGCTTAAGGATCTAAGTGCAGTTGAGAGGTGGGATCATAATGTGAACGGTTGAAAAATTCTTTTTTAAACCATTGGATAAAAGTGGTATGTGGATAGGAGAAAGGAGGAGAACTATCTCCAAGATGAACTACTATAATCTAAAACTAGAATCCAAAATGAGCCCTTAAGTGAGAAACTCTATGAAGAACTTAACCTGGCAAAAAAGTCATTGAGAAGATTACAAGTGAATAAGAATCAAGGATTAAAAATTAGGCACAAAATTAATTGGTAAAGTAATGGCCCGGACAAAGGCACAAAAATAAATTGGTTAAGTAATGGGGACAAGCACAAATGTTTTCTTTAAATACATTAAAGAGAAGGGGATGAAAGAAAAAAATGATTACATTTGGCATGATGGATCCCTCCTATCAAACCAAGGAGATATCCTACACCAATTCTTTCCATTCTACAAGGAGTTATTCACCTCTGAAGGTAACAATTACGACTATCAAAATTTCAGGGCCTTCATTAACCAAATGATCCCTAATAAAATCTCTAAAGAAGATGCAACTAGACTAGTTGAAGGCATATCCAAAGAAGAAATCAAAAAAGCCATTAATTCCATGAGCAATGATAAGTCTCCCAGGGCAGATGGATTATCTATTGAATTTTATAAAACCTTCATCGACTAAATATGTGATGATTTATACCAAGTCTACATAAATAGGGGGCTCATAAAACTATTATCGAAGGAAGGCGATAAAAAAATTATAAAAATTTGGAGGCCAATCACACTGTTGAATGTATCGTACAAAATTTTGGTAAAAATATTAGCAATGAGGCTAATCAATATACTTTCCAAATTTATAAGAAATACTCAAACAAGATTTATCAAGGGGAGGTACATTCTAGAGAACCTAATAAAATGCTAGGATGCCATGGAGTGGGCTAGTTACTCCAACTAAAATTCAACCATGCTCCTATTGGATTTTGAGAAGGAATATGACATAGTAGAGTGGGTGTTGCTAAGAAAAACTCTTGAAGCCTTTGGCTTTCCCAAAGTATTTTGTAGCATGGTAGACACTCTCTTGAAGGATGCAACTACCCCAATTGATGTCAATGGCTCCCTCTCTGAGGTGTTTAATCTAGAAAGATCTATTAGATAGGGATGCCCCCTAGCCCCTGCACAATTTGTCATTACTTTTGATGCATTGCATTATCTACTGAGAGAAACTTGTAACTCCCCCAGAATCAAGGGTTTAGTACTCCCTTACCAAAATGATCTCCTAAACATACAATTTGTACATGAAATTGCAATATTTGTGGAACTAAAAGAAAGGAATTTAGACACCCTAATGATCAGTCTAAATCTATTTTGCAAAGCATCTAGGGAAAATTTATCAAGAATAAAATCCAACATGTTGGGATGGGCAGAAACACCCCAGATGATTGGCTACAAAAATTTAACCTTCAATAGGGTGGTCCTCACACATAGATCAAATACCTAGGGATCCCCTTTGCTATCAACCCTAACCTAAGGGAGATGTGGTTGCGGATTAAGAAAAAAATTGAGAAGATTGATGGATGGAATAGACAGTACCTATCCATTGTTGGTAGGTGTAGACACCGAAAAATGTCTTGAATGATATCATACACTCGAATTAGGTATACTAACACTATTTCCTCCTTAAACCCATCTTCTTTTCACTTAATTAATTAAATTTGCCTAGATTTTTAATTAATTGCATCATTTTCATCTATTGACCTAATTAATTTAATTAGGTTAATTCGCCCTCTTTCATGCTAACATTTCATCCTATTAAATTAAATACATCAAATTCTTTAGTTTAAATCCCTAAATCTTCTTATTTAATTAAATAGCCCTAAGTTATTTAATTAAATGTCATCACCTTCTCCCTTTTTCATTAAATCACTTTATTTAATGAATATCACACAACTCTTCAAAACCCCCTAATTGCATAATTAACATTGTTTAATTATCAATTACCTAATTAAATCTAATTCCCCCACTTGCAAGGGAATATTCCAAGGGAATCTTCTTCCTTTTCACATTCCTCCAAAAGGAATATTCCCATGAAATATTCCTTCCCCTTTTGCACAATTAAACTTTGTTTTAATTTGATAATTAACTATTTTCTCTCACCCATGAGAATATTCCAAAGAAAATTCTCTCTCTTCACTCATTTGAAAAAGGGAATATTCCTACAAAGCTTCATGTGCAAGTTAACTCAAAAATTCTTGTGCAAGTTAACTTGTGACCTCTTGTATAGGTCAAAAGTGTGTTTGTTTCAAGGGATATTAACCCTTGATTAAAATCTCATATTTCATTCTCATCCATTGATGAGAATCCATGATCCATACCTCCAACTTCTTCCATCCTTGACCATTGATTGACCTTTTTATCTCAACCATTCATTTCTCATTTGTCCTCCTATAAATAGGTCACTATTTAGAGAAAAATGGATCCATCTTTTAACATCAAAGTTATGTTGTTAAAATCACTCACACTCACACTCATATTTAGCACATATTTAGAATATTTTTTATTTTAATCACTTTCATAATATCTTAGCTTCCATTAATGGCTTCCATGATAACATAATGCATACATTTAGCTTATTTATCAATTAGGGTTTGAATCTTTTAGTTTAAAATCCATCTAGATTAGATTTGTATTTGCATATCTAAAATCATTTCAGCATAAAATCATGTTAAATTAGCTTGCATCATGTTCATTTAGATTAAAATCATGTTTCATCACACATCTCACAATGGTTTCACTAGTTTTCTTCAATAAAAGTGGTTGAAACAAAGCTCATTTATCCATGAGATTGGGAAAGGGTCATTGTTCCACATCAATGGGACACCACACCCCCAATGGATAAGTTTTAGATGGATTAGAATAGGCATTTTAAAGCTTTCATAGTTTAGTATAATAGGTTTTAATGTATGCTTGGTTTAATTTTCATTTGAATGATTCTATTGAGATTTGATGTTATTAGCTAAATTTTACTTTGATTCTTCATGGATCAAGTGTAATTGGCCCATACTAATTTGTTGGTCATAGTAGGACCCGAGTATGTCAAAAAATTATGTCTTTCTACACTATCTACTTCGCCTCTATGTGGTTCTTTAATAGTTACCAATTCAATGAGATTCAAAAAAATATCAAAAGCTTCCTTTGGTTAGATGAGAAAGGAAAGAGTAAAAAGAACTATGTACTTGGTGGGAGTGGTGCTACTTAGAGAAGGCCCATGGGGGGTTAGGCCTAAAATACTTTAAAACGTATGGCATTGCACTAGTTGTTAAATGAATAATCAAGGCTTTAGATGTAAATGAACCGTGGTAAGGCCTAATGAGAAACAATATCCAACTTGTTGTTCCTAAGCAAGCAAAACATGGAAAATGCTACCTTTCAATGATCTTCTCATTACCAAGCACCCAATAGTGCTTGTAGGCTCAATGGTGCTCAAAAGTATATGGAGGGCATGGGAAGTAATTAGGGGTACAATATAACAAAAACTCATTTTATTGAAAATAACTACAATCTAATCCACAAAATTAGGTCCATCTAGTGGAACTTAGAACATAATGGGAAATCACTAGCTCTCCTTCAAGGATGCTTTTCCAAGAATTGGGCCCAAGCTAGGGTATATTGAAGGACTGGGACCTCTTAAGAGAGGAGTTTGGATTGCCCCAATGAAATATGAGAACCTACTTTGTTCTCAAAGAGGCTTGCAGGGGTATTATGCTAAATATAAACTGTAAGAATAAGATTGATATTCAAAATGACTATAAATGGCAAGGCTTCATCCCTCTATTTGAATTGAAAATCAAAATAATCTATAAAAAAATAATTAATTCTAAACCACTAATTGAATACTAGAATGAAATTTGGAAGATTAATATTGAGAACAAAGAGTGGCAAAAACAATTTAAATCTCTTTGGTATAATATTGTGGAGCCCAAAAAGGCATGTTTTAGATGGCTAACTCTACTTCAAAAATTACCTTATTAAATGAATCAATCTAATACTAATAGTTGCAATGTTTGTAGAATCCCTAAATCTATTGATCATATATTTTTTGAATACTTTTATGCTAATGAAATTTGGAAGTTGTTTTGCAATGAACAAAAAATTTGGGGGGGAAATGGGAAAGTCAACTAGAAAGAAATATAATTGGGAATGACAAGAAACTAATTAAAGAATTGTAAATATTTTGGTATTTCTTATATATTAAAATTCTTTAGATCATTTGGGAAGCATGAAATAAGGAAAAATTCAATGGGTTTTAGAGGCCACTAATTGATTCTTCAAAAAGACTCATAATGTTTAATATTGCATTGCAGGTAATAGTAACTATGAAGATATCAATGCTCAAGTTCATAAAACTATTGGAAATGGAATGGTTCGGGTTAACAAAGACAAAATTAAGTATGGGCATACTTGGCACCATCATCTTGATGACACTACAACCTTCTTCAAAGCCCTCAATGAATTCTAGAATACCTTCAATAAAGAGGAAGTAATCAAGAAGCCAAAGAAGGACAAAGAAAGGCATGGTACCAAAATTTATGTAAATGAAGGTGATAACTCAGTAATAGAGGAAGTGAGGTCCAATGAAGAACTCTCGCATGTTGAGTCGGGCCAGGATATAGTGGAAGAATGTAGCCATAGTAGAAACCTCTAAATGTATTTTTTCTTTATATTAATAATACTCATATTCAAATAAAAATTAGATAATATAATATTGCCTAGGCCTCTTTGTATATGTAGTAAATCTTCTATATCCACAATATACCTTGTATATGTGCAGTGCTCCACTAGTTTAGTTTTTTACACACATACTACACTCGAAACAATCTCGGTTACATAGGTTTTTATATGTTGTAAATGTTGTATGTGTTGATGTTGTTGCATACTCAATGGTTGTATAGGGAGGAATGATGCAATAATGCATCAATAACAATGGTCTGCTATGTAACTCTTTGTGTTTTCTCTAAAATTCATACAAAAAAAATTATGCCACAACTACTTAAATAGATGAGTTTCCCATGCATTATGACTTACCTCCCTCTTTTTAAATTTTACCTTCAAAATCTAGTAATTACAAAATATCATAGTTTGGTATTTATTTGAAATAAAGAAAAAAAATCATAAATCATGGTGTTCATTTGGATTTAACATTCATTCAAGGAAATATAATAACATATTATTATTGAAACAAAATCTTACATTTATACAATTTACAATATTTTTTGATGATCATGTTCTTTCTCATCAAACTCCTATTCTATTTTATGTAGACAATTTCCCTTTTTTTCGTGTACAAGTATCAAATGTAAAATAAAATTATATTCATGTCAAGCCCATGCATAATGACTTGTAGAATTTTGTCATAGATTTTTTCATGAGGATAATAGTTAATTTTAGTTGTGGTTGTTAAAGACTTGTTTCCTATGTTATTAGTTTAATGACATTTATTCTTTTTCAAGTATTTATATCATGTTTACTTTTCAAGTGTACATGCTAAGTGGATATGATTTTTGATGTGTTTTCTTGGTATAATTCATCCCTCCACTTGAGCTTGCATCTTCAAAATATTTTTTTTAATATTTTCTTAAGTTATATGGGCCCCTTATGAAATGACAATGCATCATCCTTTGAGTTATCTTATTGACATAAGAAATATAGAAAATAAACTTGGGCAGACTCTTTAAGTTTCCCTACAAGAAAGGAGCCAAACTGGAATCTAGTTCATTTTTAACATTTTCAAGGTCTCTTGAAATTCAAATTCAAATTTTATACACCATGTTATATGCTAGTACCTTTCTAGAGATTATATAGTCGGGCCCTTCTTGACCAAATAACTTATTTTCTAACTTTTAAATTGATCCCTAAGATTAATATGTTAACATTTGTTTAGACCATTAACCCATTAATATATTCACTTTATTTCCAAATACACTCAAGAACAAACTTATTATACTTAACTTTCAACACATTGCCACACCACCACTCTAGTTATGATTAAATAATCACTTAAATATGTAGATACTTAATCATGATTTGACTAAGAAGTAGAATAAGTTCATCCTCAAATTATACTATATTAACCCGCATAGTGGAAGATCATATTTATGCTAAAATTTACCGTAGGAAATGGCATATCTCATGTTCAATTATATCATGATAGATGAGTCCACTTATAGCTGTTATCTTGACTTTTCTATTGGTTTTGTAATGTATTGGTCTTAGCTAGAAATCACCATAACCATTTTAAACTATCTATAGGCTACACTATCATTTATCATTACTTTATAACTTGTAACTAAGAGAAAATGAGCCGATGATCCTTTTCAATGCACGACTTCAATATTATATACCAGGCCTATAGCTCTACATATACACTAGTTGAGCTCGCAACTATCCTAACCTACTTTGTGACTTTTAGTCTATTATGACAAAATTTATGTCAAGCCCAATGTTAACCATGGATTTTCCTTTTTTCTTTTATCAGGTGAAGAATTTTGCCCAGTCGGTGTGTGTCATATATGTAGCATATATTATTTCAACATTTTAATATTGGCATTAATAACTATTTTCTATGAGGAGCTCACGGCAATAATCTTAGAAAGATTTGATAAAGCATCATTGAAGTTACTCACTGAAAAATCTTTACCCATATAACGCTATAGATTCATGGACTTAGGAATCGTATACATTTTTTCACTTAAAACCTGTAGACTCCTCTAATAAGAGTTAGTCTACGACGCCATAAAAATCCCATAATTTACTGCTTAAGCTTATACCAATTAACAACATATATCAAATTTGCACAGCAGCAGGCGTGGAGTACATGGACCAAAAACTTGGAAACTCTTCAGGCATCTCCATTTGAGTCAATCTCTTTTCCAGGAGATTAAAACGATAATACACATCATCACTGGAATCCACAGCCATTACTAAAATATAATCACGGCACACTACAGCACAGTGAACAGCATCAATCTGGGCAGGATATTGTCCGACTGTAGTAAATGAGTTGTTGGCCGCAATATCGAATTCTTTCACCTTTAAAACCCTCTCTCGGCACCCAAACCAATACAACATCCCAAAAGCAGATACACATACAAAGTTTAAAAAATGTTCGCCACCATCTTGATCAGTATTTATGGTTTTCCATAGTCGTGTGTGAGGATCGTAAATTTGTACAGTGTGCCCATGATGGGGGACTACATAAAACTTGGCATCAACAAAGTCACCAGCACAGTAAGTTTGAGGGCAATCGGGGTTCATGCTAGGAAGAAAGTCCCACTTGTTTTCCTCTACATTGAAAACATAAGCTTTCAGTAGATGGGGATTGACAGGTAGATGAGTTAAAATGCTATTTACGCCGCCGGCAATATAGACAAGACCTTGAGAAGACGGTGACAGTGAGCATGCAAATAAGCATCCACGGAAAGGCATGTCGTGGCCGCGCTGCCATGTGCGAGATAAAAATTCAAACATCAAAACAGTTGCTCTGTCGTCGGTCTTATTGCGAAGCCCCATAACAACCAGACGTTGTTTCGATCTGACGTATACACAGACACACCCATAATTTTGTTTCCATTCTAAGTTCAATTCTGCCGGGATTGGAGGTAGTATTTCCCACCACTGCCCATGCGGGTAGTAAATAATTACATTCAAATGACTTGACCTTCCTCCGTCTAGGTAAAGAGAAGCTATTCCCTCCTCGCACTCATTATGGCGCTGTCGCTCTTTATAGAAGATGGGACTGTTCAGAACAGCGTTCCATCTCTTGGAGACGGGCCTAAGGTGCTTGTGAAGTTTGTATGGAACCCTCACCAGGCATTCCAGGGCCAAATCTTTCGGGAGACCTGGAATAATTTTCCTTCTCATAGAACTATCCATTCGCTACCACTTTCTAGAAAGGGTGATCCTTTAGCTCTTATATTGGGGAGTGCCAAAAATGTATGATCACAGGGCCAAAGTATTCTTCTTTTTTGAGAAAGCAGCAAAACGTATTCCTATACATAAATCCATAAACTTTAAAGATTTTTACACAAAACCCATGAAACCATTCAAGATAAATTGTTAAACAAATGCACCCATTGTAGTTAAATAAAATTCGAAAGCTCAAACTAAAGAGACAACCTAGCCATTGAAATAATGTTACAGATCGTTTGAGAAATATGTCAAAATGTATAAAAACAATTATTTTAGCAACGGGAATTCCAATACATCGAAAAAAATGGTTTCCTTACAGACGATTTTTGCTAATATTTCATTGAAATCTCATCTGCTTCCTAAAGAAATCTAAATTCCTTGCCCAGAGTCTGTATTTTAATTTCTAATCCAATAGAGCTTGCCCTTTGCCCTTGCGAGATGTACATATAAAAATTTATTTATGGGGAGGGCGGGTGTAAGCCCAGTTTCATATCCAGTAGCTGTTGATTTCTTCTTCCTTTTAAGTGACTCTACCACTCCAGTTTAGGGCGACTCTTCCACTCTCATCAGTGAAGCAACCTCAAATTCTTCCACTCTACTCAGTTACGTAATGCCAGCCGTTGCCTCTCATATACCATCATAAATTCATTAACATTGCTTTAACACTGCATTTTAACTCAGGTTCATTAATACAAGTACAAACTACTAATTGACGTGATGAACAACTATAAATAAATATTTAAATTAGATTTTAGCAATTTTATAACAAGTGAAAAATCAGTATTGTACAGAAATGATTGTTAATTGTTTGGTTATTGAAAGTTTATTGATAGTTGAAAATTTTAGTCAACAAAAAAAATATATATATTATTAATCAAATTTTAAATATTTTTTATTAAACAAATTGTATTTTCATTTATTAAAAAATTGAAATCACTAACACATTTTTTTTAATTTGATCTAAATCAAAATTGATAATTAATATAAATATTTTAAATATATTTACTCAAAAAAAATATTTTAAAATATTTTATTTATTTTACAATTATTTTTATTTGAAGAAAATATAGTGTGAGATTTGAGTCTAAACCAAGTCTCACTCTGTAAACCACTATTGAGTCATCGGAAAACAAGTTTCAACTGTCATTTAATTTTTGGAATATAACACTCCAACAGTTTAACTGAGTTGTATGTGTCATCAACATGTCAATAAAGAGTAGCAGATGTGTCTAGTCTTCTCTAGTTTGTTGTCATTAGATGTCTAGTTAGGTGTCAATAAAATTAGCATAATCATAGAAAATCGTTGAAGTTCTTAGTAACTATAAATATGCAATATTTGTTTATGAATAAGATAAGCACTGAGTGTTTATTTACTGCTTCAATTTTTAATATGGTATCAAAACTAATGGGAGGTCTTTTTGCTATGAGTTTATGTGTCAAGTTTGATGCTATGTGTTGAATATTCTAAAAAGAAGTTTGCTGCTATGTACCCTACTGCAATCATAAGAGCTAAGAGAATGCCAGTTATTGTTGAAGAACCACCAAATGATAGTGATGATTACTTCATTGAAGATGAAGCAATCATTCTATTTTGAAGAGGTCAACACTTTGAAGACGGGGAATGATGCAATAGAGGATAGATAGATGCTCAATAGTTTGAAATGCTAGTGGATCGGACAAACTATACCTCATTGGGGTTATGAGGCATACATGTGAGGATTGGTGTCAAATAATTCAAGGGAGATCTGAAAATCTAGAAGTTCAATATCATACCTTTATAAGGGTGATGAGATACTTCATGTGCAAATGGTGTCTAATGATTTTGGGAACTTAGATTACAACTAAGTGACTATACTTGGGAGCAACTTGAAAATTCTTATTAGTCTAACTGTTTTCAAAGAACAACTTCTACATAATGTATTTCCTATTGTTGTGTTGTTATTCAGTTTAATGTTGTAGTGTTAAGAGGGGGTGTTGGAATATAACACTCCAATAATTTAACAAAATTGTATGTGTCATCAACATGTCAATAAAGAGCAACAAATGTGTCTAGTCTTCTCTAGTTTGTTGTCATTAGATGTCCAGTTAGGTGTCAATAAAATTAGCATAATTATAAGTTGTTGAAGTTCTTAGTAACTATAAATATGTAATAAATAAGATAAGCAGTGAGTGTTTATTTACTATTTCAATTTTTAATATGATGTCAGAGCTAATGGGAGATCTTGTTGCTATGAGTCCATGTGTCAAGTTTGATGCTATGTGTTGAGGATTCTGAAAAGAAGTTTTCTATTGTGTGGCATGTTGCAATCATAAGAGCTGAGAGAATGTTAGCTATTGTTGAAGAACCACCGGATGATAGTGATGATGACTGCATTGAAGATGAAGCAATTGTTATATTTTGAAGAGGCCAACACTTTGAAGACAGGGAATGATGCAAAAGAGGAAGATAGATGCTCAATAGTCTAAAATAGTTGTGGATTGGAGAAACTATACCTCATACATATGAGTATTGGTGTCAAATAGTTCAGGGGAGATCCAAAAATTTGGAAGTTCAATATCATACCTTTATGAGGGTGATGAGATACTTCATGTGCAAATGGTGTCCAATGATGTTGGGAACTTGGATTACAGCTAGGTGACTATACTTGGGAGTAGTTTGAAAATTCTTATTGGTCTGAGAATTGTTTTCAAAGAACAAATTTTGCATAATGTATTTCCTATTATTGTGTTGTTATTCAGTTTAATATTGTAGTGTTCAGAGGGGGTGTTAGAATATAACACTCCAACAGTTTAACATAACTTTATGTGTCATCAGCATGTCAATAAAGAGCAATAGATGTGTCTAGTCTTCTCTAGTTTGTTGTCATTAGATGTCTAGTTAGGTGTCAATAAAATTAACATAATTATAGGAAGTTTTTGAAGTTCTTAATAACTATAAATATGTAATACACGTTTATGAATAAGATAAGTAGTGAGTGTTATTTAATATTTCAATTTTTAATATTAATGGTAAACCAAAAGTCGTTTAATGGTAAAAGCCTCCAAAATATCAGGTAAAAGCCTCCAAAATCTCACTTATCACACAAAAGTTGGATAAATATTGATTTGATAATTGGATGGGAACATTCTATTTTCATTTGTAGTATCTTTTGTCAATATGATGCAAACTTTGGGTGTGTGCACAAAGCTATGACACAAAAATGGCTCTTAAGATGCCACTTTTTTTTTAAATCAGCAAAATCTAAATCAACTTTGGGTGTGTCCAATGATGTTGGGAACTTGGATTACAAATAGGTGACTATACTTGGGAGTAGCTTGAAAATTCTTATTAGTCTGAGAACTATTTTCAAAGAAAAGATTCTAGATAATGTGTTTCCTATTGTTGTGTTGTTATTCAATTTAAAGTTGTAGTGTTAAGAGGGGGTGTTGGAATATGACACACCAACAATTTAACAAAATTGTATGTGTCATCAACATGTCAATAAAGAGCAACATATGTTTCTATTATTCTCTAATTTTTTGTTATTAGATGTCCAATTAGGTGTCAATAAAATTAGCATAATTATAGGAAGTTGTTGAAGTTCTTAGTAACTATAATTATGCAATACTTGTTTATAAATAAGATAAGTAGAGAGTGTTTATTTACTATTTCAATTTTTAAAATGATATCAGAGCTAATGGGAGGTCTTGTTGCTATGAGTCTATATGTCAAGTTTGATGCTATGTGTTGAGGATTCTAAAAAGAAGTTTTCTATTGTGTGGTATGTTGCAATGATAAGAGTTGAGAGAATGTTAGCTATTGTTGAAGAACCACTAGATGATAGTGATGATGAATTCATTGAAGATGAAGCAATTGTTATATTTTAAAGCTCGGCCAACACTTTGAACATAGGGAATGATGCAGTAGAGGATAGATAGATTCTCAATAGTCTAAAATGCTTATGGATTGGAGAAACTATACCTTGTTGGGGTTATGAGACATACATGTGAGGATTGGTGTCAAATAGTTCAGGGGAGATTCGAGAATCTGGAAGTTCGATATCATACCTTTACAAATTTGATGAGTTACTTCATGTGCAAATGGTGTCCAATGATGTTGGGAACTTGGATTATAGCTAGGTGACTATACTTGGGAGTAGTTTGAAAATTCTTATTGGTCTAAGAATTATTTTCAAAGAACAACTTTTACATAATGTATTTCCTATTTTGTGTTGTTATTCAGTTTAATATTGTAGTGTTAAGAGGGGGTGTTGGTATATAACACTCCAACAATTTAACAGAACTTTATGTGTCATCAGCATGTCAATAAAGAGCAACAGATGTGTCTAGCCTTCTCTAGTTTGTTGTCAGTAGATGTCTAGTTAGGTGCCAATAAAATTAACATAATTATAGGAATTTGTTGAAGTTCTTAATAACTATAAATATGTAATACCTATTTATGAATAAGATAAGCAGTGAGTGTTATTTAATATTTCAATTTTTAATATTAATGGTAAACCAACTGTCATTTAATGGTAAAAGCCTCCACAATATCAGGTAAAAGCCTCCAAAATCTCACTTATCATACAAAAGCCAAAAAAATATTGATTTGACAATTGGATGGGAACATTCTATTTTCATTTGTAGTCTTTTTTTTCAATTTGATGGCAACTTTGGGTGTGAACAAAGCTATGACACAAAAATGGCTCTTAAGATGCCACTTTTTTTTCTAAAATCAACAAAATCTTATGTGCACAAGAAAATGAAGATAGTTACGCTCAAAATCTGAAGATGCAAAAATAAAAAAAGTTGAAGTGCTCCAAGTCTAGTTTGTAAGCTACTAATTTTTTTTAAAATTAATGAAGATTAAGGGTTTCAAAATGGGGGGCCAAAAACAAGTCCTATTTTTATCAAAAAAAAAGCATAGCGTATTATGCCCCCCCCCCTTTTTTATTAACTTTTTTATAATTTCAAAAATAATGAATGGTGAGAAATTAAGCTAACACCATGTAGTTTATCCCATTCTTTCGGCTATTTTTTTTAATGAATATATAATATTTTATGAATTTTTGAAGTGGACACATCTGAAAGCTAAAATTTGAGCGTACTCCCCCCTAATTTTTTTGAAAAATAATTAAAAATTAAATTTTTTTAATCATGTGTAGAATGGAGTCTAGTTTAAAAAAATGTAATTTATTTCACGATTTGATAAACGAGTAAAATTCTATCCTAAAACTAGCACATGCTGGTTTTTGGAAAAAAAATGGAGGCAATAACAAGAGAAGTTATAGATGAAAACCTTAACTTATTCAAAACATAAAAAGATGCCTATATTTAGATAGCTACTTAAGAGAGAGCCTAATGTCATCACAGTGTTTTTATATATGTGCATTGAAAGACATGCAAAGGTGATGGTGAGCATGGATAAAAATATGTGAAAATTTGATAAATCCTAAGAAATTCACGTCCATAAGCAGCTCATTTGGTGAGCACCAAATTTTGCACTCTCCAAATGAGACATCACATTTGGCACTCACCAAATTTGGTGAGCACCAAATGTGATGTCTCATTTGAAGAGCACCAAATTTGGCCCTCACCAAATGAGTTGCTTTGACTAAAACCTAAGTTTGCTTTATGTTTGCTCCACCACTTTCATAATGCTTCAAGTTGACGTGTTATGATTGTTGATGGATAGTTGAAGTTTCACCTTTCACAAACTCTCTTCCTCCTTCCCAATTAACCAATACATACCCATTCTCTCTCCCTCGCTCTATCCCTCCCACCCTTTGTCTCTTGGATCTCTTGCACCCCCTCTCCCTCTCTCAAGTCTCTCCCTCCCACCCTAACTAGAGAACTCTCTCTCCCTCACAAGTTTCTCTCTCTCGGGTCTCTCCCACTCTCTCTCTTTGTACATCTCAAGTCTCTCTCTTAGGTCTCTCTCTCTTAAGTCTCTCTCTCTCAAGTCTCTCTCTTAGGTCTCTCTTTATTAGGTATCTCTCTCATGTGTCTCCTACTCCCTCTCTCTCTCCCTCTCTCTTAGGTCTCTCCCTCAAAATATCCCTCACACCCCCTCTCCCTCTCTTAGGTCTCTCCCCCCACCCTAACTAGATAACTCTCTCTCTCCCTCTCAAGTCTCTCTCTCTCAGGTCTCACTCCCTCCCACCCTACCTAGACTACTCTCTCTCTCACTCCAACTCCCTCTCTCACACTCTCTCTCTCAGATCTCTCCCTCAAAATATCATTCCCACCCCCTCTCCCTCTCTCAGGTCTCTCCCTCCCATCCTAACTAGATAACTCACTTTCTTCAATAGTAGTCTCTCTCTCTCAAGTATCACTCCCTCCCACCCTACCTAGACAAATATCTCTCACTCCAACTCCCTCTCTCACACTCCCTCTCTTAGGTCTTTATATTTCTCTCTCCCTCTCATCTATCTCTCTTTGGTCTCTCCCTAGATAACTCTCTTTCTTTGATGTAATAGTCTCTCTCTCTTAGGTCTCACTCCCTCCCACCCTACCTAGACAAATCTCTCACTCCAACCCCCTCTCTCTCCCTCTCAGGTGTTTCTCTCTGTCTCTCACTCCATATCCCTCTCTTAGGTATTTTTCTTTCTCTCTCCCTCTCATCTTTGTCTCTCTCTCTTATGTCTCACTCCCTCCCACCCTACCTAGACAAATCTCTCACTCCAACCCCCTCTCTCTCACTCATTCCCTCTCTCTCCCTCTCAGGTGTTTCTTTCTCTGTCTCTCACTCCATATCCCTCTCTTAGGTATTTATCTTTCTCTCTCCTTCTCATCTCTGTCTCTGTCTCTCTTAGGTCTCACTCCCTCCCACCCTACCTAGAAAAATCTCTCACTCCAACCCCCTCTCTCACTCATTCCCTCTCTCTCCCTCTCAGGTGTTTCTCTCTCTGTCTCTCACTCCATATCCCTCTCTTAGGTATTTATCTTTCTTTCTCCCTCTCATCTATGTCTCTCTCTCTCTTAGGCCTCTCCCTCAAAATATCCCTCCCAACTCCTCTCCCTCTCTCAAGTCTTCCCCCCAACCTAACTAGATAACTCTCTTCCTAAATCAAGTATCTCTCTCTCAGGTCTCACTCCCTCCCACCCTACCTAGACTACTCTCTCTCACTTGAATACCCTCTCTCACACTCCCTCTCTCTCAATTCTCTCCCTCAAAATATCCCTCCCACCCCATGTCCCTCTCTTAGGTATCTCCCTATCATCCTAACTAGATAACCATCTTTCTCTGATGTAGTAGTCTCTCTCTTTAAGTCTCACTCCTTCCCACCCTATCTAGACAAATCTCTCTCACTCAAATCCCCTCTCTCACACTCCCTCTATCTCTCCCTCTCAAGTATTTCTCTCTCTCTCTCTCTCACTCCAACTCCCTCTCTATAGTATTTATCTTTTTCTCTCCTTGTCATCTCTCTCTCTCAAGTCTCTCTTAGGTGTCTCTCACTCCCTCTATCTCAAGTCTCTTCCTCAAAATATGCCTCCCAACCCCTGTCCTTCTCTCAGGTCTCTCCCCCCACCCTAACTAGATAAATCTGAATGGTGAGAAATTAGCTAACACCATGTAGTGTATCCCCATTCTTTCGGCTATTTTTTTTAATGAATATATAATATTTTATGAATTTTTGAAGTGGACACATCCTGAAAAGCTAAAATTTGAGCATGCTCCCCCCTAAATTTTTTGAAAAATAATCAAAAATTAAATTTTTTTAATCATGTGTAGAATGGAGTCTAGTTTAAAAAAATGTAATTTATTTCACGATTTGATAAATGAGTAAAATTCTATCCTAAAACTAGCACATGCTGGTTTTTGGAAAAAAATGGAGGCAATAACAAGAGAAGTTATAGATGAAAACCTTAACTTATTCAAAACGTAAAAAGATGCCTATATTTAGATAGCTAAGAGAGAGCCTAATGTCATCATGGTGTTTTTATATATGTGCATTGAAAGACATGCAAACGTGATGGTGAGCATGGATAAAAATATGTGAAAATTTGATAAATCCTGAGAAATTCACATCCATAAGTAGCTCATTTAGCGAGCACCAAATTTTGCACTCTCCAAATGAGACATCACATTTGGCACTCACCAAATGTGATGTCTCATTTGAAGAGTGCCAAATTTGGCGCTCACCAAATGAGTTGCTTTGACTAAAACCTAAGTTTGCTTTATGTTTACTCCACCACTTTCATAACGCTTCGAGTTGACGTGTTATGATTGTTGATGGATAGTTGAAGTTTCACCTTTCACAACCTCTCTGCCTCCTTCCCAATTAACCAATACATACCCATTCTCTCTCCCTTTCTCTATCCCTCCCACCCTTTGTCTCTTGGATCTCTTGCACCCCCTCTCCCTCTCTCAAGTCTCTCCCTCCCACCCTAACTAGAGAACTCTCTCTCCCTCACAAGTTTCTCTCTCTCATGTCTCTCCAACTCTCTCTTTGTCCATCTCAAGTCTCTCTCTTAGGTCTCTCTCTCTCAAGTCTCTCTCTCAAGTCTCTCTCTTAGGTCTCTCTCTATTAGATCTCTCTCTCATGTGTCTCCTACTCCCTCTCTCTCTCC
>VDFB02000003.1:513787314-513799023 GCA_007258455.2 Sequoia sempervirens
TTGGTAGATGTTTGTACCTCAAGGGAACCTCGACGTCGCTTATGCTCTCATCATTATAAGAACATGACCCCCCTTCAACAAGAAAAAATTCCATGCGTTAACAAAATTTTCTTCTAATCTTTTGACCTCTAGTTGATCTCCTTCTTTAGACATACTACATGTCTGGCTTTCCTCTTCTCTTCTAAATTTCCCTCTCTTTCGAGGAGAACAGGTCGGCGGTACTTATTTGGTAGTACCTACACTCATAAGGATTTTGGATGAAGTTCTTTCATGGTGATGTGATCCCAAGGTGACATTATGATTAATCTATCATTTCATTGCTAAAATTTCATAGGTTATAAGGTAATCAAGTCTTGATAGATTGCAAGTTATTGTTACTACCGTCAAATGTCTCCATCACAAAATCAAAATCTACTTAACATTTTAACTCCCAAACTTTGTAACAAGTGTTAAATGTGACTATGGTCCTGATTACACAATCAAGACCTCAAATGTATTCTCTAATTGTAATCAGGGACTTTTCTCTTCATTCAAGTAAAACAAATAAAATTGAAGGAAACACCACCAAAAGTGGTTTATTGGATACCTACATGACTAAAAATAACAACAAATTCACATTTAATTTTCATATGTCTAAGTGGTTAACGGGGAGGGAGTGTGCACTAGGCCTAGTTAAGTCATCATAAGTTTATGCTTTGGAAATAATTTTTTTTAAGTCATCTTAAATCTTTCTATGTCTAATTGCTAGGAGACTTTTGGTTTGTTTTAAGGTAGGATGATTGATGAAAGAGCCCAAAGAGCCTTTCTCCATGGTATCCAGGTACACATAGCAACGGTCTTCTCTTATATGGTTGGACATGATTTAAACAACTTAACTAGGAATTATTCATTTAACCTAAGGTTTTCTCATAATGCCATCATTGGAAAAGTATGATCAAATTCTTCTATTATGAAGAATTGGTCTATGTGCCTCTAGTAATCACTATAAATGTTTGTAAGGATAAAATGACTAATTGCATAAGGTAGGAGAGAATAAACTTTGAGTTCTTCAAAGATTATATTCCTCTATTCATAATTTTTAAGGGTTGTGTGTGGAGAAGGTTATCACTACCAAGAAGGAAGGAGACCTTTCCTTGTGATGGAACTTCAAAAATTTTCTCTTTGTGTTCCATTTTTATCTTGCCTTATGTCTCTGGTCATCTATGGTGTTTGGGAAAAGCCTAAGGTTGGGGTTTTACCTTTGTCTTCATGTAAAACCCTAGTGTTTATCTTACGCCTTGGGTGGGATCTTTTGGGTTGTTACTTTTTGGGGAGGGTTTTAAAACAACTTAAGCCCCATCGCTTTGTCTAGGCTAGGCCTCTTTTGATTTATTGTTTTATTTCCTTCGCCTAACTTTATTATTTCCTAAGTCTTGGATGGTCCTGTGCTCCCTTGTTTAAAAATCAACTTATGTCATTGTTTATCATCACCCTACTGATGTTCCCTCGTTCTTTTAATAAATGTTTTATATTTTTCAGAGGGACAAGTTTGTGTGACCGTAGATCAATTATCATTTGATCTCAGTCATTCCCCGCCATCTCGTGATGACGCCACCACACTGTTTTGGTTGATCACGATATCACAGGCGAGCGCCAGGTGTCTCATTTAATGAAGCCGAAGAGATGATATAAATACTTTGATACATTTATCTGGTTTTAATACATTATGTAGCGGGTTACTAAAGCATTTATGAGATGCATGTGTTTCAAATCAATAGACATGTTATAATATTGGTAGGAAAGGTGCTTGA
Source organism: Sequoia sempervirens (assembly GCA_007258455.2). NCBI lineage: Eukaryota > Viridiplantae > Streptophyta > Pinopsida > Cupressales > Cupressaceae > Sequoia > Sequoia sempervirens. The sequence continues at coordinate 513,789,105 of VDFB02000003.1, forward strand.
TGGTTAATGAAAAAGCTGCCAATTGTGTTGAATGAACAGGATTACCGATGGTTGAGATCCACGGTTTGCCACCATCGCGTGATCAAAAGTTGTGAGGTCTTTATCGATCGTGATATCGCAGGTGAGCAAGGTGCCAATATTCAAAGAAGAGGGATGATTTTAAATTAAAAAATGATTTTGATTGCTCTAAATTAATATCTTGTTTGAAAAAACATGATATCTCTTGAAATTTTTTATATAATAATAATTATTTGTAAAAATAAGATATAAAAATAATATGTTAAATTACTTCACATAAAAGTAAGTTTCTAAAATAATATACTTAAAATTAAAAAAGAAATAATAGAATTGAAATAAAATAATTTCTAAATAATAGAGTAGAAATAAAATTGTTAAGGAATGAAACTAATTATAATTTTTTAAGTTTTAAATTAATTTATTTAAAATCAGAAAAAGAAAATTAAATAAAAAAGGAATATCCTAAATTCACTATTACACATAAAAATTTGTTTCTTAATTACCTTATTTAAGACATAAAGAATATTCAATATTATTAGTTTAAGCTTTTACTAAAGGTTTTATTGTACAAAAATATTAAAATAAGATAGGATTTTCATAATAAATGCAAATATAAAATCAATTTAAAATTATAAAATTAAATACAAAGAAACTATAATTAATTTATTATTACACATAAAAAAAGTTTAAAATTAATATTAGGGTTAGAGTTAGAAAAAGGGTTAGGGTTAGGGTTAGAGATTAATTAGTATTAGGGTTTGATTATAGTTAAGATTCAACTATGGTTAGGATTAGGATTCAATTGATGTTCAATTAGGGTTAGGGTTCAATTAGGATTTCCATTGGGGTTGGGGTTCAATTAGGATTAGGATTCAATTAGTGTTAGGTTTCAAAAGGGTTCAATTAGGGTTAAGGTTAGAATTATAGGATAAAGCTTTGGATAAAGGTTAGGATTAGGTTTGGGGGATTAGGACTCAACTAGGGTGAGGGTTAGAATTCAATTAGGGTTAGGGCTACGATTAATTTCAAGCTAGGGTAAGGGTTAAATTAGCGCTAGGTTTTAATAAGGTTTAGGATTCAATTAGTATTACAATTAGAATTAGGGTCACCATTAGAATTAGGGTTAGTATTAAAATTATAATTATGAATAGAGTTTGAATTATAGCTAGGGTTAGAATTAGAATTAGGGTTATAATTAGGGTTAGGGTTATAATTAAGATAAGCTTTTGGGTTAGAATTCAATTAGGGTTAGGTTTAAGTTTAGGATTAAAATTTAATTAGGGTTAGGGTTCAATTGGAGTTAGGATTCAATTAGGGCTCTAAGATAAATCTTGGAGTCAGCATTAGGGTGAAGGTTGGGGTTAGGGTTAGGGTTTCAAAATGAATCTTGGGGTCAACATTAGGGTTAGAATTAGGATTAGGGTTTGAGTTATGGTTTGGGTTTAATTAGGGTTATAGTTCAATTATGGTTAGGGTTAGGATAGGGTTCAATTAGGGTTGTGGTTAGCGTTAGCGTTATAGGATAAAACATGGGGTAAATTTTAGGGTTGGGGTTGGGGTTAGGGTTAGAATTCAAGTAGGGTTAGGTTACGATTCAATTAGGGTTCAATACAATTAGGGTTAGGGTTAGGGTTAATGTTAAGTTAGGGTAATAGTTCAACTAGGGATTTAGGGTTAGGGTTTTGATTATGGTTCAACATTAGGGTTATGGTTAGGATTATGGTTCAATTAGGGTTTTGATTAGGAGCTACAAGTTAATATTAGGGTTAGGGAATTATTACGGTTAAGATTCAACTATGGTTAGGTTAGGATTCAATTGATGTTTAAAATTAGGGTTAGGGTTTTAGGATAAAGTTTGGGATCAAGGTAAGGGTTGGGGTTAGAATACAACTAGGATTAGAGTTAGGGTTACAATCACGGTAAGGGTTAATATTCAGTTATGATTTAATTAGCATTAAGATTACAATTTATATTCAATTAGGATTAGGGTTAAACTAGGGTTAAGATTAGGTTAGGGTTATATGATAAAGCTTTGGGAAAGGTTGGGGTTAGGGTTAGGACTCAACTAAGGTTAGGGTTCAATTAATTTTAGGAACAATTAGGGATTGGGATAGGATTAATTTTGGGCTAGGGTAAGGGTTCAAGTAGGGTTAGGTTTTAATAAGGGTTAGGGTTAGGGTTCAATTAGTATTACAATTAAAATTAGGGTTAGGGTTTAATTAGTGATATGATAATGGTTAAGGTTTAATTAGTGATATGATAACGGTTAGGGTTTAATTTAGGTTAGAGTTAGAGTGTAATTAGGATTATAGTTTGGGTTCAATTATGGTTAAGGGTTCAAGTAGGATAAGGATTAGGGTTAGAGTGTAATAATGATTAGAGTTTGGGTTCAATTAGGGTTACAAAATAAATCTTTTATGTTAGTTGTAGGGTTAGGGTTAAATTAGCATTAGGTTAGAATTAGGTTTAATGTTAGGATTACAGTTAAGGTTCACTTAGCGTTAGGGTTCAATTGTAGTATGGTTAGGGTTATGATTTAATTAGGATCAAGGTTCACTTATGGTTAAGGTTCACTTATGGACCAATTGGCAAGGATTTTAAAGACCTGCTACACTTTGGGCTTTGCAAGACCCGGGAGGGTGATCCCTTAATGCATTTATAACCTCTACACCATTATCGTAAACAACATTAACAACAACAAATAATCTCATTTAATAGCTCAACATAATAGAATAATACTAAATAGAATTGGTTGTTCATCAGTAATATCAACTATTTGGAGCATGAGATAACTACAACACATTCCACAGTGTAAAATAGTCATTGATTTGCAATTTGTAGCAAGCGATAGGTAAAGACAAACAAAATACTGAACCATACAAATTAGTACAACTTAGATCAGTGTCATATATCCATTGAGGGAGTCAAATTCATAAACATCTAAGGGTTTATGACATATTTAACACATAACATATAAGATCCTTGATAACATTGCTTTACAATTTCATCAACATGTATTCTAACCCAATACTAATTATCAAATCCTTATACAGAACATATCCACCTACAATCCATTCAATCATTTTAATTAATTTTTTGAATTAAAGCTAAAACAAAAATCATACACACCACAATAGTGAGATGAATGAGACAACCCTTGATTATCTTATTCAAAATTCAGATATGCATGTATAATGGAGAGACATGAGTTTGAATTAATCATTTCAATTCAAATGCTAGTACTGTCATAAAACATCAAATCCCCATGAATTCAAAACCTACTACAGAATGAATCAAAACCTAAATTGAATTTTCCTTAAAACCATCTAACTTTACAATTTTCTTTGCAACTCTATCTAGACTCGACCAAAAAATATCTAACTTGCTAACCCATACTTCTGGCCTTGAAATCCTTCTTATAGAAATGATGGAGCAAGCAAGCATTGGGCCAGAAAGCACACACATCACCAGCCAATTGGACTGCTTTGTGACATTCCTTGTTACAACAACAATTTCCTGGAGAATCCTCTTGTTCATCATGCCCACTGAGAATGATTGATGCAGCAACAAAGCTTCAAGAATTCTACGCCAAGACTGCCACCAAAAAAAAAATTGTAATCCATTGTAACTGCAATAGCTGACTTGTCAACTGTTAACAACCTACTCCTTTTTACTCCTCCTCAGTTAAATATATGTTTACCCATTTCTGGTATTCCTCATCAGTTGGCCAATTAAAATTGATTACCTCATTTACCTTGTCACTAGAAGGTGTATACTTAACTGCCACCCAATTCGCTTCTCTTTCAAAAGATTCAAAGAATGAACTAGTGCTAATAATTTTATCCATACAACTCACCAATAAATCATAATCCAAGTCATCACAAATTATCTAATTTGACAATTGATGACTTCATTTTCCCGGTCCTGCCATTGTTGGAGTGACCTAATATTTCCCTACTCATCAATTATGTCAGGTAGCAATGTGTGACTCCAATCATCAAAGTTCTTCACCAATTCTCTGATCTTCCTACTCAAGTCATCTGGTAAGGTTTGAAAACCTTGTAATGACTTAACTAATACCTGAGTAGGCCTTAATGATTTGGGCCTATTATTTACATCAAACCTTGAAGCTTTATACATTATGTCAAGATCATTGGCCCTAGGGATCCATCTTTCAATTAATGGTACTACAACCTCTTGATCCCTATCAATATTCTTTATTTCACTTAATAATAAAGAAGATAAAGAATGCACAAATGACAATCTACCATCAAATTTCTCATTTAAATGTCTCAATACAACATTTACAACCTCCCTTTGCTTTAAGAATATTCCCTCCTCACTCACCTTCAAGGATGCTTGTAACTCTGAAATCTTATGCATTAGCTGCTTCTTCGAAGGATCAACAAATTATTCCATTTCTTCATCAATTGGCTCTAAAGTAGGGCTAAGGGAAGGAGTTTGACTGGGAGACCCTAGTGTAGACACAATAGGAGATGTAGGAGGCACTGACCTTGATGTGGAAGGAAATGTTCTGATCCCTAGAGCACTTGATGTCTCCCCAATCTTCTTGTTCTTTAACCTGTCCACCTCAGTCTGCAACTCAACATTTCTTTGCTACATCTTTTTATATTCCTCAATTATGGCATTGTACTTCTCCATTAAGCTTTTATTTTCATCCTCCTCTCTTTTAGCAGTCTTTTGGGCCAATTTGGCCACATTTACAGTCAAATTAGTAGCCTCTGTGGTTGAGGTCTCTGAAGCTCTCTTTATTATCAACCCTCCTCTTAGATTTGGGTTAATATCAGTAACATTTGGCTTTCTCCCTTGAGGGGCCAAAGCCCAAATTGCTAAAGTTTATACTTTTCACTGAAGGCAGAATCTTGCAATGCTACCTTGACCTCTTCTTCAGAGTCTTGTAAGGGGTGCTTGGACTTCACAATAGCATTGAAAGCTACAACATCTACAATGTCCCATTCAGGTAAAATCAAGACACTAGATTGATTTACTTATTTTCTCCCCTCCTCAAGAGTGATGTTCTTGAACTCTTCCATTAGTTCAGCTTTCACTTCATCATCATTCTCCTGGTCTGACCTATCAAGTCTCAATTCTCTTCTCCTCTTGCATTTATCTTGATATTCTTCCAATCTCATTCTCCATACTAGTTGCAAGAAGACCAGAGTTTTTACAAATGCATTGTCATCTAGAAACTCTTTACATGCCTCCATTCTTACATCTTGTACACATTTTCCTTTCATATCTAGATAAGAGAGAACCAAGTCAACCGTCCTAGGAGGGGAAGGCATACCCATCTGCATGTCCTGGTTAGTGACAACAATCTCATCCACCAAATCCTCTTGTGATTGTTCAATTCTTTTCCTTTTAGGGCTTGGCTTTGATGGTGGTGGTAAGGGACTATTTACAGGTGATGCATCCAAATCAATAATCTTGATTGCTCCAAGTGTTTTGAACTTTGGACCTATTTTTGTAGGAAATTTCATTATTTGTTTTCCCTTTATATCCTCTTCTTCTTCACCACTATTATCATTTCTCTTCCTTTTGTAAATAGGCCATCTTTATGTAGGTTGGTAAGCGGGACTCACTTCAATTGGCCTGACATCTTGCTCTTGTATGCCCAAATTTGACTCCAAGTTTATCTTTTTGGCCATCAAGGTTCCCATGATTTCTTTGAAGTTGCCCATCAAGAAATCAATTTTCTTATGATATGGACTGAACTCCATCAATGGATCATACTTTGGATCCATTTTGTGCACAATAGCCAATATCTTGTCATAAGATACCCACTTCTCCTTGTTTAAATCCTTCCTATTTAGGTCAAATTCATTTCTAATCAAGTCTTCAGGGAAGTTGAACTCATGCACAAAATTACCACCTTTTATCATTTTTCTGAAAAGAGAAAAGAAGCCCTCATGATCATGCTGTCGCTTGGGGCCACACCTCAAATGGTATTCCTCAAAAAAATTCCCAAAATGTATCCAACCTCCCTTTGAAAAAACAAAATCTGACACCATAGTGTAATCAGAGAAGAATGTTCTTTTACCTTTCCCAGTAAGGTTGTCCTCATGGATACAACAAATCTGCCACATGAATTCTGCAAACCCCACTCTTGGTGGCACATTGTATGGAAATATATGAGGGATCCCCTCAAAACCATACACCCTCAAGATAGTGCTGACTGGGTATGGAATGATATCACCCCAATTATGGCAAACCTTCAATTCTAGCTTCCTCCCCTTTGGTCTTAGGAAATCATGCAACTCCTCAGGAATCCTAGGTATATTTACCATCAGCCTGGCTCTCAATCTAGAAGCAAAACAATTGTCAAAATGCACATAACTGGTGTTTTCCCTATTACATGATAAATCTGCAGTCCATACCTACACCGACAATCTTTCTCCATCAACCCACCGCCTTAACTCCATCTTCTCAGAGAAGAATTCAACATTCTTATACAAGAAAATATACATTAGCATGGAATACCAGAAGAATGGAGTGCTTGTATCATTTTTCTACAAGTTTGATAGCCCTTCATGTATCTTTTCGGCCAATAAAGAAGCAAAATCATAAATTACTGAGAAATTAGGGTGTTAAATTTGCACCCCCATAAAAATGTAAGCAATAGGCATCACCATGTTGGGGTGAAAACCCAAAATTTGGCACAATGAGTAAAAGGTAGCCAAGAAATGCTTTGCAAAGCAATTCAATCTGAAAGGTTCTTGGTCATTAGGGCTAATATGGAATTTTGAACCTCCTGCCCTAGCCAAATGAGGTGGGAGCAACTTAGCTTTGAAAATTGATTTTGACCTCCCATATTCCTGCTTCATCTCTTCAAGATCAATAGGAACCAAGAATGTACTAGGCTCACTCAGATCAAATACCTGTCAGAATTCCTCTCTGTTGATGCTTAACAAAACCTTTCCATCATTATCTCGAATCACCTGTGTGCCAGGGTCATATCGTGTAGCCACTGCCCTAAGCAAGTCTATATCAGGGAACACATTTAGTACCACTAACTTCCCCATATCATACATACAACCATTAGAAAAGGGGTGGGGAAAATTCCTCTGTCCAAACCACAATCTGAAAATCTCTAGACCAGTAAGAGGAACCCTAGCATCAGCTATGTTAGAACAATTATATACTAATCCCTCCCGTAGAGTTTTTTCTCGCATCAAAACCAACCCTTTCTTCCTATCATTTGTCAATAGGGGCAATTGATCTAGGAAATCATCATATAAGTTTCTACTTAAATAATCAATCTAGCCAGAGGGCTACTTTATCGGTGCCATCCTGAGTAAACTAGGGCTTCCTTGCCATTTAAAAAATTAAACAAACTAGGGCTTAACAAAATATGAAATTACAGAACAAAACCTCTCAATTTCCCACAATTCAATTAACTTATAGCCCTAAAACAACTATCGACAATCCCTATGACAAGCACACAACAAATTTCCCCCAAATTCAAATTTAGAATGACCAAGAGATACAAAAATGAACTCACGGCTTTGCACTTGCAGAAACCCAAATTCTTGTTGTAACAATTTGTAACTTTGTCCTTGGCTCTGCAACTGCTCCACAAAGATGTTTTGAATGCTTTATGATACCAAAAAGCAGAAGAAAAATTGATTTATTTCAATCAAACCCCGGCAATAGATGTCATGTCCGCCATTAAAGCTTACTCGTGCACTGCATGAACGATTCCAATCGCATTCGATGCAGATTCAAATATTGGCAGTTATCTTTCACCTTGGTCAGATCATCGAATGGCTGCCTTCAAATCAAACTGACATAATCTCCATTGTGGCAACAAGGGGGCCACCATACCATGCATTTCCAACAAAATCCACATTGCGCTCACCAGCGATATTGCAATCGATAAAAACCTCGCAACTTCTGATCATGCGATGGCGGGAAACCGTGGATCTTCAACCATCAAAAATCCACTTCATCCAACACAGTCACCAACTTTTTCTTTAACCATCGAGCACCTTTCCTACCAAGATTATAACATCTACGTTGATTTGAAGCACGTGCACCTGATAAACACTTTAGTAACTCGCTACATAATGTATTAAAATAAAATAGATGCATGAAAGTATTTTATCATCCCTTCGGCATCATGAGATGAGACACGTGGTGCTTTCCCGTGATATCGTGATCAACCAAGACAGTGTGGTGGGGTCATTGCGGGATGGCGGGGAATGACTGAGATCAAACGACGATTGATCAATGGTCATGCGAACTTGTCCCTCTGCAAAATAAAAACATTTATTAAAGGAATAAGGGGACATCACTAGGCCGAAAAAAACAATGACATAAGTTGTCACTTAAATGAGGGAGCAGGGGACCATCCAAGACTTAGGAGAATAAAATTAAACGAAGGAAATAAAATGATAAAACTAAAAGGGGCTAGACCTAGACGAAGTGATGGGACTTAAGATGTTTTAAAAATCCTCCCAAAAAGTAACACCAAATAGATCCTTCCTAAGGCGTAAGATAATACTAGGGTTTTACATGAAGACAAAGGTAAAACTCCAACCCTATGATTTTCCCAAACACTATAGATGACCATAGACATAAGGCAGGATATAACCTTGAAGTTCCATCAGGTAGATAGTTAAAAGGGTAGAGGGGATAGAGATGTGAGTGTGAGAGAGAGACCTGAGAGAGGGAGAGGGGGTAGGAGGGTGAGACTTGAGAGAGAGGAGGGAGGGAGGGAGTGGCATATAGATAAAGGGTAAAGGGTGTATGGTTTAGGGTTAAGGGTAGAGGGGAGAGAGATAGAGGGAGTGAGTGAGAGAGAGAGACCTAAGAGAGGGAGAGGGGGTAGGAGGGAGAGTCGTGAGAGAGGGAGGGAGTGGAAGAGAGATAGAGGGATAGAGGGTTTAAGGGGTAGAGGGGGGCTAAGGGTGGGGGCTAAGGGTGGGAGTGGAGACATGGGAATTGATTGGGTGGGAGAGAGAGAGAGACTTGGGGGAGAGGTAGGGGTAGGAGGGAGGAACTTGAAGAGAATTAGGAGGGGGAAGCGAGAGGGGAAGAAACAACCCATTAGGTCTTCACATGGATAAACATTCATAAAATCAGATCTCCCATACATATTTTGTTGAAACTTAGGCTTGAACCTCCCATTTCACATGCTTTTCTTCATAAAACTCTTGAGGACAACAACTATACCTTCTTTATTTTCTCATCCTACGCCCTATTCATGCATCCTACAATTACAACAATATCCATGGGGCCTCTTACACAAGCTACAATAATCACAAAAAGTGTAAGAGCCACTTTATATCATGTTTGGACTGCAAAACCCTCAAAAATAGGGTAACCGTGCTGTATGCAAAGAAATGAAGCTTTCTAACTCAAATCAATGCCTTAAGCCCTCAAACTAGATTCAAATCAAAGCTAACACATATCTTCACAATCTGGAATTGATTTCACATCAAAATATGGCCGCATGTGACTGTACAATGCTGCATAACAAGAAAAATGCAAAAAAAATGAAGAAAAACACAGATTTTCGAATGTCAAGAGCTTGTATTTTAAATCCTCAACCATCAACAACCATTACAATGACCACTTTATGGATTTTAAAGGCCTTTACACGTCAACCACTGGACAACCACCTCTAAAACTAAATTTTAAATCTTTTATGATCACATGAAACATAAAACACAGTAATTTCAAGGTTGTTAACATCACTATTGAAATGTTTTAATTTTTTGACCTTTCAAACATTAAAAATTACATCATTAAATTAATTATGTAATGGCATAGAGTTTGAAATATCATGAATTAATTATGTAACCACATAAGTCAGATATAATTTTATCAAAGGAAATTAATATCAAATAGATAAATATAATCCACATAGCCATACGAC